>OZ012661.1:15585748-16087151 GCA_963942545.1 Oxycera nigricornis
GTGAAGCCCATTTAAGTTTAAACGAATGATGCAATCTGAACCTTCTGAGAGTTACCTCTTAAAGATTACATGTAGTTACCCTCTGTCCGCGACCACACCTCTTAATCGTTGCATTCAGTCGAATCTTGAACCCTCTTTTATTACCTATCGCAATCCCTGGAGATTTAGACCAATTTTAATGTATTAGGTTGGTTTATCCTCCACTGCAGCATTATTCAAAACAAATTGACTATACTTATTTGATTTGCTATATTTTATTGAAACTAACCCTTTCTGGAAATGAATGCATATATTGCTAATATTATATTATATTATATTATATTATATTATATTATATTATATTATATTATATTATATTATATTATATTATATTATATTATATTATATTATATTATATTATATTATATTATATTATATTATATTATATTATATTATATTATATTATATTATATTATATTATATTATATTATATTATATTATATTATATATTATATTATATATTATATTATATTATATTATATTATATTATATTATATTGTATTATATTATATTATTGTAGTTGTAGACAATGGAACTATAAATGTACATAAATATCGAAGCTACCCTTCAGTTTCCCTGCAGGATGAAGTGGAATTTCGAAAAAAAGGATTCACAACAATATACTGCCTGGTTATTTTTGGATGCCGCTTTAAATGTTTTATCATTTTACATTATCTCACAATGAACACGTGACATTCAATTCATGTATATCCAATTGGATTTATTGTCGACCAAATCACATTTTCATTAGATACAAATCTCCGGTCAGGATTTAATGTACTGTAACAACAATACAATATACACCCTAATCAAATTAGCCAATTCCGCATGCTAGCCAGCAACAAAAGATACATCCAGCGTGGGTAGAGGAGCTATGTCAATTGAAACAATATTATTTGCAATCAATGCGATAATCCAACATTGGAAACGAAACCCATGAAGTCACAATGAAACCATTGAAATGTGAAAAATGCAATTAGATTGCGATCCGCGATGATAAGGCGAACTTTTAATTACAATCTTAATTAACGATAAGTTTTCTGTATCTATCGTTTCCATACGATTGACGTATTGATTTCATGTCTTCGCCAGATCATAGGAAAATTTATTGGGTGGTTGATGGAATGGTGAAGGACGAAACCAAGAAGAAGATTGATAATGCGAAAAGTAAATGTTTTATGGAAGGGCGATATGAGGAAGGCTATGAAGGACTTGAATCGGTAGTTCTCTGTCTAGATTTGAGTTTGTGTCAAGGAGAAGCTTACCAATAGACGGATATGATTTATTTCTTGGCCCGGAATAAAACACAATCTCATACTGATGCAGCTAAACCACCCTTGGCTAGGACGAATCCAAACAAAGTTGATATCGATTACCATAGAGTCAAACTAGAGAAACTTTCCGTTTTCACCATTACGTAACATTTACATTCCCAACTGTTCCATTTTCTCGATTTTTCTCGTCCTTAATTTCAGTTCAAAACGATTAACATTGGTCCCGACTGAAAGGGTTGATGTTTGCAATTAACTTCTGCACGTGAAAACGCTTGTAATCCTGCACGATGCGATGGCACGGCTTGTTCGGGCTTAGATGGACCGAAATGTTTGGCGGTTGTAGGTGGATCGGTATCCGGGGAACTCTTGATTGTCATTCCCAGAAGACTGGTAACATAAAGTTCGCAAGCTTCACGATTTTCGGATAAAGTCAGCAGGATGATAACAGGCTAACGAAACCATTGCTGGCGTTGCGCTATTGCTACTGCTACTCCTGATGCTGTGGTCTACAAATGGATTTTGGTTTGTTGCAAAAGGATTTTGATTTCATTAGCGTTCAAGGGCTAAGTAAACTCGCCTGGGTGCATGGTAAGCCATCTGTTAACCACATTCATGCCTTCAGTAATAGGATGTTCATTTGTGTATGATATGGGTTGTTACAGCACAACAGTTTTGATGGTTGCATGAGTTGATCTAGTTGCCAGCAAGAAATCATTTCGGTCTGGAAAATGTAACTATATTTTATCCTTATTGCTGTTAAAAGCAATGCTAATTTGTATTCAGTGTTTTAAATTAGACTGTTAAACTATTATGATTAATACACACTAGTGTTATAGCTGAAACGAAAGTTAATTTCACTTGAAATTACTGGCAATAATATATCAGCATGTCTCTCTTAATAATGAGTTTAATTTGACAATCAACCTAGAAATTTATTAAAAATATTTAAATGTGGAATCCAGAAACTATGTCAAGCAAAAGATAATCACAGCTCATATGCACTATCAATTTCACCCCTACAAGTTTAGCTACGTGTTAATATAACCTTATCAACTGATTGCCTTTTCAATCTTCCTCTTCTTAATACATAAAGGTCTAAGCCCACACTCTTTCACAGTTTTTACAAGTATAAAAAAGGAAAAAAAACTCATTAAAAAGATTTCTTTAAAAGCTGCAACGCAAGCGGCACTTGATTAACTTTTTATTTGATATGAAGAAAATAAAAGTGCTTATGAAATTGTTCAATAAGAACCACAGACATTTTCACTTTGACTCAATTGAGATTCATTAGAAAAGTTGTATTGACAGTACTTCAATGATTTAGCTTTGCATCTATGTACATAATGCGAGCAATGGATCGTAAACGTGCTTTTAATTGCGAAATAAAATGGAAACAATGTAATTTAGTTATTTTTCTTGTTGCTATTTAACAGGGGAGCTGGGATCATTAAAATGGATTCCAGCTAGGAAAAGTTTGAGCAGCTAAAATGAAAAAGTTGGTTAATAGTCCGTTGATTACTTTTCATAAGTTCTCACAAGTAGTTTGCTTGTGGGTGAGTTATTTTCCACTGAAATGTAGTATTTTGTTGTTTGAGAAGTTTGAGTTGGCTAATTTTCATTTGAAGTATTGTAGAGTATAGAAGATTTCAGCTCATTTCTATTACCGATCCTTTATTTTATAATGCTCTACAAATTAACAACTCAAAACAATGTCTAGGGAGAAAGTTGAAAATTAACAGAAAAGTTTTTAAAATGATAAAGTCATAAATAAAGAAAAGAGAAACAGATTGATGCAAACCAATTTATGCTTGTTGAATTCTCTTTTTCATTAAATAACCTGAATGTTCGACTACATAGTGAATGTGCAGAAATTATCTAAAAACTCATCTATTAAGACTTATCGCAACTTCGATTATAACCGCCGCCATGTTTTTAGTGAACTGTCAGAAATACGTGATGTTTGTAGTCAGTTTAAATTGACGGGGCATCAATGATGGATACTCGGCAGCTCAGCGGGCTGATAATATCCACATTAACGATTCAGTTATTTTGTATAATTCAATTTATTTTTCGTTCTTGTTCATTGATTTACAGTCACGCTCACATTTCCATGGATGGTTTTGTCAATAAGCAGAATATTTTGGTTCAGAGAGATTGTGATTTCCAATTCATACTGAAATTATCACAGCCGCAACTAGAATCTTTTATTCGTGATTATCAATAGTGTGATAGTGATAGTCCCGAAAAAATAACAGATGAAATTTTAAGAAATGTTGTCTGCCATTGCAGAAAAAATCTAACTTGAGAAGGACATAACATCAGTGCTGCTCATTTTTGGCAGAGAACATCTTCGAAGAAACTATTCAGTGGAAAGTCTTCAATAATTCTAGAAGCGATGTTTGATTTCACCATTGTATTAGACATAATATTACAAATGCAAACCATTTCTGCGGAAAATCTGATAAAAAGTTGCGAAATTTTCGCCCAGTTTTGCGAATTAGTAAACAAAAATAAATGAAATTGACCCGTGGTAGCATTTCCACAGGAAAGCTTCAATCCAACTGAAATAATTATTGTTGCTGTCCTTAAGCAAGTATTGAAATCATCTACAGCTTGGAGAGAAATTTCCAAAAAAAAACGAGATTATATTTTTCTTTTTCTTGCTTTAAACAACTAAACCGTATAAAATTGTCTTTATTTTACGAACAATCATATCTGATCCATCGTATATCTATCACTTTTATCTCATCCAGATCCAGCCCATTGGCTAACGATGCCCTTGCTGAGCAAACCATACACTCCGACTAATGGCGACTTTGTCCTTTGTCAATAAAGAAATTTATTTCAATTATTTCTCATAAAAATAATGAGCCACTTTTTTCATTTAAATCCATTAATGAAACTTTGAAAATTTAGAAAAGCCTATTTTTCGTGGTATTTTCCGTTGGCTAGGAAACGTGGAAGTAAGGTATGTGCTACCTTCATACCATTAATACTTATCAAAGTAATTAGCAATCTAGCTAACGAGAAAGGTATTTCGATATTAAAACCTAAATAACTTTCCCTAATAAATTGGGGGACAGAATCACCACCCATTGTTATGAGTGTAAAACGTACTCTTGTTTCAAGGAAGCTTCAACAAGCTATCAGGACACCCGTAAATTGTTAATTTTGTGCAATATATGTTATAAAACAGACGAAACAGATTTGCTAAGGTTACACTTTCGTGCAGAATTTGAAGCTTTGATCGTGTAATCGTTATTTTCATCGCTAATAACTAGCTACATTGAAAATCGATACCTGAAATTCAAATCCTTTTATATTTCAATGATGAATTGTTACAAAGCTGAAAAGTTACACAATGTTTTATCGATCTGCTACCTGTTAGACTTGCGCAACTCTAAACCATTAGAAACTCCTGAATTTCGATGAATTCTATTCTATTCACTTTCCAAGGGAACCCCACCCAGGACTTTACTGCAATGCCTAGACTACAAAGAACAAGCTTAATATTTAGTAGAATGTCTGATAATTTAGACAGGTCTGAATTCACTTCCCTAAATTAGACAAAACAACATGCAGGTTGCTTGAATAATTGCCAGGTGTATACAAATAGCTTCTACTTATCTCCTTGAATCAAGCTATAAAAACCTCCAAACGACCGTCGTTTTTGCATAAACATGTTTTCGTTGAGGCCCTCGACCTAATGCCTCTTCTTTTTCATGTTGGCATAAAACACAAGAACAAAAACACTCAGGCAAACTATCTACATTTCACTTCATTTCACTCAACTTAATGAATGCGGTCGTGCCTTGTTGCTCACGAAAAAAACAAACCCTAAACTCCGCCCCAGGATCCAGGATAGGATGATAGCCAACATCAATGGTAAACGAAATAAATTTTTCATTTCTATTGCTCTCGTTCTCGTCATAATGAAAATTTTAGAGCAGCTATCACATCGCAAACGGCACCAGGACCTTGTTAAAATTCAACGAGAGAAAACACTTCAACTTTAAGCCGAACGGCTGAGTAAAAAACATCCTTTTTGTAGCCTGTGATATGTGAATTTGAACACTCTCAGAACAACACCCGATTCGATTCATGGCTACTTTGCCTCAATGGTATTTTATATGCAACAGCAACGGGTGAGATTAACTACCATCATCGTTCATATTCATGCTCATAAACAGCATCCTATACATTTTTTATTCGATATGCGAGAGTTGAGAATATACCTTATACCAGCCTGAAATAATCTGTATGTTTTTTTTCCTTCCAAACATTTTCCATACGCCCCAGAAAATAAAATAAAGCACGTGCAACATTTTGTGGAAAAAACACAAATTGTACAAGGCATGCATTCACAAATCCTAGAAAGGAGGGAAAAAGATACCAGCTACCAAATTTCTTGATATTCTTCTGCAAACGGAACAACGGAAACTACTTTCCACTTGTCTTAGTAGAAGAAAAAAATGAGCCATAAATTTAAATTCTTGCAAAGTCAGAATTATTGAAATTTTCATACAAATTGTTTGTGTTCTTTCTGCAGCTTGTGTAGACACTCTCTTGGGATATGCTCATTTGTTTTTCCTATTCCTTACTTTTCTGTTGGGAATATATTCCCTTCTTTGAGAATATATGTAGTAGTCGTATCCAGTAAACTTATCTAATCCGCACAAAATCTCTTCAAATTACCAAAAAGAATTACCACAGGCTGTGACCGAACATATACCATCCGTGAACGAGAAGATTGTTAAGCCAAGGGCTACATTATATATACCATTCAGGATCAACACCCAAAAAAACTTATCAAAACACATGAAAACACTTTTGGCTTTTTGCATATTGAACGACACATAAGACCGTTGATTGCCTCACTCATAGTAATTTACTTCCATGACTCTATTTCGTGCTTTTTATACATTTCAACGATACTTTCGACGCTTGTCGGAGGTCCCTTTTGTTTTTGGCATCCGTTTTACAATGGTTGCCGACTGTTCTACGCATCTTTCCCAAATTAATATTCACCTTTGTCGAGCGTTAACCAAAAAAGGCCGCAACCGACGGTTTCCTGAATTTTGCCGTCAGCCAACTCCACTTTCAGGCTGATTGCTTCCTTTCTCTTTTTCCGCTCGTCAATTTGGTATTGTGTGCTTTTGAAAAGCAAACCGTGCCAGCGTGCTTCATGCATACTACCACCACCTTCGACTTTTCACATTTCCACGCTACACTCGGTATAGGTATTTATATTTACATAAAAAGCAAACAAATCTCCAAAAACTTTAGTCAGAATCCCAAGTAGAGAATTGTCTGCATTAAAAAGCAGAACAGAGCTGGAAAACTTGAAAAACAATACTCCATCATCCCTACCACCCGTAAAAGCGCCAACATTAACAATACGACCCATAAACTTATAACCAGCACTCAACCCACTGTTGACGATGAGTGCAAGGATAATTCCTGCAATATATATATATATACATTTATAAATTTCACTAGTGTGCCCTTAGTTGAAGGAAATTGAAGGCTAGACTAGACAACGAGACATTAAAACAGGATAATTACACAAGTTTGTGCACTGTTACCTACTGCATTTACGATGTTCATGTGGAAGCATGTGTAAAGGGATGTCGGTGCTGGGTCAAATGAAACAAGGGATGTAAGACAACAAAAAATAGGAAGCAAGTGTAGGTGGATACGTTGCAAGACCTAAGTGTCTCGGGATCGGGTATGTCGGCAGCAGTAGAATGGATGGAACTGAGGTAGTGGAAATCTGTTTGTAGAAAAGTTAAGGGAGGAAGCAAAATTCTTTTCAAACAAAATGAATGCATACTGAAAGGGAGAGAAAACGAAGAGAGATAGACGAAAAAGAGCAAAAAAAACAGGTTGAAAATGAAATAACCGCCAAGTTTTTAATCAACTTTGTCGGTGGTTTTTCTTTCATTTCGTTTTTTTTTTGAACTAGCTATTTCATTAAGCTGGAAGCAACACATATAGTATGGAACAGAATATATGACTGGATATTCATCGACGGGCGGGACGATGCAAGGGAGAAGCTGTTGCTAGTGTTTTTGTCGTCATCGTTATTCTGTTCGTCATGATCGTCTTGTTTTTGTTGATACTATTGGTCTTGATGTTCCACCCCCTCCCTGTGCTACTATAGTAAATTTTTGTTGTTACTGCTCTGTAAGTGGAACTATCGTCACCGATATCCTCTCGACCTGCCTTTCACCATGATAAAAGCCAAGCCACTGAAACTGAACCAACCAACAGTATAGTACGAGAAACCCACAGGCGTTGTGTCGATGTAGGTCATACACCAATCGACTTCAAATCTGAATAGTCAGGCCGGATTAAGGACGATGTAATAATATTATTAAATGGAAATATCGATGCCATGAAATGGTATTAAATATTTTTTTCCATTCTATTAATGCTGGTATGATTGACTGTATCAAACAACGGGAAGAACATTCATTTCAAATATAATGGGATTGATTTTGACTCTCTGAGGGTGATAGAGTTCAACTGTTGGTTACTATTATTGCAACTGAACCAACCACTAGCTGTAATTGGAATTGATTACACTTGAACCGGAAAAATATTAAGCTTTCATGAATATTATATCGACACGTTGAGTTGGCGCATA
Source organism: Oxycera nigricornis (assembly GCA_963942545.1). Taxonomy (NCBI): domain Eukaryota; kingdom Metazoa; phylum Arthropoda; class Insecta; order Diptera; family Stratiomyidae; genus Oxycera; species Oxycera nigricornis. The sequence goes on from OZ012661.1 coordinate 15,593,711, forward strand.
TTACATGGCACAATATGTCCTTATTTGTGAAGTTCTCGGAAGCTCATGAATAACCACATTTGGTATGGAGAAATCACAAACGAATTGTACTTAATTGATAACATTAGTCAAATAAATTGCAGACACCGATGAGCATATCCGTGTTCAATTCACTGCACTACAGAAATGTTATACAATCCATGTGAAAGAATATCCAACAGAAGTAGCAAAAATAATGGAAATAAATCAGGAGTGTACAGAAATAACCGGTGCCCCGGAAAACAATTGAATGGAATCGTTAGAAGTTGGAAAGTGAAGCATAAACCATACCAAGGGTAGTAAACATGAAACCTAGTAATTGAATCACGTAAGCACAGAAGTTTTTTTAAAGGTTTTATGACAGGATAAATTGCTCGACAAATGAAACATTGACGACTTGAGTGATGCATGGTTGCACATAAAAATGTTTGGCATGACGCATTAGGAAAGGACAAAAAAGGATGTGAGCTTCAAAGGTTTATTGTTGTTGGTTTTTGAAATACACGCAGGAATTTACGACAGTTTTCATCTTCCAAATGATCTCAATCAGATTTAATGCGGGAGAAATTGAAGGGTGAAGCTTAGCAGTAAAGTTATTGTTACGTTTGAAATTCAATCAGATTTGCTATGGATGCCTGGGAAAGTGGAATTCTTGTGTGTACCTTGTGTACGTATCATAGCAATTTGCTTCAATTATGCATCAAGGTGATTGTTTGACTCAATAGCATACACAAAGGATATGGGAGAAGTTTTGAACAAGAAAGCCATTGTTCTTAGGATGCTTAAGGAGAGCTTGTTAGATTGTCACACATAACTGAATGAGCCTAGATTTTCTTGAAAACCTTTGCAGTGTTAAAGAGTTCGGATCAATTTGAATACTTAATATCATCAGCATAAAGAAAATAGGACGACTTAAAAATAAGAATAAGGTCGCTTATATGAATAAGGAATTGAAGATAGTTAGTTTAAGGGGGGAAATACATGTAACTAGTCAAAAAAATCGATTTTTTCACTTACATTAAAATGTTGCAAATACTCTAAGAATACGTCAAAAAAAGTTACGAAGCGATATTCGTATTAGTTCTCGAGTTTAGTCCGTTATAGACAGCACAGTGTTCCCCAGGAAGTCAAGCACACCTACCGCGCGTTCCAGCCTACTTTCTCTCCGGCGCTATGAGCGGTTCTCTAATTGTGTATCCCTACCATATTCTTATAAATTTGAAATTCTAAGGAAATAGGACCTGGAATCGCTGACTTATGAAGTAAGTTACAATAAAAACTAATAATCAATGGATTTTATCTACTGCAAACTTTAGACGCGTTTTTCTTAAAGTACGACGTAGTCCCCTTTTAAAAAGATACACTTCTCCCAACGTTCCTGCCATTTTTTAACCCCTCCAAAAAATAGGATTTGTCTGACTCTCCAAAATACGCCTCTGCGTCGGCGATGACCTCCTCGTTTGAGCTAAAAAAAATTCCCGCGAGTCATTTCTTCATGTTAGCGAACAAGTAGAAGTCGCAGGGAGCCAGATCTGGTGAATACGGGGAGTGCGGCAGCAATCCATAACGCAATTCATGCAGTTTAGCGGCGACAACTCCGGATGAACGTGCTGGTGCGTTATCGTTGTGAAACAACACCTTTTTTCGCCAAATGCGGCCGTGTCTCCTTTAATTTTTTGACGAAGCGGTCCAATAACTCTTTGTATTATTGTCCAGTGATCGTTCTTCCTTTTTCCAAAAAAATCATGAGGATAACGCCCTTCGCATCCCAAAAAATCGGCGCCATGACCATTCCGGCCGATGGGACCGTCTTCGCTTTCTTTGGAGCAGATCCACCGGGAGAAATCCATTGTTTTGATTGTTGCTTAGTTTCTGGTGTGTAACGATGAATCCAGGTTTCATCAACGGTGACAGCTCGACGCAAAAAGTCGTTCGGATCTCGCTTAAATTGCTCCAAACACTGCTTCGAAGTTAACAGCCGCATCCGCTTGTTGTTCACCGTGAGAAACCGCGGCACCTATCGGGCCGATATTTTTTTCATCGCCAACTTATCATGTAAAATATTAATTGCCGTTCCGACCGACACACCTACGGCATTTGATACTTCGCGCACTTTCGTTCGTCGATCAGCGAGAATCATGTCGTGGACTTTTTCAATGATTTCCTCGGTAACCACGTCTGCCGGTCGTCCTGGTCGCTGCTCATCAAAAACGGATGTTCGCTCACGTTTAAATTCGTTGAACCAAAATCTGACGGTTGTCATAGATGGCGAAGTGTCCCCATAAACAGCATCCAACTTTGCTTTTACCTCCTTGCATTTTTTCCCATCGAAAAACAAAATGCGAATTACCGAACGATACTGCTCTTTTTCCGTCTTATCGAAAATCACGAAACACGTCTCACTCGAATGGCTGCCAAATCCAAACTAACCTATCAATCAGTCTGAAATTTGTTTTGGCGTCGTTTGATAGATGACAGCACACCATGATAGCACCAACTTTCCTCAGGAACGTCCTCTGTCTTCAAACACGGGTACTTATTGAATCGCCCTCATAGTACTTTTTCAACTTCCGTACAAAATATCTCAAAAAATATTGAACCGATCCGGCTAAAATTTATACTACATCTACAAAGAAGTCTTGTGTACTAGTTGAATCTACTTGTTTTTGTAATTTCGAAGAAATAATTTGTTTATTATTGTTTAAAACGCGACTTTTTCTGAAAAATAATCAATTTTTTTGTTTAATCTAAAATTAATGTAAAAATTTAATTTTTTTATAAACTTCATTGGTCAACCTTTGAGCTATACATTTCATTCACATATTTTTCTTCTTCTGAATGTTTCAGGATCTCCAAAAATGGCGTTAAGTTGTACGAGGCATTTTTTGAGATGTTTTTTTTTTTCATTTGGCCGCATCGCCGAGTTATTACTCGGATTTGATTTTTCTATATTTTCTTTTCTAAACTCCTACAACTTAAACAAAAAGTGACGATTTCGACGTGTTTGAGGATATACATATTTCTATTCGTTTTTCTTTGCCTAACTAGTAACCAATTAGTTTAATTTAGTCAATTGAATTTTCACATTTCATTCATAAGAAAATACATCGTTTTAAAGTAAAGCAACTGATTTCAGATATCCATTAAAGACTCCTTGAGATAAACACTCTTTAAGTATATTTATTCACGTGGGAATCCTTAAAATTTACTCCTATATTCACTCATCTTTAACTCCGCATTGCTTGGATATCTAAAGGTTGTTTATCTTCACAAACTGCTTATTTTCTTCGTAAACACTTCGAGAAATAACAATAAAAGTAACTTATCGTTAACAGCAAAGATAAATTGGAATTCTTTCACTTATTTCTGCAAACCATCATCCCACAGAGCTACTAGAAAGTGGTCGATACAAGATTAACGAGGGCAATGTTTCAAAGGCTTGTTTCCTGTTTGCCATTCTTAATATAAAAAAAAGCATCCACTACCAACGGATGCTTCTCAATTTATGACTCCTTCATGCCTGATATTTTGCTAAGTGAAATTGTGATTTATTTTTAATGCTACGAAAACTGAATGGACTAATGGAGTAATTGAATTTCTGTTGATAAAAGATTTTCATTTGATTTTAAATGTTTAAAATAGGGAAATTGAATTATGCATCGGTTTAAAATATGATAATGAATAAGCTGATCTTTTATATGTAGTTTCTTGCATCAGAGAAATAATACCAATTATTTGAGTTGGCGAAAACGCCTTATTTGTATTTGAGTTTTGTAATTTTTACTTACAATATTCCTTCAAAAAAGCTCAGTTATTACGTAAGGCCTTAGTGGGAAGCGGTCTGATGGAATCCTTACGCGGAAGGAAATACCAAGGCCTTTTCACGTAAGTGGCTATTTTCATATCGACGATTGAGACAAAAGAGCGTTAGCGTAAATTTTTGCGAACTTGAGTTTGAATTTCAACGCAGACTGAACTATGTAGAGTTTTTGGAGTGGTGATCATTTTTAGTAGTTACGTCTGAAACTTCCATAACTGCTGCATTTACACTGCATATAATTGTAAAGTCGCACGACGTGGCGAAGTTTCTCTCTGTTTGCATTCCCTTTTATCGTCTGAAGTCTTCCCGTTTCTTATTTTGCAAAAAAAATTATTCTTTTTATTTCGGAAGTTATTCCACCCTGTGCTCAAGCGGCGACCCCGTACATAAGCAACAGTGCTTGCAAATCAGGATTGAACCGATGCTACGTTAGAATGTGATAGCGATGTACGTCCACATGCGATCCTTTCTCAAGACTGGGCAACGATCGTGGATAAAGATTGCCTTTGACGAGGGACCGTTGAGAAAGTCAGGTGTGGCGATTGTCCATGAATCGGGGAGTCAGCTTTTAGTCCTGGTTGAAGGCAGTTTGTGGGCTATGGTATTTTATTTCGGCAGTTGAATGATTCCGAGCCGATTAATTTTAACATCGGGAAGAAGTTGCTTCGTTAAAACTAAGATTCAAAGTTTGAAGCTTTGTCTTTCACTCTTTCACTTGTATTAAGTGTGTGGCTGTACTAAAACTATTGCAAATCTGCTTGAATCAGTACTAAGCATTCGAAGCATTTTTTCAACAACAACAAAATTTGTTGTACAATTTTATGGATGGTTGTAAAATATGATGAAGAAAAATCACTGACAGTTTTTTAAAATATTTTTTCGCTGTTATTTTCGTTGAATGTATGAATTTTATTTTAACTGGTGATTAATTTTATGAATTTTCATTTATAAAAGTCTTATTAAAATTGTCCGATTTGATCATAAATCGCATTTTTTTGTTGAATTTCAATTCTACATCGGTAAGTTTTTACTTATAAGTATTTTTTATGATTTTTTCTAATGTAACTTCAACAAAATATTGTTTAATTGTGCCGTTATGCTGTGATATTTGTTCTGATACAGTTTTTGTTGCTACTGACTTTGCTAGTCCTAGTGCAATTTTGTTTCGAAATAGCAAATAATCTTAGTTACAATCTCATTTTCAAATAACTGCAAAATGGGTTGTTTGAGTGCAAGAGAAATTATTTAAAAATTTAGCCAGCGCTATTTTCCGTGGCTAAATATGTTTTTCTTCGCAGATAAAGCATTCATCAATGATTATGTGTCATTTTAAATACATCTGCTTTAAAGGACTCTAATCGTCTTTAAATTGAGTATCAATCAAAAACTCATAGCCTTTATGTAATGAATTATATTTGCTAAAAACTGATCTACTACGATTACACTACAAAAGAACTCATGCTTGTAATGTGGGGGTCATTTTAATAGATTTATATCCAGGCACATACATACTTGGTCCAAAATTTATAAAAAAACGCTTTCGCAGTAAAACGTTCTACAACAGAATTTTTTTCGAAGTGGTAGAAGTTGGTTTTTGGAGTAGGACTGTATATTAACTGCATCTTTTTTGAGCTTCCATGAAAACTAATTGTCGAAATGTTGATTCCTTAACTATTAGGGACAATCTCTATTATATTTTCGAAGCTCACATATATTTTTCTATTTTTGAAATTGGAATAATTGATTTATTTTGGATCCGCAATTCAATTCCAGCCTAGTAGTTTCATATTTTGATTTTTGCTCATAAAACAACTTTTAATTCAACTATAGGGTGGGAAATATGGGGGTTTCTTTTGAAATTCCATTTAAAGCTGTACTATTGAAGATTTTTAAATGATTACCGCCTCTTTCTAAAGAATATATTGTGTATCTGATTCACTCAACAGTAGTTGACCCTCCTAACTCAATTTTCTAGTAAATTAGAGATTATTAACTTCCCAGTATATGGGAAGTTCTTGTAATCGCCTCGAAAATCGAAATTGAAATTTTCAACATTTCTTTACGTTTTGAGGTCTATAGAGTATATATAAAGTGTTTTTAGAAAGGGAGATGTATGTGTGTGTGTACGTACATACGTACGTTCGTGGACACTTTTTCTACGACCAAAACTCACGTAAACAAAATCGTATCGATTTTGTTAAGGTGTCAATCGAAGCGTCTTTGCAATCTTAAGAGCTGATTAGTTTTTGGAAAACTTCGGTAGGGCGGGGGTCTGCTGTTTTGCCCGTTTGAAGGTCATTTCTGTCATGCGTTATATCTCGCGAATCAAACATACGATTTCCTTGATCAAGGTGTCAATCGACGCGTATTGACATTTATGTCATTCTATTAAGTTTTTAAAAATTCCTTGGAGCCGTTTTTTAATTTGTTTAAAAAAAGTGCAAAAAATTAGAGTTTTTTTTAAAAACAATGAATTTTTAACCTTATTTTCAAGTCCAAATAATCAATGTTTATATAATTTATATACTCCAAATAGTTTATTCAAAAATTCCATCAAAATTTGTTGTCATGACTACAAAAAAAAATCAAATAAAAAATAAAAAATCATTAACGTAAACAATAAATGTTTAACCTGATTTACGAAATAAAGTAAACAATGTTTAAAAAATTTATATACTCCAAACAATGTTTGTTAAAACACCATCAAAACTTTTTCTCATGATTACTAAAAAATTAAATTAACAATAAAAAATCTTTAAAAGTCATCATGATTTTCAAGGTCATTTTTTTCATTCACTATATCTCACGAACCAGATATAATATTTGCATCATTAAGGTGTCAGTTGACGTTTATTAACATCTTTGTGAAGTTTTTAACATTATAAAAATTCGTTTCAGCCGTTTTTTTAATTTAATAGAAGAAAATACGAAAAATTAGAATTTTTTTCATAAAAAATATTTTTTTTACCTGATTTGCACAGCACAGTAATACCAGTTTATAAAATTTATACGTTCTTATCAGTTTTTGAAGAGAAACCATCAAAATTTTCTTCCATGATTATGAAAAAAACTAAATAAAAAATAAAAAAATCATTCAAAGTTACCATGTAAAGAGGGTGCATACGAATGATATTACTTTATATCTTTTATTCTAAATAAATTGTTGTAAATCCAATCAAAGTTTTAAAATATTTGCATAATTTGAGCAGATTTTTAATATTTTTTATAGTTTTTTCATTTAAAAAAAACTGCTTCAATTTTGAAAACCAACAAAATTTCAATCAAATTTGCATTTGCGGTAATCAATGTTTTGTAGTCAATACTTTGCTTTGCTTTGCTACTTTGCTACTTTCATATGTTTTAAAAAGCTTTCATCGAATAGAAAATTGTAGTTTTTTGTAGATTCATTCTTTAGTAATCGTAAGATTTCAATAACCATCATCATTTGTAATACATTTTACTTTTTACATGCAATTGAACCTATTTTTGACTGCATATACAAAATTTTCCAAGACCAAAAAGGCCCCCACCGATTGATCCGCGTGAATATTCAATCTGTCCTCATCGGCCAAAAACCTTACGTAATCAATGGACGATATGATTCATATTAACACATTCCTGTTACTGCCATGAATACCTCTCATTGTTATTATCGAAAGTAGTATTATTTTCAAAATTATTATTGTGTTTAATATTTTTAATGTTTATGTAGATATTACTGGGAAGTTGACCTCAAGGGTCGCAATTCGCGGCTTGTTAAATAATGTTCTCAGTCATGCAAGCTGTACTACTATTGGATATGTGATCTTTTAAACACACCAACCACCACTTCCCGCCTTCTGTTCTGCCTTTAGATTTAAGACATTCTAGAAAACAAGTTGTAAATCAACAATTCATTCCTCAAAGTGCTATTCAAGTTGCTCCTTCTCTAGGCTAAAATTTTAATCGTCTATTAACGATCGATTTTGAATTTCAAGTGAATTCCTAAATATGTACCTACTTATTATTCTGGAGCTATCCTGTAACCACAATTTGAAACGTTCGTTACTTGACACTATGTAAGGTTAGAAGCCTAAACCAATCGACAATGTAACACTCAAATCTATTGATCAAATGAAATTCAAATAGAAACCAAACGGTCCCAGGCGAAAGACACTACAAGATGCATCTCAAATCTCAGATGAATGGAATGAAGTCCTTACTATACCAATAGAAGATATTTCTCCAACCACCTTTACTACACACTAATCATATGACTTCACAAAGAGCCTGTTCTACTGAATAGATAGATAGGTAAGTAGCTATATTGATACTGAAGCCATATTAATAACCCTTTCCCAAAGAGCTAGCCAACTTATAAGCTGCAAGTCCTGGACCGGAGAGTAGAAAAGCAGACAAGCCACCGAAACAACTTACCATCCTGACAACAAATGAAAATCTATATAAATGCTTTTCGGAGTAGTTGAAGCGTGCGAATAATTGCATTTTGTAATGTTCACTCGCAAATCCTTGCTCCAATGCATCCAATACTAACTACATCGATGCTTTGCTCCTATGCACAAGCGCTTCACTGTTCCGTTCAAGTCGAGTCCTTTACTTTCTGAGCGTATGTACACATAACTCGATTGGGAAGCGTGCCCAGTAGGACAGAATGATGGCGAAGCTACTCCTTCGAAAAAGTGAAATCCTTTGGGATGAAATCAGCCCCGAGGACTTTAAATAGTGGCCAAACTGGACGGTGACAATGGAAAGCGAGCTGTTATAGTTGGGTGGCATACTATACTATAAGCTAGAGATGATGTCTACCATGATTTCAAAAATTTTATTTTTCTACAACAAAACCAAACAACAATAGCGAAAGCATACAACGAACGATGGTTCCTAGTCATAAAGCCATGTTTAGACGTAGAGTATTGGTATTCAAGTCCTATGTCTACAAGGTATTGTTGGTGAAATTTTCGAGAGGCATTCATACAGGGTGACATTGAATAAATTATATTGTTTGAACAAGTGATGGATTTATGCATGCTCAGCGATGTCTTTTGTAATGATTTGATGGTGATCCTAGAGATGATAGATGATTTATGCAAATGGACGACCAAGTATGTATTACCAGTGTAAGGGATGCGATCCGATTTCTATTTTAGTGACTAGCATATGACATCACCGTAAATAATTTCTTTTTCAATATTAGTCCAGGAAATGGCTCAAGGACCAAATCGAAATTGTTAAATATCAAATTTAATATTTTTCATCTGAACCTAAATGTCAAATTCCACTTGAACAATTCACCCATAAAGCTAAGCTTAGACGAAGAGATAAATCTTAATTGAGGATAATAATAAATCACGTTACTTTGTTCTTTTGAAAGAAATCCCAAAGTCGTTTCTGAAATGATGGAACGAGAAAAGCTCATGACATTGTGTATCCTCTCTTCTGCTACGAAGTTCCGAGGCGTATTTTTATGAATTTTGGACTAAGCATTAGTGCTGGATATAAATTTAATAAAATCGCCTTCATGTTAAAAAGATGAGTCCTTTTGAAGTGTCATCGTATTAGATTAGTTTTCGGCAACTTATTCAACACATAAAGGTTATGAGTTTTTGATTAGTATTCGTTTCAAAGTCGGTTAGAGGACTTTAATTCAGATAGCCTCCAGCTATTTTTAAAGTGAAATGTAATCTTTGAGAAATGCTACATTGCTGAAGAGGAAACTGCCTTCATAAAACAAAATCCTTGCGAAGGGGAATTATGATGAACATCTTTTTGAAATTTTACTTCTGGATATCCTTAAGCCAGAAAAAGGGAATTTACATGTCCATCCTGCCAGTTGTGTACTATTCCATAAATAACTCGTAATCCAGCTTGTCGGAGTAATTTCATAAATTTCACACTTCTTCATTTTAAATATGGCCTTTTTTGGCCTTTTGCTTTCAAGCCATGCATTCAAAATATCCTTTTTCGGGTCGTCATGCAAACTAATGCAATAAACTTTTTTATACTTTCATCACGCTATGCCACAAGGCTTACGTAGAACTTTTCTTTTTACACTTTGACTCATGAAGATATTCCTGGTAATCGTCAATAGACCGAAAGAAAAATATTTTCGCAATCACGAAAAAGGGTAATCATCCTAAATGCTCATTTCGTGGTGAATTCAAAAAGCCCATGACTATTCTTCCGGAATTCTTTTCGACGAAGCGTAGCAAATTGTCAGAAATAGGCGACGGTTGGGAATGTATCTGAAGTAAGCTTTGTTAGTCTAAAAAATACTCCAGGAACTCTAATCAATTTGTAAACGAGATGTTTTGGTCCTTTGCCTTTACATATAAAAAATCTGGAGATGCAATAGACTTCCATTGTATTTCAATTGTATCAACTAAGCTCTTGATGATTTCCCAAGTAAAAACTTAAAAATAACAACAAAACTTGGGAAAAAATGATAATGAACGAAATCCGAATAGATAATTTCGTGCATTGTGATGATGCGAACCTTGTGTCGCTTACACCACGGTCTCACAACATAAATTTGATGCAACTGGAATCGAGGCTACAGCTTGTTATATGAAATCAGTTTAACGGAAAATAGTCCATGAAAATTGAAATTTTTGATGGAACAATTGTGAGTCTAGAATTTTTGTATTAGACCTTCAAAAGAAGAATTGAGCATTTGTTTCCATTTACTGTATCATTTGTGGTGATTTTTTCTTCATTTTAAGGAGATATTTTCATTCCAACTGAAATTCATTTGTTGTGTGAAGTCATCGACATCGGGAACCAAACCACAGACTCACATGCTGAAATTGGAAAGCAACCGCTGTAATATATTCATCCATGGAGACAGTTGATCTACGAAAGACCGAATGAAACTTATTGTCTAGTGAAATTAATGAAGATTGGAAATCCGTAGTGCAACTATGCTAATAGCCAATTTCGGCAAAAGGGATAAGTAGGGAGGGTGCATGCAGACTATAAAAACAAAATGTTGATTATGAAGAAGGTTTGCGTTGGGCGTCATCTTGGATTGAAGATTTTTGCTATTATCTCGGAAATCGTTGATCCTTCGAAAAAAATATTAAGGCTCTTTTTTCTTGATAATTGAATTTCCTCATTTCTCTCTCTTATTATTATTTTTTTGAATTGGTTTATTCGTTGTATATCAGAAAGTGAGCCACTGTTATATTGCGTCAAGTTATCAAAGAACCTTACTTTGGTTGCTTATAATTATATACCATTGATAGTTTAAGATTTGGAGTATGCCAATTGTTGACAACAGCGGCAAACCCCACCCAAAGTGTATGGCTTAGATGTCCTGATCTAGTTCTCAAAGCCTGGTAAGACCATTATAATCTAGATTTGACTTGGTCCCGAGACGACATACCATTAAAAGCTTGCCGTATCTACGCTTGATCAGCACCCTTAATGTATTCATTAAGGATCTACACCATGATATTCCTGAATGGAAGTGTTATTTAGCAAATTAAAATTTAAAAAAGAGTAAGTATACATAACCTTTGACAGCGTTTTTGAAACTTAAGGGGGGAGGGGTAAAGTCTGTAACTTTAAACGTTTTCAATATTCATTAAATTGACTTTGACAACGTCAAGGATATTCTGTGCAAGTTTCAAGTCAATCGGAGCAAAACTGCCGGAGATACAGCGTTTTGAGTATCCCTACCTCCGATACGATTTTTAGCGGTAAAGACTATTCAACGTGCGCGCGCAACAATAATGCTCTACAGCTGTCTCCTTTCTCTTTTTCTAAATTTCAAACCACCACATCTACACCACGTGTAGATGCTTGTATTTGAAACAGGAAGACACCTTGGATATTTTGAATGACAGCGCTACACCTAACGGTCCCGGAATCGTTGATTCTGTATGAGTAGTCCAAAATAATTGATTAAAATTTTTAAATGCGTTTTTCTCGAATGTACAATAGTATTTTTTAAGTCGCTAGCTATTCAGCTAGCTATTCAGAAAAAAATTCATAAAAATATGCTTAAAACATGGCTTACAGACTTTATCCCCCCCCCCCTTTTTTTTAATTGCGAGCAGCGATATTTTTCTGTTGTATCTCTTTAGCAGCTCGAGATTATGAGATTCAGATTCTTTCGAACTTGTTATTATAGGGATGAATATTGTTATTCATAAGATTTGTAACTATGCACTTAGTTTTTCTTTATCTATCACGATGGTGTGGATGATTATACGTACTGAAGACATATGTAGTCAAGTTCGCTAGTTTTTCATTTTGTTATGTATTTTATTTGCAGCACTTATGCTTCACAGATTAGCCCAGTCAAAAAAGAGTTTGACCGTACATTTTGGGTAGGCAGATAAATTTTTATTGCAATGCGTAGGCAATGGTATAGTAACCTTAAGTCCAATTTCCTGTGGTCGCAGCTCCAATCCTCTGGGCTCTATCTTTAAAACAAAAAAAGGGACACCCCCATATTTCCGAAACCATGCCTCCCAGAAGAAAGTTGTATATGATAAACTTATGGCAGTTGATGGGAAACCCCCGCAAGTCACAGGAAAAAAGCATTTCAGGACCAGATAAGCGGGTCTTAAAATGCTTGTTTCCTGTGACTTTTCCCCCTTCGAGACACAATAACTTCCGCCAGTGATCGTAACAAGCAATACCGTAAACGTTTGGTGATAAAACTGTCTAAAGTTATTTTCGAATGAATTTCGCGTTTGTCACGTAAGTTTTCCACCCTTTGGGAAGCAATAGCTCCCGCCAGTGTATAGCGATCATAACAATCAGTATCGCAAACGACTTGCGACAAAATTGCCTTAAAGTTGTTTTCAATGTGTTTTGGTTTAAAGTGAAAGCAATGAAGCTGTGGCGCTTTTAAGATGTTCCCCTCTTTTTGGATGTCGTTTTGAGCTTGTAACTCTTTTATTGTTAAAACCACGTAAAAGTGATGTATGCACGACTTGCCATACTAAACTTTCTTGTAGGAGCCATGGTTTCGGAGATATGGGGCCGGCCCACTTTTTTTCGTTTCCAAGATGAAGCCCAAAAGGTTGGGACTGCGACCCCCGAAATTTGGATTAAAGCTTACAGTAAGACATACCACACAATGCGCTAAAAACCTGCTTGCCTACCAAAATGCTCCGCGAGTTTCGCAACGGGAGGTTTGCCATCAAAAGCCGATTATGTGGCCTAAAAACGCGTTTTTCATGTGACTTTCTCTCCTTTGGAATGGAGTAGCTCCCGCTAATGTACAGTGATTATAACAATCAATACCGCAAACGATTTGTGACAAAATTGTCTTAGAAAAATATTAGAATGTTTTTCGCTTTAAAATTGAAATTAAAAAAGTTGTGGCGCCCGAAAGCTGTTCCCCCCTCTGGGTGTGGTTTTTGACCTGTAACTTTTTTATTATTGACACCACGTAAAAATGATGTATGGACGACTTGTTACAAATTAAATTCTACGTAAGTTTGCTACAACTTTCTTGTGGAAGCCATGATTTCGAAGATATGGGGTTGCCCCACTTTCTTTTGTTTTTAAGATGGAGCCCGGAGGATTGAAGCTGCGACCCCAGGAAATTGGACTTAAGCTTACTATACCATTGCCCAATCATTGCAATAAAAATTTCTCTGCCTACTCAAAATGCTTCAAACTGAGGTTATACAGATCTAATTCTACTTACAGATCTAAGCAGTCGTACTGTTCTACGGTGAGCTAGCTGGGCAGTACCAAAATCGCACATTTCCAATTGATTTTAATGAAACCAAACTTCATTCTGCAAACAGAACGTCCATTGGTGCAGTCATATGTGTTACTAGTTAGCTAATCAACAAAACACATATGGAGATAAACTCTCTAAAGGACGTTTAGATTCATGCACAAAATTCCAGGTAACAGAAATGCTGTTACGTGATTTAATGCGAAGTATCAACAGTAGTAGTCATTCTACTCTCCTTTTTATATTTTATGATAGCTTCGACATGATAAGAGAGGCATTGTAAAATTTTCACTGCATATTTTTGAGCGAAAAACCTCGAAAAACCACTTGAATGTATGCATTTCTAAAATATTACTTGCGTACCATTACAGTACATATTCTGGAATGAATCCAACTAAACATGGAAAATTACAACATCGTTAGAATCTGTGTAATTTAAATAACTCTTCGTTGTCTTTATGTACTTTTTATTTGGCTCCATTCGTAAATTTTCGCTTTAAAGATTTTTTTTGGTAAAATAAAAATTACATTTTCACATTAGCTACACAAAACTCAATTCAAAAAGCATTTAGAAATGTTCGTTAAATTATCCATTTTTGAAGAACTCCTAAATTGAGTATCTTTGTCTATAAGCAATTCTCTATGGATCAAATAATTTACTCTTCTTATTTTGTAAGAAGTTTGTATTACTTCTAATATATCATAGCATTCATGAAGCACTAGCCATTTCAGAGCTCAAAATATAACTAATCAAAAGATGAACTATCCTTTCTGAACCTCTTCTGCCGAGAAATTTTATGAAATGCCTTAACTGGAATGCTTACCAACGAAGCGCATAGATTCTACAAATGCTTTTTCAATGCTCTAATATAGAGTGAACCGTAAAGAATTTAAATTGGATTGACTTATTAACGTCAGTTCGTCTAGGATTTTGCTTCCTTCTGATGATTGCTTTTACATAAAAGTCTTAGTGTACTTATTGAACTTTTCGCTTGACGTTGAGTTGGTCCTTATGTCAGCATTTTATTCAAATGGAGTTTTACTACCCTAATGAAATTCTATGAGATATTGCAAGGATGCACTTACATTTAGCATAATAAGCATTTCACGGTATGATATCTTTCTTTGAGCTTCTACTAATAGTTTCAATGTTAAGTTTTGCACCATTCCTCCCAAACTTTCTGTTGCTGTTTTTTTCTGTCTTTTTGGCTCCTTTTTGACTTCTTTTTGGCTTATTTTGGCTGCTTTTTGGCTCCTTTTATTTGCTAATATCTGAGAAAATTTTATTTATTTGTTCGTTACAGACGTTTGTTGCATTTAATTTTGATTACCGTAGCAGATCTGTTCTCTATTTTTGGGAAGAAACCCTACTTGTTGAGCTTCTAAATTTTTCTAATGACTTGTAGGGACTTTAAAGCTCCACCAGCGAAATTTTTCACGATTCGAGTTCTTTACCCTTACACCATTTTGTTTTGGAGGCAACTTTTGATGATGTTCGGTTGAGTATCAAAGCCAAGTTAAATTCATGGTCTCGGTTCTCGCTTTGTGAGAAACCCTTCCCATAATTTGGTAAACTTTCAAGGTTGAATAAATCTGACTAATGCAAGTTAGGAGGAGGAGGACGGAAGAATCTGGGGAATAAAAATAGGTGCTAATATGGCTAACCATCCTCCTCATCATTATCAATCTAACTTATGAATATTATCAGTTCTCCTTACCGAGAAAATGAGACTTGGACTGTAATAATAAAACTCTAAATCCTTATTTGAAACCAAAAAAAATCTCTCACCAAAACGACTTTGCCGACGGTTTAGCCTATTCAATAGTTCCATTGAGATTCACTAATCAGAATTATTTAGACTGAAGTAGACTGAGACGTAGTTGATTAATCAAGGCATCTACCTTGAAACTTTATCCTTGTAAATGTGGTTAAAAAATGGTTAAAGTATTGGGGTAAAGCAAATAATCAACCTGAAAAGATCTTTTAGTATAAAGCAGGAGATTCATTGGAAAACAAATATTGCATCTGTCTACTAAGTTGAGTGTAAAAAATGCACCTTTTCAAAACTCATTGTACTCCTTAAACACCTTTAAAATAAACAAATAACTCTTCAAACCACCATTTATCTCATGACATCCTTTGGATGATGTTCATTCGATTTCGAACACAGGAAAGCAATGTTTCTTGTCACTTTATATAAACAGGAGACAAATGATTGACATCACTTTGATCACTACGAAACATTCTTTTTTACTTGAGCAATATTATGCAGAACGGGCCTAATAACTCCTTCCGTCCCTCCAATCTAATTCCCATTAGCTTTCCTGACATTCCACACCCAGCCACCATACCAACTTTCATTGACTGGTAATTCTTTAAAAATTCAATTTCCATGCAAAATTTGAGCATTACATCCTTATCCTTTACAAATAAATGTATATGTGTGTTCATCCAATTTAGGAAAATTTGGAAAACGTTGAAAACAATTTCGATTTAGACTTGAAATGATTTTTCTTTGATTAGGTACTGCAAACGAGTTTCAATTAAGTATCCTTTCAGTTGAGTGGATGATTCCTTCCTGTTCATTGAAATGAAGCTGAAGCTGTTCTTTTCATAAAAACAGCATCAAGTTCGAAAGCTGCAATGCCTTATAACAGATTGCTACTGACGAGTTTCAGGTAATCAGCAAACAGGCATCAATTTGTGTCCCGTGTAAGGAGCTTATGTAAGAGAATCAATTTGAATGAAACAACCATGTACATACAATGTATATACAGGGATGCATATTGAGGCGCGTCGCTGAGCACTTGAAAATCTTCGCCCCAAACCAATTCACTT
Source organism: Oxycera nigricornis (assembly GCA_963942545.1). Taxonomy (NCBI): domain Eukaryota; kingdom Metazoa; phylum Arthropoda; class Insecta; order Diptera; family Stratiomyidae; genus Oxycera; species Oxycera nigricornis. The sequence goes on from OZ012661.1 coordinate 15,610,088, forward strand.
ATTCGAGTGGGACAGTTGCTGGTTTTCGTAGGACGCCCCCAACTTCATTTCTGGTCGCTGCTTTGCTGAACTCCGCGTAGGTACCCATATTTTAAGGGCATTGAAGCAGGATCACATCAAAATCCACTTGCGATGCCACAATCCACGATTGGGGGCACACTTTACTTCACTTAAGTGCCTTCTCTCTTCACTGAAGCACTTCCTCCTCTTATTTCTGCTGCTGTTGCTGGTGGTGGTGGAAAGGTCTACTGTGGCTGCAAGAGGTGTTTTAATACTCACCCTTACTGTTCATAGACTCAAAATGTTATGCGAGCACAGTGACTGTACACGCTGGTGACCACGACCTACGAGCATCGCCTCATGTCCTTTCCTGCCTCAACACACTATATGCACCACAAATTCATGTTATTAAGAGCTGTTACCCATTTACAAGATTTTGTCATCGTACCAAATTAAAAATTTATAATTAGTGGAATACGTGATTGAGAAGATGCACATACCCGTTCCGGACGTTACGTTGTCACTCGGCGTGCTTGAATGCTTTTTCGGTTCAATAGTCAATAGTTGCCAATAATCGAAAAGTTAATCCTTTATCCAGTTTTTCATCGTTCACAACTATCCACTTGCACGATTATAATGTCCAATTTCACTACGACGTGATGTATTGCATTAATTAATTACACTCGTAGCCCGACTATTCCACACCTGTGAACACGATAAATGACCAGGTAAACAAACTTCCGACTAAATACCTATCAATTAACCAGCACAAATCCGCATTTTTCCAATTAAGTGATTCAGTCGATGAGATCATTCAATCGCACGAGAACACCTTAACTCCTTCACTGGGAAAGCGTAACACCCTCGGAATTGCAAATGCTTTTAGGACGAGCACTGTATGTAGGATTGTTCACTATATTGGCAAAAGTTCGCTTAGCGAATCACTATTTAGACTACATCGGGTGGTATATAGTGTTTTCACTATATACTGCTCAAGCACAGAATCAGTTCAGACTGCTTTTATCGCGCGAACGATTGCCTGACCACTGAAGCTCGATCAAGGACTACTAGTCTTGCAACGACTGAAGCTTACTAGTTCAGCAGACTCATCAGCGATAGGACGACTGCGAATGGTGAAGGTATCATCAGGATAACGACGGATACAGAACAGACGAGTGAGTTCTATTCAATGGAAAGCGCATGTCTCTGGCTGACTCCTCGCACGAAACTGTTATCGTGTACTGGTACTGGTAACTCCCATGCTTATCCTGTCTCATCGTATTCCTTGCCGCATGCAGAATTTGTATTCAGTCGCGTCATATTCACGTCACTCGTAGTCACATCACACATCATACTGAAAATACGGCTGCCAATAATTTACCCCCACACTAGATCACCTAGTCGCATCCTTGAGAGGATAAGTGCCCTCTTATCTTTCGCCGGCCGTACATAAACTCAAAACACTTGATTTAGTCTGTTCTGATTCGCCTCGTTTCCCTGCATGTCTAACATCCACTTGAATAACGCTATTCCTGCAGTTGAGCTCATCTCGCTCGCATGTAACTTCTTTCCGGCAAGCTGTTATAACAACTTCAACTGAACATACAAAAATATCCTTTGGTGTGAAGCTGCCGCAAGAAGCTAGTCGTCTTCATTAATGTCGCACCACTACGGCAGTCTGGGAGCCGGCTAAGCGGCATCATAAACAAAGAGATGAAGACTACCAACCAACTGGGACCATTCCAGCTAAAACATCGCTTCAACGATTGCATTGTGAGAGCTAGCTGGGTAAGCTGGTGAGCTCTTAAGTAGACCGCCGAGGATTCAAAACAGCAGGCGGCAAAATATCGAACACCCGCGAAAATGGAAAAGTACTATAATCAAATCCCTATGACCTGGTTGCATGGAGTACGAAGTTAATTGTGCTTTAAATGGATTTCATTTGTTTTAATTTTCTGCAAAGTGGAATGGGATTGGTACATATGCTCTGCAATAATTAGATTTAAGGATGTTCGGAAGAGGTACATAGGTTTAATGGAGGATCGTCTGAACATTCAAAGTGTCTCTTGTGATCGTTTCTTTGCTTTGTTGGACTCCAATGTGTTAAAGTTGAATTAATAAGTTTTGTAAAAATTAAAGACAACAGTACAGAGCTCCAAACTAATCTATAAAATCAATAAACAACACTGTTTAGCATTTCCCAATTGATTTAAACCTTTCCGCAAATAATTTAAACGTTTTTACAATGGATTTAAACCTCTTTCAAACGGCTTACACGTTTTTCCATTGAGGTTTAACCTTCTTCCCAGACATTTAGACCTTTTTCGAAGATATTTAGACCTTTTTCCAACCGTGTTGAGCTATTGAAATATTTAAACCTTTTTCTAAATGTGTTTTCTCAAAAACAAAACAATAACAAATCACCAAACTTTGAATTGAAACGTATAGAACACATAAAATATAGAAGAAGGAAATAAGCGCAAGAATTGTGGGATTTGAGGGAATTCGGGTCGATTTGAGGGGTTTTGAGAGGATTTTGGGGGGATTGGGCGATTAGGGGATTGGACGGTTACGGGGGACTCGGGCGTTTGGGGGATTTGTGGGATTCGGAGGAATTGGTTGATTCGAGGATTTGAAGACGGCTCGGGGGATTAGAGAGATTCTGCGTGGATGGGGAATTTGGGGATTCTGAGAGATTAGGGGACTAGGGGATTAGGAGATTTCGGGATTCTGTTGGGATTGGGGGTTTAGGGGATTCGCGGCACTCGGGGATTGAGGGGATTTGGAGGATTGAAGGATTAGGGGATTTGAGGAATCGAGGGGATCGAGGTATTTGGGGAATTTTTTTGACGATTTTTTTGATTGCTTGGATTTAGTCGAAGTATTGTGCACTAGGGAAACATATACAATGATTCAGTCATGTCTTATCAACAATCTTTCCTATAGTGGCTTGACAGTAATTAAAAAAACTGTGCGTGCTAAAATATTCACAACTATTCAGCCCACAAATCTGAAGCAGAAAAGAGCTTTCGAACCTTAAAACTTAATAAGACATTTCTCAGAAATACTATGTTTGGAGAACGATTAACTGCATTAGCAATGGTTTCTATTGAAAAAAATTTATTTGCTGAGATTCGAGACTTCGATTAAAAGGTAATCGATAAATTTTCCATTAGTAAGAATAGTAGAGTAGACTTGGACTCATTTTCAAGCCATTATGAACCTCACCTTTGCTTCATTTTAATTTAATTTATACCTACTTGTGTAAAATACTACGAGAAGGTATAAACATTCATACCGTAATACTTAATTTTAACCGTGGACTTTGGATTCATTTATGAAACGTAAGTACATTCCACATTTTTTTCTGTATATTATGTGCCTTAGATATAGATTTATAAATGATGCGAATTATGATGTGAATAGAATCACTCAAATAGATTTTTACCTTTTGCTTCTGTTATGTATTACTCTTAAAATATGTCAATGCAAGCAAACCTAAAAGATAAGATACAGAATCCGCAACCAAAATTTACACGGGCCGCCAATGGTACTAACAATAGCGAGGAGAAAGTTTCTGTTTCGGTTATTCGGTTAAAGTTAGAAATCTTTCGATTCCATCAAAAATTATCACCGTCATGATCATCCTGACTTACGTAGCTGGTCAAGGTGTGAAGGCTTCTATAATTGGCACTAGTAGTCTATCTACAGGCAACGTTCTTTATACATACTGCACATGCTGTTCAAATTGCGACAAATTTTCATGAATGCAAATGAAAGCGATCGCATACACTACATTATAAGCTAGTCGCCATTAGTGAGTTAATTCAAGCGTTTGTTTTTCACACTCTCTTGTGCACTAGAAATTCATTTGCCCAAGAATGACGGGCGGTATCAGTCACCTCCTTTTCTCACATACAAAACTAACGTATCCATTAACGTAACATAGAGATCTCGTTGCGGTCCATTGCTTGTAACAACTCTCTTTCTAGTGTGGTACTAAGAATAAGAATCAACTTTAAATAATCATAAGAAATCATAGTAGTGTACTCAAAAGTGGATAGTAAAATAATTAAGTCAGCCCGGTCAAATTAGGTAGAAGCCATGCAAGGTTTAAATGTTTGATCAATAAGTTTCCGAAAAATTTATGGTTAATGAAAATAAAAGGTCATCACCATCACTGACGTACCATCCCAAATCGATCCATCGTCTCCTAAAGACGTTGCTTTCAGCTACTATGGTACACCGAAGGAATCCCTCAATTTTTGAATCTCAAAAGCGATTTCTTATCTGAATCTACTTACTATTAATTGTGACCTGGGACTGGTAGTTATCCTAAAGACTATTTTGAACATGAAATAGAAGATATCTGATTAAAATTGTCTAATTCAAAATTAGTCACCAAAAATCCAAGCATAAGAAGGTAGGATTAAAAACAGATTGAAATTGAAAAATCGAACAAATCTTTTATTTTAGAGGCATTATTACCAAGGTGGTATATTTTTAGGAACCAAATCTTTCTCCCACCCTGTTTTTATTATGGTCCCTGTTCTGTTGAAGCAGAATAAATCCCACGAACTTCTGACTGGATATTATCGCAGCCCATAACAGTAATATATCTCTAACAATGAAAACATCAATAACTCTCTAAGTGCTTAGCAACATGAGCTTGCTTATGTGATTTGTTCGTGATATTATTGAATAGTGTGCGAAAGAGAATACACTAAATCAAATAGGGGAATAACCACTTATATGATTCTATTTCAAGCAGAAGTAGAATTCATACTCCGCAAAAGATCTAATAAGGTGGAATTTATTCCGTGAATATTTTTTTATTCTTGAAAATATCCTGGAATTACCTACAAAAAGATATTAAAACCGCCAATGAGCATCGCCCTAACTGGTACCTTCTTAAAAAAAGTACCATTAAAATTACATCAAGACTTGGGTTGACACACAAATGATATTTTTAATTACACATCCTTCAGTTTTTCCTCTTCCGGATAGGGACATCACATTACAAAAGTACTCTCAGCAACAAAACCAGATACTTGTTAACGTGAAAACAATGAAGACAACGACGCCAACGACGTAAACATCTTCATGTCGACTTATCTCTCATCCAGGTTTTCACCAGCTTGCCCACCTACATGTACATTGATTTCTAAGAAAATTTTCCTTTTGGGTTTCTTTCCTTTCAAAATGCCGTGCGAAAAGGTAATAAAACATTTTATCACAACGAAATTATCTCGCCATTACGGAGAGAGAAAAAAGATATAGAACAAATAAAAGGATTTTATTTGCTTGGAAAATGTTGCGGTCGTGACTGGGTGTGCTTGTTTGTCTGGATGTTTTTTTGTTTGTTGGTTCGTTTGTTACGGTTCCACCTGAAAATGAAAACTTATTGGGAACGTTTTATAATAGAAAGTTTATTCAGTTGAAAGACTTTCACTGAGTTGTGTCTGCTTTTTTCTATCTGAAAACATAGAATAAATGTTGATTTTGTATATAAGGGTTGCTTGGTTTGAATCTGATTAAATTTGCTTGTTTCTTTTTACGGGTAAGAAAATGAAGCAACCAAGGAAACGCAGGTGAATAGGTAATTCGAAGTTAAATCTTCTAAAAAAACATATTGAGAATGCTTAAGAAAATAATTAACGTGTGTATTTAAGGCAAAACATCGATAAGAGTTTTACTATTCAGTAAATTGATTGGGTTTCCTTTGAAAATAATTTAAATTTTACAATTGAATACTCCCTTGGGACATATTGGCAGGGTTCCTATAAGAATAATATAAAGACGGACGTGAAATTTTAGAAATAATTCACAGAATGCTGGCATTTATAACGATTTATTGCAAAAAAGGAAGATGAAAGTAATATCCTCATTTTGAATTTATGTTTTGGTAAGGTATAGAGAGTTGTTAAGTAGAAAATTGAAAAAATGAACCCTTAATATTTCGGTGAGTTCATAAATAAGTTCTTTTTATCGACGTTAGTAAATCAAGTTTTTGACTACAATGAAATGATTTGTTCAGGAGTTTTTACTTCCTAATACCTCGTACGAGTTTCAGAGAAAAGGTGAATATAGTAGCAAGGAATTTCGGTAGATATGCAATTATCAGCTATGCCTTAACAATGCGATATTAAATTAGAAAGCCAGGGAATAAAACTTCACATTAATCATAAAAAACACTTCATTAATGTGCCGATATTACTGTAATGGTGAACTGAATTTGCAGAAACAATGAAAATGCAGCTTTTTTCTTTAAAAATAATCATAATAGTTTAAAAAGGTCCCTTGGTATTTACTATGTCCGCCCCCCACGATTGACGATAGCATCCAACCTGTTAGGTGCCATTTAACAGTGAAATCTGAAGATGAAAAAGCTGGATACTTTTGCATTGTCAATTTGTGGAGAAAAAATTGTCCTCAAATGGTAAGGGTCAACAGAGCGATATTTAGTGCACCACAATTAACATCCAAATCCAAATTTATTCTTTAAATAAAAATACAATGTCCTGGTCTAAATGTATCAACTTTTTCCTATAAGTTCTTTTTTAAATTTTTGTTTGAGAGACTGTTTCAGATGAGAATATAAACGCTAATCGTTCAGCATTGAAGCTCAAGGGTGTTAATTTGTTCAGTAATAATATAATTTACATTTGAAGTAAGACATTGCAAGGATAGTGCGACCGAGATGAACATTTTATCTTCATTAGTTTCAACGACATAAAAACCCTAATTGCACACCTCTTCATGCCATTGAAGAAATAACACAGTTGAATCGAAAAAGGCGATTTTCAAATTATCAAATTTCATTTCTGCCCTTATGAATCAAGATCACATCAAATTTTTGAATCTCACAAAAGAATTTACTACATCACTCAATAAGTCCGTGCGATGACACTGATGGCGCCACTATTGTCAAATCTGTAGGAACGACACTGTGACAGCAGCGTACCTAGTTGTCAAAGACGACAAACAAAAAGGAAAATCTCGTCCTGTTCAGTTTCGACCGCCGACGCGTGCGCACAGCAGCTCGTAATCTCTTTGCTTCGTTATTACACGTTTTAGTTAAAATGAAATTATAAATAGACAATAAACATGTTAAGATGAATGTAGTATTTTCATCTATGCAGCGTTTAAGGCACTACAAATCCATATGATTTTAAAAAAGCACTAACTTCAAATGATATGCGTCAAAATTACATAAAAATCTGACGTTAAGTTCACATGCAATTATGGTTTCAGTGACGCTATGTTTATAATTTTGAAAACAATGGGAAAGTTTGAATTTCGTGTGTTGATAAAGCATTGGGTTTTAATGGACGAAGCAAATCAATGGGTTGACAAGTGTTATTCGGACTCTGCTTTATCGAGACACGTGGTAGAGAAGTGTTTTACTGATTTTAAACCCAGTGGTCAAAAACCGATGCTGCACACTTGTACCAAAATTCAGCAGTTGTTCCAGAAACCATGAAAAAAGTCCACAAAATAATTTTGGTCAATAGTAGATTCAAGTTGTTTGAAATAGCTGACATCTTAAATATATCAGCAGGCAGTATATCCACCATTTTACAACAGTATTTGTCCATAAGAAATTTGTATTTGAAGTGGGTACTGCGTTTACTCACTATTTCCGTCAGAAGTACAGATGTTTTAGCGCAATAAAACGGATTTTCTCGTTCTAATTCTGACATTAGATGAAACACCATTACCATCACTATTACACCCTAGAGTCAAATCGTCAGTCAGCTGAACGGACAGCATCCGCCGAAAGAGACCAAAAATGCAATAATCGACTATTAAGGTTTTGGATTGGTATTTTAGGATGCGCACTGCATTTTACGCATCGGTTACTTTAAGAAAGAAGCAACCATCAAAACTGAATATAATATGACGTTTTTGATGCAATTGAAGAGAGGAATTGCGAAGAAACAACCCCAAAAGAAGAAAAAAAATGTGCTCTTTCACTGAGACAATATTCACAAGTCAATGGCAACAAATTACACAAATCGCACTTTAAATTGCTTCATCATCCACCGTATCTTTCAGATATGGCTCCTAGCGACTAGTTCCTGTTTGCATACTCCAAAAGAATGCTCCAGGAAAAGAGATTTAGCTGATCAATAAAGAAGTGATTGTTGAAACGGAAACCTGTTTTGAGGCCAAAGATAAATCGTTCTATAAAACGGGCATCGTAATGTTAGAGAAGCGTTGAATTGAATGTATTTCTCTTGCACGAGATTATGTTGATGAATAAAGGCAAATTTTACTTAAAAGTCATTGTTCTATTAGTAATTCTTCGAACTTATTAAGTTATGTGGTATAACCTGCTTCCGATAAACCAGATCAATGAAATATCTACACATCTACATACCATTCAGTTCTTTTGTACATGCTTTTTTCAACGGCATGTTCATTAGACGCTTTTGAAATATATTCAACAGTGGCTTTTGATAAAAGTAAGAATTTTCTCAAAAGCACATACATTCGTGGATGTGTATGAAATAATCTATTGAAGTTATATCGGGTCACTCCAAGGCTATGATAACATTTAAGAAGAAATTATGTACGCACCAATGAATTGGATAAACATCGAAAAACTCTTTTTTGAACGAAAAAAAACTACCAGTTTCGAGTATACATACATTTAATAATATCCAATAACTGAGACAAAATTGCATCCCGACTTGCAAAAGGAAATTTGATACATATAGAAAGTCAACTTAAAAAACTGATTTTTTCCCACTAGTTACGTCATATTATTATGTGTTGCTAAGGACATCATCATAGTTCTGAGTAAATCTAGCCAAAAATCACATTTTCAACATATGTAGATAACTGTATATATTTTCAAAGAACTACACAAACAGATGCGGTAATTATGGTAGAACCCCACCAAAAATCACTGCAACCAAATCTCACCAAATTAACCTCATTGGAATATTCGCTCCAAAGGGCAAATTCCTTGTTATGTGCTTGCAATCAACATTTGATACTTTGCTATCCTGTCGAATCATATTTTCCAGGAATTATCACTGTAATGATGGAACATTCCAAAGGGTTGATATTCAAGAATCCAAGCTAAAAGCTGAGTATTCTATATTTTTCCGGGAATAACGCCACACTTGGTTTCACGTGCATGTAATTTATCAGCTTATTCGTGGTGGAATCTAACAGCTCATAGACTAGAACTGTTTGATGTTCACATCCGTTGGATATGATTAGTCATATTCATGTAGCAAGGATCAAGTTTCAGAGTAAAATTTGTTGGATTACCCATCCGATTTACAAGACCAAAATGTTTTACTTAAGCTGTATTAATATATTGTTGTGTAAAGTGCTTGAATTCTAGCTTGTTAGCAAATAAGTATTAAATTTTTGATACTAGATATTGAGTGATGAAAAACATCTCACAGTTCTGTAAAAAAAACTTATGAATCTGAATATATTCGACAATCATCTCTCCGACTATAAAATGTTCCCTAGTTCTAATAGTTTGTTCGAAATATGTATATCATTTCGCATTAACCATTCTGATCTACAAAACAACATTAGTAGATCAGATCCTTCCTTCATCGTTCCCAATATCTTTCTCACCTTAAGTTTTTGATTGTTTGTTGTTACATTAATATTGTCTTTTGCAAGGATTTTTATGGCTTCGTTATTTACCGGTAAAATGGTCCAAAAATGGGTCAATTCTTGAATGTTTTAATAGGAAAACGTTTTACAGATTTTACTCAATTACTTGCTATATATATATATATTCAGAAACATAATATGTTGCACGGGAATGGAAAGAATTTTTTGAAAATTTAATTTTTCTATTCAAAACACCAATAAAAATGTAATTTGGCATAAACTCTTCATAAACTGGGAAAACAGAAACACTTGTAAATATTAATTCGTCCTTAAATTGAAAAATTTTCAACTTAACAAACAGAAGGAAAACTTAAATAATATTTAGAATCAGGAACATCGAATACAAGAACTAAAACTCACAGGAATCATAATAAAAATTATGTAGATCAAAATTGAAAATTAAAACTTAACTTCAAACAAATTGTCACCAATCTGCTTTGGTGGAGTTAGAGCTATTTTTATTTGATCTTAGCGGTATCACGCGATGTATGGTGGATTGGGTCAGGTCCAACAGTTTTTCTTGTTGGCCAAGGCAGCAACTGGAGACCCTTCACTTTCATCAGGATACAAGGGGATTCATCCTGGGTATAGTTTGCTGTTATATTGTTCAAGTTCAAAGATTCCTTCGCCATGCAGTAGATTATCTTTTTGTCCCCCACTACCATCGTCAGTTGCTAAAAGTTATATTGTTCTCACGTGCGTCCTGTATTTATTTATAACTTTATGACATTGTTAGCATTCCCCAAGAATCTTTCCTTTTTCATTGCATTGTCGGCATTCCACACCATCTGGGCATTAACTCTGTGAATAGCAGTGGCGGCTCATGGGAGTTAAGTATGGTGGGGCTACTGGTACGAATTTTTCTATCACCAATATAAGTTTTTATGTATCCACTCCACCCAAGAGGTACCACATGTTACTAAAATTGAAATTCAAACTTCTAGCAAGTTTTATCACATGCAAGAAAAATCTTGTTAATTATTTATTTAATCAAAATCATAAATACCATAACCTGAAGAATCCTTTTCTGAAACAAACTTTAAGCACTACAAAACTTAAAAAAAAACCGAACGCTACGAAGGCACACTAAGTACCAATACCATGTACTACACTGATGAGACTACTTTTGAATTAACAGTCATCACCTTCACCCCTTTCGGCTCGTCGTAAAAAATGTTGCTCATGCCTGCTCAAAAGTATTATCCAGACCATCGCAAGACTAAACGTTGTCGAAGCACTGAACGGGCTGCATATGAATAGCTCGTCTACGATGTATACACATGTATTTCAAACACGCACACTCCCGCCGCTTCAGCATAGAATTCACGCAGCCATTCAAATCGAAATACTCTTTTTCGGGGCAAAATCAATGTAGCCCCTTCCTCGTAGTAAAGGTGGAAAATTGTCAAAGAGAAAATAAGTTTGAATTTTACTCTCAGCTTTTACTCACAACGAAGCGAGTCGAAGAGAAAAACAAATTGTTCTACAGTGCGTGGCAAGGAGACTATGTGAAAGTAAACTACAGCATGGGCGAAAAAAATGCTACATTATATTTTGAAATGAAATTAAATTATGAAAACTATATTGAAATCTATAATGATATTTTACTACATTTGCACTAATATAGGCTTATCAATAAGTGGTACGGCTGAGCCCCACTAGCACCAAAGGCAGAGCCGCCACTGGTAAATAGTGCTTTAAGGGAAAACGCCGCCAATTTATAGTATTTAAGAAAGGTGCAAAAGGGCGGATCTGTAAAGAAACTACTACATTTGGCCGTTGAGGGGAGCACACTGATTTTTGCATGAAAAATTGTCTTTCTCAAAAAGTCGGGAACATCGAAAAAAATCGAAAAGTTTAAAATTAAAAAAAAATCGCACTCCTAACTTTAAAACAACCCATTTGAGAGCAAATTTATGTGGCAATAAAAGTTGCGCAATAAAATTTCCTACAAGAATGGATTGGTTAAAAATTTTAAAACATTTAACCCTCGCCGCAAAATAGCAATAAATATTTCAAAAATGGAAAAAAACCTTTTTTTTTGTTTAATTTTTTTAATCACTTAGACAGCATTTAGCACCTTCAAAGTTCGCCTAAAAAATCTTAATAGTGTAATTAAACAGCACACCAATTTTCATTAAAATCGAATCAGTACATTGCGCATATTAGTTGTGCAATCTAAATTAAGTAAAGAAAAAATCAAATTTTTTGAAAGCTTGCAAGTCAGAAACATAAGCTTATAGAAGTTTGAAATTTTTTTTTACATATAAAACAACTTTTCACCGATCACATACATTTTGCAAAATTAAAATCGAATTATTAAGGCAGGAATTTTTGGTAAACTTGATAGTAAATAAACTATGGAATTTTTCAATCGTTTTTATTGTAGTCGATACGTTTATTGTAATTTCAATTGCTGGTCTTACATCTATTTCGACGTCCATCTTCGAATTCAAAGTCCTCTACAGTTTTGAGGTTTTTACGGTCATCTAACTCATCAAAACTGTCTTCCATATTCCGAAGCAAATCCCTCATAGATGTGTCACTGTCCTCAGCATATGAGAAGATTTAAATGTGGGTATCGCCCTTAATTGAATTCCAGCGGTCACTAGTACCACTTTCTTCTAGGCGGCTATTTTTCTTCCTTTGACTCGATGGGTTTTTGCGAGAATGTTTGCGTCTTGTTGATGATCCAGATTCAGCGTTATTGTTGAGACCTAGCGTTTTGAGGTGTTCTGTCCTGTTTGACTGACTGCGTATCCTTGAATTACCCGAGGACTTATCGGAAAAAATAGGTGGCCCATTGTTATACCGCAATGTTCTCACTTTTTGATTATGTTGATACTGTACGTGAACTAGCCAACAGTTGAAAATAGTAGTGGTGGCATTTAATGCCCTGTTGGCTACCAATTTTCACCCCTAAATCAGTGTTGTGGAAACAAAAGAGATTGCCGTACATATTAATTTCATGCAACACATAAGAACGCAGAACATACATTCATTTAATCACCGCGACACCAGAGTCTATTTACGTCACATTTGCATATAATGCAACATTAATGTTGTGGTTTTTGTGGTGCATGAGTGCAGGGGTTATGGATAAAACAAATAGTGAAAGTTTTTGATTGAAAATTAAGCTATGAAAATAATATAATAAATTGCTATCGATTAGAGTTTTTCATAGTAGGAAATGTTGAATTTTAGAATAAGGAATTCAAAAATAAGTTAAATTCATAACAAATCATTGCTAAATAAAATTGATATAACTGTTTTGCCTAGACACAAATGCTTATGTTGGCAGAAGAGGCTCAATCGCTCAACTATGACCGCAACTACCCTCCTTCGGAGCTAAACCAGCACGTTTGCTGAAAACCGACCCCGTTTCTAGCCTGAGCTCAGCCGAGAGAGTGACCAATGTGACTGTATTCATACCATTCTATAAGATACATTTATAATTCAATGTGCTACACGCATTCCGTTTCAATATAAATTTTGTCCCAAGCCTGTTTCTGTCCAAGCCTGTTTCTGAATTTAATTGATAAAGTATCCTGGCATGCCTTGAAAAAAGCTCATCTTAAAGGTATGTAAAACTTTCTTTTTCATGTGAGAACTATTAAGTAAAAAGAAGCCTCCAACATGATAACAAAGGCTATTAAATCTACCTTTGAATTGACCATCATGGTGTGCCAGTATTTTCTTATGAACGTAACGTCTGATTCTGATTTTTCCATTGTATAAGTAAATGGTTTCGAGGATACTCACAGATTTCTATTAATGATGGACGCAGGTACTTTACTTTTTCCTTGTTCCTCCTTCCTGCTTCCTCTTCTCTTCTTCCCTTTTTCTTTTCTCCGTTTTTCCCTTCCTGTCTTTTTTCATTTGATCCAACAACTCTCATCATTTAATATTCAATAAATTGGCTGCATCGTTGAGATAAGGATAAGTGGAGGCTAAGATTCAAAGGTTGGCACAATCGACTTCTTCGGTAAATCCAAAAATGCTTTGTGACTTATTAATTGGTTTGTTCCCTATTCGACCTCTGCTTCAAATATTTTTTTCATTATCATTTTCTCCGATTCATTTGCTTTAGTTTCGATAAGACTTTTCAATTTTTCATCGCCATAAATTATTCCTCTAAGCCATTAAGGTATCCATAATTTATGGTCTCACGAATAATCACTTTTCCCGGTCCACAAGCTTTGAAAAAAAAATTCAACCCAAGCATTGATGAGGTCAATAACGTTCCAAGGATAACTAGCACCGACCAATTAAAAATTCGATGAATTTATTAAGCGTTTCGATTGGCCGAAAGACAAACAAGACGACAACAATAATACACTCCAGCAAAGTATCTGCTTCACGGATACCCCTAACCGAAACATCACTATCTGCCAAAAAAAGCGTCCACTTAATTCTAATGATATGGTTACGGCAAGTGGACTTCACTGTCATTAAGGAAACGAGTGTTGGAGAAGCACTCGATACCGTCAAGGACACTATTTTGATTTTCAAATGAGAGAACAAAGGCGCGTGAAAATTAGTTGGGTTAACTCATTTTCACCCCAAACCGAATGGAACGATAGTATTTTCTATTCTTTTTCTCGAACGACTAGAAGGTTGCCTTGAATTGGGGGGCCTATCTGTTTTGTGTGGGCGTACGTACTTTCATCGCTTTCACTTTTATCATTCTCATGCTGGGTTCGACAAACGATGACATTAAATACCGATTTGAAGGGGTCATCGAAAACACGAGCAAGGACGTCGTCAGTTACCGAGAATTGTTTCTTTATTTCCCACAATACCACCCTTCGATTCCATTCGATTCGACTGTCTCTAAACTGCTGTTGCCACTCATTCTATCCTATTTTCCTGTTGGCTCATCCCTCACTCAGCGTCGTCATCCGTCGTTGTCGTGGTGGCATGAATAAAAAAGAATCCTGTTTTATCGCAACAACAAATTTCACTGAGGCAACAACGCAATGGATGGCATCATGCTGTTGATCCAGCAGCGAACCACACAAATACAGAACTTTAACTTAAGGACACTTTTATTGTTGTTGTTTCGGATAACTATGGGTTCAGAGCGAGAGTTTTATAACTAAACGTTCACTTCCTTTCCTATATCTTCTTTCTTCGACTCATTGTTATAGTTTAGATCAGTTGAATCTTTTTCGTCCGTTTAACATTAAGGAGTAAGCAGCAGCTGACGACTGTTGTTATCCCAGTCACTATAGTCGCCATAAGGGTAGTTACAGATGGAAGGATTTACTAGAGGATGTTTTCGAGTAATATTTCAATGTAACTTGTCTGATTCTGTATAAGTAATGAGTGGATAAGGTAAGTACGGCTAAAAGCAATATAAAACTGGTATCACGATTTGTCCATGAGGACGGATTTATTATCAGGACATCATCAAGACAAAGCTCTGACTCAGCAGTGTTTTGTATGCCTACTAATCTATTTTCTAAAATTTACGCTTATGTCGAAGGCATGCCAAGAACCCATCGATCACATTTCACATTCATTATAAGGAAATGAAAAAGGACTTCAACGGAAACCACATCAATCAGCCGAAAGCCACATCAATTAGCCAAAAACCAAGAAGATAATTAAATGGAAGCCCCGTTGCGTAAGCAGTTCCACATCTGAACTTTTCAATTGACTTTCGTCCTGATTATAACTCAGCGGACAGATATTTTTGGCGAGTCCTTAGCCTTCAACTTTATATACACTTGCTTTGCAGTGAACAGTAGATAATACCTACTGTCTCAGTGGAATCCGACCAAAGCACTTTCAACATTTCCCTTGATTGTTCAACAGAAATATTTAATGGTTTAAACGAACGGATGGTATCCCTTTGAAAGTCAATAAAATTTACACGAAACGGAATACGAGAGTAAGAAAAAGCACACAGGATTTTAATGTTAAATTGGAATTTCGTTTAAAGACGTACCCTGAAAACATTTAAGGTATTTCAGCATCGTGCGAAATTTTCGAAAGACCTTGATAATGATGACTTCTTGGAACAAGGACGAAACGACTCACTGGTGAAATTGATTTGGGAATATTGTAAGAGTAGATCCAACGCTAGATAGCATATCTGTGTTTGAACTGTTTGGCTTACATAGCCTGAGGCTGCAATTTCATGTTTCACCTCAATATTTGGTTGACTCGAAGCAAACTGACTTTTTCCTGGAAATAAATCAAGATTTTCCTTTGATTGTGTAACTTTGAAATAGTGTATCGAATATAATGACATTTTTTTCGAATGACATTCTTCATTCTGTGAACAGGCTTTTTAATAATTGTCATGAATGAAAGAAGTGATTCTCTCGAAAGTATCCTTTGAAGATTGTAATGAAATCATTTTCACTGTTATATCAAACAATGGCGGTACTTGCAAAACAAACCAAAGGAGCGATTTAGAAATTATCTAATAAAACAAGCTTTTCTCTTGGTGATTTCCAGGTTTATAGATAAGAATTAAAAATCACAAACTTCTGCAAAAATTGAAAAAAAGTGCGTCTATTAAAATTTGCAAAAAATTGAGTAAAAACTTATAATACTTATAAATTAGCTTTTAGCATGCACCACCTTAAGATCTTGAAAATTGATTTCTGGTATTTCAGTCTTTGTTTTTCAATTGAAATTTTAAATATGGAAAACGATTTAAATATTTAGAATTGACATTGAAAAAGAAAACTTTCACTGCAGGCTGTAGCAAAAAGATGTACAGCTCGTCAAAAATTTAAAGTGTAGATTTGTCAGTGTGCTTTTTTCTGAAACAAATCGGTTGTTTTCCGAATCAAATTGATGGTTTTCGTATCAAATTGATGCTCTTACAAATCAAATTAGGACTTTCACAACTCAACTTATATATAAATAGCGTCAATTTGATGTGGAACAGTCATAATTTGTAATAGAAAATCATCAATTTGATTCGAAAAATAAGAAATTTGATTTGAAAAACAACTTAATTGAGGGGAAAATGCTTTATTATTTATCTCAGATAAATTAAAATGTGCAATGATGTGTGACGCATGTATTTTACTGTTGGTCACCCTTGACCCTAAATGAGCTGATATGCATTCGCAAAAGGATTTTCTTATTCTAACGGTTTGTTATCTTTGTTGATATTTCAATTTATCACAACCTCAACACCAATGTCGTAAAGCTCATGTGAATGATGTTTCAGTTATTATTCGCAACCTTACTTCCACGAGAAGGGTTTATAAAATATTCTCATAAGATCTCCACCGCCTGAACACAAGAATGAGTCATCAAATCTACGAGGTGAATGACATTAACAATCAACAAATGCATGAATTGCAGTCAAAACAATCAAGAAGCCTTCAAATATGAATCGATTGGCTTTTAGTTGACGCAAAAGCTGTGATCGCGAATAGTGGAGAACATCACCCACCAGGTGGGCACTACTAAAATAAAACGAACCCTAGAGTGCGCTAAGCATTGTAAGTTGAATCCGAGAATAAACGAATGCTCTTAAGGTGCGAAACGATTTTTGTTTCAGGTAAGAGAAGTATTGTATTTGTAGCAGTGTTGGAATGGACCACCGCACGGTCGCTGGCGCTCCGGCTGAATGTTGGGCGTTCTAGATTTCTCCAGCGTCGGAGGATTGGTGCGAAAATCCTGTTGACTTTTCGCAGAAAACACGAAGGTAAACATGTCAAGATTGTTCATGAACATTGTTTTCAACTGAGAAATGTAAGATACAATCGCCAGTTGATGAAGGTCGGAAAATGGCATAATTCAGCGGAATACAACGTGTGACCACAGTTTCAAGATTCAACTGCCGACAACGGCAGAGTTAGCCACGACAAAACTATATATGGGAGCGAGGCTGGCGGAACGATCTCGTTTTTCGGAAAGAAGTCGATGAATATCATTCCTTTTTTTCTGAAATTCACTTTAAGTTAGAAATTGACAGAAAGTTCGAGTGGGCCAGGAATTTCCTGTGGCTATTGAAGTGACTGTGTGCGAGTGCTGCGAACGACAGCGATATTTGAACAGGAAATGCAACATTTAAGCAGCAGTATGCGAGTTTGCTGGACGATGACGATTTAGGGTTAGGTGAACACCTCCCCCCCTTTCTTTTCGCGAGTGAGCACCGGTTGGGATCCTCCATGGTTAAAAATGGCCACGGACATAATATTGCGTATAACAGTGGTGTTTGAAATCGTTCCCCACTTCCTGCGACTATTGCCTCAGGAGAAAGAAGGCTCCCAAAATTAAACAAAAAAGTATTTGAGATCGGTGATGTTAGAGGAGCGTTTAATAATGCTGGCAATATTATTTGTTGAAACTGAAGTTCTTCAGAAAAAATTTCAAAGCTAGAGTTAATCATTAAGGACTTAACAGGAGAATGCTTCGAGAGTACTTTCATTAATGGAACACATTAAAAATAGTTCTAAATAAATTGCTAGTTGCCTTCAGTTATTCGTCAAACATATTCATTTTTCTACTGTTATTTTGTTTTTGTATTGAAACACATTGTGCCAAACAGCATTTCATAATAATCAAAAACTATATTTTATATATGAAAAATAATACTAAATTATTGAACAGAGTAAAAGCATATTTTATGGATCTTTATTTGACTGCAAAATAGTAAAGTTCTTAATTGGGCACATTCATTTTGTTATGCCCATATAATAAAAAAACACACACACACTTTCAAAAATGTTTTTATTTCGTTGAGTCGATATCTGCTGATGCGGAAAAATTCATCCTCAGGTGGAAAATATATCTTAGACCGAACCTGGTCCAACATTCTATGTAGAAAGCAGTGTTTCGAACACACCCTTGCTTAGATTTTTTGTTACTTCACTGGTGTTCTCAATAAATCTAGGCTAGCATTATCCAATGATAAAGTCTGCATTTAAGAGTAAGTTTAAGATTCTAATTTGGTTTCTGTAGTTTGGTTTGGAACGATTTAAACTGTCATTAAGTAAGGAAGCTTTTTAAGTTTTTTTGCTTCAAAAATCGGAGACCAGCCTTCAAAAAAGGTTCTACGACCTACAAGACTTCAGCTGGGTCATCTTGTTGAATTAAAAGAACTATGAGCCGTATTCAAATCTCCATTCTCCTAGGATAAATAAGAAGAAATATTCTTCAACTTACTTGATATGTGGATGTTAAATCTGTGCATTTACGATGCATTCGGGTACAGGAACGTCCTTATGTTACGCAGATGCATTAACTTTCATGATATGTACAAAATTAAACTGACTATAAATCAGATCTAATAATCCAAATACTGAATGTTTTTGTTATTTTCATTGGTTATCAGTTTGAAGAGGGCTACGGCTTTTGAATATTTTTCATTGGAAACATCTTAAGAATTTTTTAAACGTAGATTTTAGCCAAAAATCACCGAGCAATCTTTGAGTCAAATCTGTGGAAATTCTCACGTTTTAACATTTAAAATCTTACCTGGGATCATTCCAAAGAAATTTGAATTCGTTGTTCGATTTCAACCAGAATACTCCGTCCACCCGTCAGAGCAAAGTCTGCTCAATCAGAATAATCCATTTTGTGGCAATCACTCACCAAATAAATCAATAAGAGAATTTTAGGTTTGCACGACTCAATTGTTTTCTAAATACATACAAGTACCAAATTTTTGGGTGCTGGTTCGTGTCCAATTTTTTAAAAAAATTACTTTAACTTGAATAGATTCAATCAAATTAAAAAAAATCTGCTGGTGGTTAGTGATGGCAGAAAACTTTCTGTCCTCAATAAACTTTATAATTTTCCTGAGTCGATACCCGAGCACAATGCATTCATTACGACTTTAATCATTTGTCCCCAGGCGCTTAAACTCTTATTTTTATGAAACAGACACTAAAATAACTTTTTTATATATTAAAAATTTGTCTGGCTTAGGTCCTTTAAATTGAATGCATTTCTGCAAATACTTTCAATTTTCGCCAGAGAAAGTGAACATAAAATGTAACTCTGATTCTAATAAATGTACATGCAAATTTAATTTGAAACTTTGCCTTCGTGCCGTTCAACTTCATGATGCAGATGTTTTACTGGACTAACAATCCGATTCTCCGTAAGTATCCTTCACTGCTGATCATCTATGCAAAACTGGAGCAACACGAAGTGAAGGAAGTAATTCGATTTACTCGTGTTTTGTGCTTCGGGGCTTGATTGCTTCCATGATTTTTCATGGTTGATATTTTTTCATTCAGTCCAAGATGTAAAGATGTATTTTTTAAAGCCGGAACTTTTGAAATATTATCATTTTTTTCGGGACATAGTCTTTGAACTTGATTTGCTCGAGAAGTTAAGTGAATAAAAAAATGCAAATAAATCCATAATGCATTGCTTCAATTTATATCGTTCGAACTAGAACACACATTTCGGCTCCAGTTGCTCAGGATCGTTTATCATAATCCAGAAAATAATCATTTCGCTTCGTTGCACTTACAAACATTGATCTTCATAAATCATATAAGTAGTTTCTTGGGTATGTGGACTCTTTATCCTACTACCTACCTTCTATTCAAAACATTTTCCTATTACTTCCAGAGAGCGATGGTAGCCGGAACGAATAAAATATTTTTTTTCCGTTGTCCTCGTCGTCATCGTTCATTGTTACGCTTAAAGGGAATGCCGTAAACGCTTTTGGCATACAAATTAAAAAGGATTCTCGTGTGTACTTTGGCTGCGAATAGAATTAAGTTGAACCCTCGAGGAGGACAACAAAACACTACCGCCATAAGAGAGACGTTGAAGCTTTGGAACAACAATGGCAGCGATAACGACAGGGAACGACATTGGTTGGTTGATGCCGCAAGGATAACAGGGGTTAACAACGACATTGAACGACACAACAACGGTGAGAATTTAAGTGAATGCAAATTTAAACATTTTCTTGGTCCTCATGGTGTTTACCGAAGTGTTAACAATTTACCGATCAATCAATTACTTGATATGCGTCGGTGGCTCCAAATGCTATACGAGTGCCACTTTTGGACTAGGCTATGTAAGGGAGAATACAGAATATGGGCTGGTTGGCGGTTTTCAGGTCAAGTAATACTTTAGGCCAAGTATATATCATGACTATTATACTAGATAGTTGAGGTAATATGGTGTGCGTATGGAAAGTATAGAATTATGTGGATAATGACTTCGATTGGATACATCATTGATGAATTGGCTGCAAGAACAGGAAGTGCATCATAATTAATGAATGGGTCACTTTATCGTATAGGTATTTCAATTGAAATTTAATCCTTAATGTGGTGGCAGACAAGAGTTGCTTGATATAAAAATATGCTTGGATAGTACAATTAAATTAATGCTCTTACCGTTTGGACTGGTTTTGGAAAGCTACCAAAATTACGAGCGTTGTTTGCAACTTTTTCGGGTAACATTGTGCATATTTTTACGCGGACATCAATTCATATACATATCAACAGTTGAAAATAGTAATGGACGCATTTTTTTTCTGCCGGCTACCAGCCTATACCAGCAAATTGAAGTTGTGAAGACAAGAGACATTGCCATATATATATTAATTTCATGCTACACATAAGAACGGAGAACATGCATTCATTTAATCACCGCGACACCAGAGTCTATTTACGTCACATTTGCATATAATGCAACATTATTGTTACGAATCATTGGGTGTTGAAAAAAATCGTGAATAAAAACAGAAAAAATTAAGGACCAAGAATGGAGGCCTAGGTAATGACGACTCCAAAACTTGAGGCTTATGAGAAAAATAACAAGCCACGAGGTGAGACCCTTGAGGTCCACACGGTCAACTTCCCAGTAATATTTACATAAATATTAATAATATTTAACACAAAAATATTTATGAAAATACTACTACTTTAAATAATAATAATAAGCATTCATAAAAGTAATTGAAATGAGTTAATATCAATCATATCATCTACTGGATCGTCCATTGATTACGTAAGGCTTTCGGTGGATGGGGGTGGATTGGTTTGATTGAATATTCACGCGGATCAATTGGAAGGGAGCAGGCTACAAAGCCTTTTTTACGTTATTTGTGAATTTTATATCGATGCTTGAAGGACAAAAGAGCGCTAGAAAAAATGTATGCATTTTTGTTATTACGCCCACTGAAGAGATTTTCTCACGAGATGGCCATTTTGAATAATTTTGTTCAAAATTGCCATGACTTCGGCATAATCATTGAATTTGTATTTATTACGATTTTACATCAATGAGATTAATAATTATTTCTTATTTTCAATTGATCTTGAAAATCATTGAATATGCAGTTGATAATCAGTTTAATTGCTTGTAAAAAGTAAAATGTATTACAAAAGATAATGGAGGAAGTATTCGAAATCTTACGAACACTAAAGAATAAATCTTCTAAAAACTACAATTTTTTGTTTGATGAAAGCTTTTTAAAGCGTATGATGTTGCAAAGTATTGACTATAAAACATTTTACCATTCAAAGCGCTGATTACCGCAAATACAAATTTGATTGAAATTTTGTTGGTTTTCAAAATTTAAGCAGTTTTTCAATTGAAAGACTATAAAAACTTTTAAAAATCTGCTAAAATTATGCAAATATTTTCAGACTTTGATTGAATTCACAACATTTTTTTAAGAATAAAAGATATAAAGTAATATCATTCGTATGAACCCTCTTTACATGGTAACTTTGAATGATTTTTTATTTTTAATTTAGTCTTTTTCATCTTCATAGAAGCAAATTTTGCTGGTTTCTCTTCAAAAACTGATAAGAATGTATAAATTTTATAAACTGGTATCACTGTGCTGTGCAAATCAGGTAAAAAAATATTTTTTATGAAAAAAACTATAATTTTTCGCATTTTTTCCTATTAAATTAAAAAAACGTCTGAAACGAATTTTTATAATGCTAAATACTTCCCAAAGATGTTAATACACGTCAACTGACACCTTAATGATGCAAATATTATATCTGGTTCGTGAGATATATTGAATGATAAAAATGACCTTGAAAATCATGATGACTTTTAATGATTGGAATGATTTTTTATTTTTAATTTAATTTTTTACGTTATCATGAAAACAAGCTTTGCTAGTTTTCTTACAAAAACTATTTGGAGTATATAAATTTTATAAACATTGATTACTATAATTTCGCAAATCGGGTTAAAAATTTATTGTTTATGGAGAAAACCTAATTTTTTGCCCTTTTTTATTAAATTAAAAAACGGTTGCAAAGATTTTTTTTTTAAATTTGATGAAATCACATAAATGCTAATACGCGTCAATTGACACCTTGATAATACAAATCCTATGTTTGGTTCGCGAGATATAGCGCTTGACAGAAATTATATGAAACGAAGAAATCGACCCCACAGTACCAAAAATTGATCGGGAAGTTTTGATCGATTCCGAATGATTGAAGTATCAAATGAGCCTGTTTTCAACGCTGTAACATCAAAATTGAACGAAATAAATAAAATGTCTTACACCAGGAATCATTGACGGTGATAATGACTCCTCCGAGGATAACACGATTTTTCCGAACAGTTTCAAGGTTCTGTAAAGTTGGTTTCGTCGTTTTTATGCCACTTATAATAATGAAGCATATTTTCAAAAAAAATAGAATGGGCAAAGAGTCAAGAATCTTTGGAAAGACTAAATAACTCTAAGCTTCGGCGAAGATACCTGGTGTTCGTTTTGAGAAGTGGAGCTCTCTGAGTCTATTGATTCCTAAAAGAGTTTAAATCCTTTTCCTGAAGTTTTCCAAAATGAAAACAAACCGACATACGACAAATTAACCAATGCTGATTTGTAAGAACGCTATTTGGAAGGATGAACCTAGGATAAAAAAACACCTAGACACTGCTATTTGGTCAATGGTACCATTTCAGTTGCGCAAAAATTGTAAGATTGCAGCTACTATATTTAAGGATGGATGTGCTATTGTATACCAAGTAATGCAATTATGAAAGCGCTGCGATTATCTGAGAACTTGGATCCCCAGCGGGTATCTATAGTCGATATGAAAGCCCAACATGAGACTAAAGAAACCAGGAAGTTGAAAACGCGTAGCTCAAAAGGAATCGAAGGACATCGTGTGTTCAAGGAAGGACTTCATGATTGGTCGCGGAATCACAGGTAGAATCTTATTTTTTTTACTATTCGGCTTCAAGACGCTGACGTGGTATTTTTTCATTTGCGTTTTCTCGAAACCATTTTTTAAAACTGGTCGGCATAATATCTCCTGAACAAATTTGGATGAAATTTTTTCATAACAATATCTTAAACCTTGCATAAAATCATATGAATAGATGACGCGTTTGATTTTTATAAATATTTAAAATTGAAAACTGTTGAGTAAGTTTAATTTTTTCAAACAGTTTCTATTTCGAGTGAGAAAAATTAAAAAAAAAATCCCATTATTATTTTTAAGATGATTACTGACAAAGGAAGCAAGACGACCATCGACAGGGACTTTTAAAAGAGGGTTACTTGACAACTTATATGTCTGCTATTTTTTATATCTTTATTTTATATATTGTTGATAAAACTTCATTGTATTTGAAAAAAAATCTTATTTCAAAGCTGGGTCAAAATCTGTTTTCAAATATATACGCATTTTTCCGAAAGCAAAGGTGATCTGAGTGGATTAATGGCAAGGGTGCTTGCAACCTAGACAACGAGTATCAGGTTCAAGGCTACTTGGCGATAATTAGTTGTCGGAAATGGGATTTGCTGCCGGTTCACTAAACTGTAAATGAGTACCTGCGTTGAATCCACGCACAAGCATGCAACTTCACCGCCTAGTCTTCCGTTCGTCAATTAATGAAGAAAAGCTAACATTACCTCAAGACCCTGGCTCAATTGGGCTGTAGCGCCATCGACAATTAAAATTATTATTAAAGGTTAGTAAAGGTGGTGTAATTCCTTGATTTAGAGACATAGCTTTTACATCCAATTTACTTTAAAAAAAATTGAACTAAGCTTGTAAAGGAAAATCGTTCCTAGTTTCTCAACTTTAGGTAAAAATTTTCTCGAGCCTGGCGTGAGTGTGTTATTCAGTTGTGACAATTTGTTTGGTTGAACATCAATAATCAGGTCACACTATGTGCAGCAGTAGATTTACGATTTATGGGTCACTCACGTTAAGGGTCAGGAAAATATTAATATTAACACGGAGGCATATGCATAGGAAAGTATTTTCATGGAAAAGTAGTCTACTATACTGTACAGAACGACCTATATTAAACATAATATTATACTAAATATGATAATAATATAACAAATATAAAAGTAATATAATAGAGAGAAAAATTTAATTGACGAAAGCTAAGAAGTAAAAGTAAATTGTTTCGAAAGTCTTGTTCTCGCCATATCCGGAATATATCCCTTACCAAATGCGAAAAAATAACCTTAGATCTAGTGCTTGTGCTTAAACATAGGTATCAATTTCCGTTATCAATTTTAATAGAATTTTGGAAAAGAAACATCATAGTTGTTTTAAGATCGAAGAGCTCAAAGGCCGTTTGCATGTCTCACAAAACAATGTGATTATGACTTCTGCTTGTGAAAGCATGAAAATGTATTTGTACAGTACTGAGATGCTTTCAGTTATTAAGCCAGCGTACGGTTGAACTATTTCGTTGGTAAATACATATTTCAGCAATGGAATCACCATTAAAACAAACGACAACTTTAGATAATAGGATGAGTGTATTATTGTTGATTGCAAGTAACAGTGGTGAATATTTGTAGTATAACACAATACGAACTAATATGAATTGTCATTTGATTCGCTTATCCAATTCGCTTGGAAAATCTTGATTTATTTTTAGACGAAAATCGTTTTATACTAATACAGGTAAATTAGAAAGCCGTGACATTGCATGATCGCAACATCGACTGGTACACGCCTTTGAATAAACGATTATCAAAAGAACCTCCCTGACATTGTTCTAAAATTCAGGCAAAAGCAGGTCGCCCGGTACCTACTTTTAATCGAAAGTGTTTTTTTTTTTCAAAAGTACGAGCTTTTGCGACTATGTAAATAGGTTGTTATTAAAGTTGTTTCTTCAGAAAAGGATTTTTATTCGTAGAAAAATTTAGAGAGAAATTTTCTAAAGCTTTGCAGACTTGATGATTTTTCTGTACGTCATTTTGCGATGAAGATTATATTTTTTCAGTAGATGTGATTAAAAGTACGTGATTTTGGTGGTTAATTTTGGTGGTCCTAGCCTGTTGTTGAATTTTTTATTTGATGGAGAAGAATTCACTGACTTCCATTCCAGAAAATTAATTAAGCAACACTTTTCTATTTGTTAATAAATATTGATCACATTTTATTGATTTCTAATTAAAAAATTAACCTCTTATTAACTAAACAATTTTTATACAATAAACCTTTTTTTGTATTCCCACATGAAGTACATACAAATAGTAACAAATTTTTTGGTGCTACAAAACAAACATGAACAATAAATACTTTTTTAGATATATTTTTAAATAAGATGAAACACAATCTAATATTAAAAACTAATTTAAAATAGTACAAGTCGTATAGTTAAAAGTCAAAGTATATGTTGATTTAAAATTTGTGTGTGTGTTTGCTTGGTTTATATTGAATAAAATTCCATCTTATATTTAAACGATTTTTGATTGATTCTTTAAATTTCGGAAAATTCACATTTTCAAAGTGAACAAAATATGTATTAATTTTTAAGTGAAACTTTCAACAGGATATATCTGAATTTTTAAAATTTTATTTTTATTTTAAGATCAACTTTTTCGTGATTTAGTTATAAAAAAATCTCTTTAGAATATGTGTTGTGTCAAGTGCAAGATTGTAAAATGATTGTTACTGTCTATAATTTTAGCATGATATTCTGAAATTGTTTTGAAAACAATATTATTGATTATAAAGCGTAATTTATGATATTTAATTTTACCTCTTGAAGAGAAAAAATTTTTAATTCAACAAGGAAAGACATTATTTGAGTTTTGTAAAAAATCACAGGAAAAAATCGATGTTGTTTGTTACATTCATAGAGTTGTTTGAAATCATATGCGTGCTCTGCTATTAGGAAAATTTGTTTCCCAATTTCCTCCCAAAAAACATTACATCCAAACATTTGCGCAAAAATAGACAAAAAACAAACATGCACTTAAATGTAAATCATTGAACCATTGAAATTCTGTACACATTTCAGCCGGACATGATGTTCCTGGCAAATCTCCCAATTTTTTTTCGTATCCTTGTTTCAATTTCGAACCTTAATCGCTTCAGAATGTCCTTGGTCGCAAATAGAAGACATTTTATTTACAAGTAAAACCATAACAAATGCAAAACAGTTCTCAATCCGGATATTATGAGTGGACATTTCGTGCTTTCAAAGTTGACTAATTGCAAAAGTTTTCCACAGTGCGGTGAGTTCTGGTTATGATCCATATTCTGGAGCTATGAGCATTTTAAATGCTACTGATAGAACGATATCCCTTTTTATTTGCTCGGAAATAAACAAGTGGAGTTTTTATTAATTTTTTGGCATTCAATGCATGCTAGTGAACATTTGAAGATAATGTTGAACCATATAGAATAAACGGATACGCTCACATATTGGCTCACTTAATCGACTGGGAAAGTTACCCCATCATTTATTGTGGAAATCGACTGGAAATAATCTAATGGATTCTGTCATGCACTACACTTGTGCATTCCGAATTGGAGAGTAAAAGCTGAACTACGGCCAAGCAGGAATCTTTTCTCTTAAGCCAGTTTTCCATCTGAAACGGCAGATCCGTTTCAAATCGTCAAAAGGAATCTAAAAAAAATTACTCAAGTTTTATCGTACTTTATGGAGAATAGAGATATGCGACTACTGTGAGAAAATACTTTTGTTCGTTTTCGCCTCTGGAGGAAAAGAGGTCTCTTTTCCAACATGAAAATCGAAAATGTACGACGAACTAAAGCGTCTTGCAGTATGCTTCACAATGTGATTACGAACAATTTATACGTTTTCTTTCTGGATTAAAAGTTCAACCCAAGTTGGGTTTTCGTGAAAGTTTAAATTATAAATTAAATATAAATCGACGTGACAGGATTAAAGTCCGGCCACTTTTAAACTATTTTCCTTCTTAGAGCTTAAGCTTAGGTAACAGTTGCCTGGAAATCATAATACACCAATACGTTGGCGGGATTCACTAATCACAAACTATAGGACAACTAACCCTCTTAGGGACGACAAAGCATTTCTGTTATCAAAAAAACCTATCTCTGTATCAGTCACGACCTCCTCTATCTACATCATATCATTTGAATGACCATAGTGAGCAGGTGAACTAGTTTGGCTATTCAATCCACTGCCGCCACTACTGCAACATGTCCGTCCCTGATTTGGTAGTCGCACGCCACGTGTTAAATCTATTGTGTCGCCATTTTCTCGCATTTCTCGTTCGGTTGCCTTCTCCAGTTTTTGCCATTGCCTCACGGCCATCACAAAGGCTTCATTCACATTTGACGAGGTTTTCGCCGAGGTTTCGATAAAACTTGAAATGTGATATTCTTGCGCCCAGGATGATACTTCCTCGGCACTGACCTGACGATATTGGGGTTCGATGTCGTTCTGGAATGATAGTGAATAAGATTTGATTTGTTAAATTCAGGAAAAAACATTTCAGGACATTGGCTAAGGAATTGCTGAAAAGTCTTCCTAGTAAGTAAGTAAGTTTAAAAGTTTATTGATTAAAAGGTTTCTGTCGACAAATACAGGTTCTTAATGGTACCAAATTTACCAATACGGATGGTGGTTATTTTTGAACATCAGACAACTACTACATTCATTTTTTGCTCGTGATGAAGAGCATTGATGAAGTAGATTTGTTGAAGCTAGTTTAAATATTTCAAGGAGATTCAAATCATCATCAACAACACTGGGTATGATAGAAAGAAAAGATGCGATTGGAAAGATTCAAAAGTTAAAATAAGAGAATTCATGTGTGAATTACACGAAAGCAAATCTGTTAACAACTTTCAATTAAAGTGATTTATTTATTTCGTCAAAGCAAGATTAAATATAACAAATACAACAAATACCTAACCCTAAAATACATGCTACACTCAACATTAATTCACACTGTGGTAAGCACGTCACAATTTAGGGATGGATAATGAAGGGCTTTATAAATGCAGGATTTAAAATTGACCTTGGAGATGGTAGGGGAGTAGTGGTTGTTCAAAGTGTTAAAGATCTTACAGCACCTATTAACAGGTTCATTATCTGCATACTTAGTAAGATGCTGGTATTCTTTATGTAAACGTGTGTTACGTGTGCTTCTTGCAGGTACTTTAAGCTTTATTTTATTAGTCAAATAATCCACATTAATGTGGCCCCTAA
Organism: Oxycera nigricornis; assembly: GCA_963942545.1. Classification (NCBI taxonomy): domain Eukaryota; kingdom Metazoa; phylum Arthropoda; class Insecta; order Diptera; family Stratiomyidae; genus Oxycera; species Oxycera nigricornis. The sequence goes on from OZ012661.1 coordinate 15,639,122, forward strand.
TCACGTAAAGGCGAAACAAGAGGACAATACTGTACTTCTGGCTTTAAGAGTCGACAAATTCAGAAGCTCCTACATAAGGAGGCATGGTTTGATAGGGCCAGGGACCAGGGCTATAAAGTTCTCTCAAAGCAAACAAGAGTTGTTTTTGGACTGATTCTATTCTAGCATCATGAACTCCAAAAATTGGGTTACTTACATTACTAGCATATTCTAGTAATTGAAACATAGTTTCTTGTCTAGGACAACTCCAAGGTCAACAATTTTTTCTTTACTATACAATACAGTATTGTTAAGAACGTATGCATTGTTCAAGTTTGTGCTTTTCCGGGGAAAAATCATTACATGACATTTTCCGACGTTTAGAAAAAGTTTTTTTACATCACACCACTGCTGAAGGGAAGTTAATTTTGATTGGAGGAAAACAGCATCAGATTGAGACTTAATGGTGTGATATAGGTCATCAGCATAAAGAAGATGTGATACGTCTGAGAGTTTTTCAGATAAATCTTATATAAAAAACATTAAAAAAAAGAAGGCCGAGGTCACAACGTACCAGCTCTCGTACTCTTGGACAAATATCCCTGACATTTCACTAATTGACTTCGGTCTCGTAAGTAGGAACTGCGCCAATTGAGCATAGAGCCGGTGATACCTAGTTTCTGCAATTTAGAAATCAGTATGTAGTGATCGACCCGGGCAAATGCTTTACTAAATCTGTGTAGATTGCGTCAATTTAGTAACCCATCTCCACTTTACATAGGACATTAGAAACTAAAACCATGAGATTGGTTGTAGTTGATCGGCCCTCGCGGAAACCATGTTGTTGTTCATTAAGAAGAGGCTCAATAATAGTTGAGAGTTTTTGGCAACCGATTCGTTCGAATAATTTAGGGATTATAGATAGTATGGCAATATCTCTATAGTTCAGGACAGAGCGCTTGTCACCGCTCTTAAAGATAGGAATTATATGGGAAGATTTCCAATAAGTTGAGAAACTCCAATTTGTTAAAGATTTATTAAAAAGAAAGTGAAGAGGTACTTCAAACTAGTCCATACACTGGACCATAAAAAATGGGGAAAGTAAATCTGGGCCAGGACTCTTATTAACTTCAAGGTTGTTAATAGCTTGAGCAACAACATTTGGCGTTAGTAATTCTTAGCAATTTGTTGAGTTATTTTGATGTATTTAACTACCTAAAAAAGCTCCTTGAATTAATGGTTTAACAACAACAAAATTTCTAAATACTCTTCAAAACTTGAACTGAAGAAAAACTACTAAACATAATTGGATAATTTTCTCTACATATAAGAAAGAAGACAAGGTTTACTGTGACAACTACAGAAGAATTTTATTCTTTTATGCATTTTTAAAGTCCTGACTAAAATAATTCAAAAGGCGTGTACACGGCAAAAAATAATTGACGAACACGAATTTAGGTTCGGCCAAAAAATAAAAATCTAAGTAAAATAGAGGGTAGAATAATATTGCAAATACAATATTGAAATGACCTCCAGCAATCATACGTTAGCATAGATCAGAATATGCTACCGAAAAAATATGCTGGATTTTGGAATACCACCAAGACTGGATGAACAAAATAACGATGAGAGACACAGAGCCTGAGGTATGAGTTCAAAGAGAACTGGCTGAAGGGGTTACATAGATCTTGTATTTTCAAAAAATCGATCGAGTTATAGAGATTTGAATACCACGTGGTCGGTACGTGCGCTCTGCCTTACCTAGCGTATTATACGCATGCAGCGCGGTTCTACCGCGCAAAATCAGCTCCTTTCTTTTTCATCGAACATCACAACATCAAAAGGATGCTCTGGACATCGCGAATGAGGCGAATGAATTACTGCATGGACCTGGAATCGACGGCTCGATGTAAGTCTCTAAAAAATAACTTTAATTCATTAACTTTCAACCCCTTTTTCGAAACTTAGTTTTTCCGTGCGGTAGGCACGATTTTTCGAGTACGAATCGACCGATTTTGCTGGAACTTTGCACAGTACCTCTTTATAGTATTGACTCGTGCATGAACGAAAGAATTTTCATTCGATCGACTCATTTTTGTTTCATACGAAAAAAATATTTTAAAAATGATGAGAATCGGAAAAATGCTAAAAAAACATGCGAAATATTTCATTCAAATCCATTTCAAAACTTTACATTTCATTTTTTTTCCAATTCGTTCATTCAAGGGCATAAACTTTAAGAATATTTTTGAATTTTTGATTTGAGATGAAATATTCTGCCTACCGCAGAAAAAAAGGTTGGACGAGGAAAAGTGCAGGAAAATTGACAATTTTCAATGTTTTTAGCTGAAATTTTTTCACAACTTCTTGAAATGCTAAAATTTTATGTGTGTAAATTTTAAATAAAATAAATTTTTGGTTTTTAAAATACCATTTTTTGAAAAAGTTATTTCTTTTTCCTTCAAGATGTATGTAACCTCTTAAAGCTATAAAATTTTCGATGATCAACATAGAAATGAGCGGCACAGAGCCTCAAGTATGAGTTCAAAGAAAGGTGTCTCAAAGCTTCAAAATCAACTCGTCAGTCACCAACCAACTTTTTTATATTGATCTAACACAAGTTCTTAATCACTCGCGGATTAGTATGACTTTATGGATGGAGCAAAGTACTGCTCTAACATCTCAGAGGTGAAATTTTCAGGCCAGCATCATGTCCGCAGCACGCCAGCACAATGTCGATGAAATTGCATTTTTCAGCATGACGTCCCCGCATGACTTCTGTAAAAATACAACTTTCACCCTAATGCCACGATACTAATACAAGCGTGCTGCGAATAAATAGACAAAAAAGTCGCCTTTCGCGCGGATAGTACTATATTTGTGCTGATATTCCCCAAAAGATAATAAGACGCGATTTGTAGCATATAGTCATTTGGTTTATTATTAACTGACTCCAAGAAAGCTTAGATAGGTCCAAACGATCGTTTCCCAATTCCAGTATATCAGCCTGAGGTTCCATCCACAATGACGACACCTTCACACGTCAAATGAATTCCGGCCGGAGTAAAGCTGTCTTCACAATGTAAATCTCTTTAAAGAAGACATGAAATGATAGATTCTGATAACATTTTTCCAGCCATACACTCATACACATCATTTGAAGTCTCGTTTGGCGTGATTTACATTGACATCTTTAGTCACCTTCTGAGATCTTTGGTCGTGTGAATGCGTTGCCATCGGGAATCGAACTTTAAGTTAATACACTGGAGTTTAGAACTAATTGCTCCAAATTAATCATTCTTGGATTTGGAAAATAAAATTAATGCAAAAGTTTCATCACAAATTCTTTTTATCGCAATTATTCAAACCAATATATTACTTACCTTATTTCCAACTACAATAAATGGAAATTGATCTGATTTCACGTCGGCATATTTTAAAAACTCCTCACGCCATTGTATTAAACTTTTAAAGCTGTCACGATCATTGATGGCATATGTGAGCAGACAAATATCCGAGCCGCGATAGAATGGCGTTCGCAATGCACGAAATCTTTCTTGACCGGCTGTATCCCATATCTGGAAAAAATTAAAAACGGCGCTAAAATTTGTTGATATGCATGAAAATTGATTTGTAAAAGATGATAGCGATTTAAGTTCTTGGCAAAGTTGGAAGTTAAACTAAGTGGGATAGGTTTGCGTTTAGACGATGAAGTTTTTTGTATGTTAAAAATGATAATTTTGTAAGTTTGCAAGCTGAATAATATTAACAGTTTAGGTAAATGACCATAGTTGATTGGCTTTTTCCCAGAGTTCTATGTTTACGGTCGTTTCAAGCTTAGAATTTTAAAATCACGAGGTCGATAAGAAAATGCATTATATCCATCTCAAATATTTTTTACATATGAGGAAAATCGTTTGAACACTCGGAAAGTTTGGTGTCCTGAGACACTTATTTAATGACGAATGGTTTTTAATTTGAAAAGAATACTCAGTTACTCTACACAATCAAATCCAAATAGATTTAATAAAGGAGTTATAAATTTATATCCGTTCCAGGAAACCATAATTGTCCCTCATAAAATTACTATTAATTTTTAATGACGGTTTTCTAAGAGGTTGTATCTTTCGGCCATTTCTGTTTTGTTTTATCTACCCTTTCACCCGTTGCTTCAACGATAAAATATCATTTTATTCTTGCTTTCTCTTGGTCACAATCTTAATTAAATGGATTTAACACATATTTAAGTTCGAAAATAACAATATTACTATGGCCAATCTGATTTTAATGGATCAAATTACATCGGAATCAAAATTTCACCTTCACAAAAACGTTTTGGCTCGAAAACTTAATAACTTTGGCAAATAAATCCTTGCACTTTATAAGCGTTACGCGTTTAATCCTGATGTTTAGTACCTTTCGATACTTAGGAGATAAAGCATCATAACAATATGAGTGCCATATATAAAAGGCGATTTGAGGCAGTGTTCGTGGTAAGTCATCCAAAAAGTCCATGAATGAATTTCGCACAGGTTGCAGGATATACTTAAACTTCTAATTCGTTCGTTAAGATTTTCAGAGAGCCTGGTAGAGTTGACGATGAGACAGGTAGAGGTCCTAAGAGAGTGACTTCTAAAAGGCAAGATAAGATCATCTGTAGCTTATTTGAGAAGAACCCGGCACTGAGTCTACGAAATGCGAGACAAAAATTGCTGAACAAAGGAGCTCGTGTATCAACTAGGACGATAAGGAGGAGATTGCAAGAGGCTGGCATCAAAAGTAGGAGTACACTTGCGAAGCCGTTGTTAACCGAAAAGCATATCGAAAAGAGACTAAGTTGGGCAAAGTGAAATTTAAAACCGTGATTTTTACTGATTCATTCATTTTATGCAGTTACTGGAAGAGAGCCAGGACGAGAAATGGTAAAAGAAATTTGCGGCGTGCAGAAAAACACCCGGCAAAGATGCACGTTTACAGACGCTTCGCGGAAAGGGCATTCGGGAAGCTAATCGTTTTTACAAGAACCCTGAATACTGAATTAATTCATCAAACTTTTTAAAAACGGTTTGCTTAAAACTGCTGAAAGTTTATATGAAGCCGACAATCGCGATTGGGTTTTGCAAGAGGACAACGATTCTAAACATCGACACTCTGTACCAGCTGGAAAATAAAAAACGGAGTCACAACTTTGGATTGGGCATCACATAGTCTAGACGCGAACCCGAAAGAAAACGTGTGGTCGCTAATGAAGGAGGAATTAGAAGGAAAAAACATAATCACAACATGGCAGCTCACGTGGGCCCTAAAGGATAAGGCAAGGTTTTACTATGTACTACGCACAGCAATTGAGTCAGAATTGCGCAAAAAGGTGTCAGGCGATTATTGGTAATCACGGCGACTCGATTTCAAATTGATATGATTGCAAAAAATCTATTCCTAAGTAGTTGAAGAAATAAATTTAATCTTAACGATTCATAGTGTTTTTAATGCTTTTTTGCGATACGTGTTTGTGAAACACATTGTACTTAATTTTGATTCTGTTGAGTTTTTACGTTCGTAAATTTTTCGTAATTTGCGGACTCTTTTAAAGAATGAGATGCTTTTTTTGGATATGACCCTTGAATTTGACGTAAATCTACACACTTTAAAATGTTTTTGATAAAGCCTCTTGCAGAGACTCCTCGTGCTATGCACACAAAGTTTCTAGCCACTGTCGTGGTTTTAGGCGATGTGGGCAATGAAGGACATGTTATGCCATCCCACTTTCTCAGGGGTTTTGGGCGAATGCTGCCGCCAATATCGAGATTTTAGAGATAGATGTACCATAAATCCCTGGATTGATAGTGCACGTAGGAACAGACTGTATATATTCTAGTAAGACTCTGCTCCTTTACACAAAGCCATGACAACACAAGATTGGATGGCCGAAAATTTCTATGACTACATCACCCCAAACTTGTGGCCACCTAGCTCCTTGAATCATAATCCCCTGAATTGTTATGTGTGTAGTATAGTTGAGCGAGAGACCAAAAACCCACCCCATAACACTATAACAACCACAGTGATCAATATGAAAAAAGAGTATTTGATTCGGGAATGCAGTCGTTTTCGACCCACCCGGATTCAGTCCTATATTGCCGCTAGGTGAGATTTTATCAGGCAATTGTAAAGTCTAGCAGTTTTAACGATATGTAAAAATTTCAGGGCTTTAAAATATTTTTTTTTAAATATCAGCAAATCATTTTCAATGTCAATTTACCCTCGAATACTGTATGTACTCTGTATTTGGACGTTTACTTATGAGCAGGACTTGCTGAGCTCTTACTTCACAGTCGATTTGGACATTATATTACTTCAAACTGTGTCCGTTTCAGGACTATTTATGATGCAGGAAATATTTTAAACTTTAATTCATGGAAACTGGCCAAAAATAATTTTTGCCGAAACCACCAGCCCCAATTTACGTCAACTGGGACACTTTACCACGAGTTATTATCAACTGAATGATTGAAATCAAACAAAATGAAATTAATTCAAAATAATTGGAATCCCGATTGCGGATTATGATAAATGGATGAATGTCGCCCCCCCCCCCCCCCCGTTCCAAATATAAATCTCGCATCAGTTCATTTCGCATTCGAAATGACACAACAGAGAACCAAAGTCATCGTCAATTTGTATTTATCGACGACCTTGCGGACACCACACCTTCGACACTCAATTACAGGTGTTAATTGACACAACCATGGTAGCATGGCTAATTGCTTTTGGTGGTCGGACTGGCTACTTACCAGCTCTTGCCCATGGCAACGCATCCATCGCTACCATCGGGGCTCCATCATTAATTTTCTCCTTTAATTCATTTTCCGGTATTTTTTCCACCTCATAATGGGAATCCATTCATCTCTTTATCAATTACATAAAAGTTAACTTATCCATTATTTTGAACGCGAAGGCATTTGCTGTTAATGCGCGCAACAATGTGGCGTAGCGGCCAGGATGTCGGCAACGTCTGCAAGGATTATCCGCTCGATTATTAGCCGTAATGAGCGTTCATAATTCTTGATACGATTTTCTCGGAAAACAAGCTTACATTCAGCCCGTTCAAACAAGGACGTACGTTTGCTCCATGCATATTTTCCTGTCTTGTAAGAACTCCCCCCATAAGATTGCCGCAAAACTTCACGGCCCTAATTAGGTATTACGAATGGCTTGTTGTTGTGGAAGGATAGAAAAATTGCGAGCCGCACAACATCTTCCCGGGAATGCACGAAGCAGAAAAGAAAAAATCTGGTAAGGATCAGATTGTTACTTGCTGTTAGACAACACATAATCCCTTTGCCGCTGAGTTTGCAGTCTTGGCTCGAAGCAACAGATGATGACGACTGAATCCGTTGGGGGAAATAGGAAAATTACTTGGGCAATAATGAAATGCTGGAATGCTAGGAAAGCCTTGCGAGATCGAAGTGAAATTGATGATGATCCAAATAGGTGATAAATTGAATCCGAGTGTGACGAGTCATCATCTTCGTCATCATCGTTATCCTTGACGATGAGGGCCACGAAAACAATGGATGAGCGTGTCATGCGGTCTTGGTTTTGGTGATTTTATTTATTTTTTTCCGTAGATTTTTCAGATGCGAAATTTAATGAGCCCTTCGGGGAAGGATGCTATCAAGACAAAAAAAGGACGACTACGAATTTTGATAGCTCAATCACGGAGTTAAGTGTGCCGTAGCGTAATAGGAAGCTTGTTTAGGTCTGGATCGATTTGAAATTGCTTTATGAGAGCAAGTTTTTGTTTGATTGGTGATTTCGGTGGAAAATTAGAGAGATGTAAATTTAATGTTGGATTTATGGTTTGTCGTGTTGTAGTCGTTAACAATTAATTAGAGGTTTGAAAGCAACAAAAAGTTTTTAATGGGCAGTAACTTGGTTAATTGAAAACTCCGGAAGTTAAACGGGCTTAAACAGTTCCATGTGATGCAGGTGCTAAACTATTAACTAAGAGAAATGAAACGAAATTAATATGGCCTGCATACAATTATATTTCGCTGAATTAATGGGGGTAGCCAGTTTAAATATTAGCTGCATAGTCGGCTTCATACGAGAATCTAAATGGTACTCGTCACCCATGAGGTTTTAGTGCCGCACCCTATCTCTTTGTGGTATCACAATGGGCCTATCTTGGCCTAAGTGAGCCGCATCTTGACAAAGGGGGCTGCCACTACAATCAACCAACCAACCAAGGGGGGGGGGGGTTATGGTCAAATTTTCATTATCAAAATTTGACGTTGATCCAAGTGAAATTGATGATGTTATGGGCTCTACAATATAGGTTTCTCTCATGAATGGACACGCGACGAGGATAACATTCGTATTGGCATAGCTGATCAAAAAGCTGCAAAACGGTGCAAAGAAGGTCGAGTCCTTCGAAGACAACAACAAAAAGATGCTCTAGACATCCTTGCTGATAGCCTTACACTTTATGGACCCGGTATTGACAATTCTGTGTGAGTAGAGAGAAAAATTAACTTTTTTTTCCAAAAAAAAATTCAAACGCGTTTTCTGCGACTTTTTATTTTTAAAGTCGGTGAGACACGCAACTCAAAAAATAACAGGCCGATCCTTTTGAAATTTTGAACACTTATTCTGTAAATATTTTACAAGGGAACGCTGTCGATCTCTTTCAGCAGCCACTTCGTCCATCCAAGGCTTCACCACAGTCTCCAGAACGTTAATGTAAACGTCGCTGTTGATTTTAAGGCCTTCTTCGAAGAAATGCGGTGGCATAACATCCCCTTTGCTGCTTATGACTCCCAGAACCATGAACGATGCTGGAAATTTGATGTGCATAACGATCGCCACTTCTGAAGGATCTTGACAAAGCCATCTGTCATTTTGAAGATTCTTTTTTCTGTCCTGGATAACATTCTTTTCGTCTGAAAAGAATCTCAGAAGTCCAAGTCATTCAACAATGCATGAGATTTCAGTTTTCGGTCAGACTTGTTTTTTTCTGTCAGCAATTGGCGTTGCCTCAAGACAAAGGATTTGTAGCTAAAGCCCTCGTGCACTGCCAAACCGATTGTTGACCGCGCAACGCCCATATCCTTCGCAAACTTTGCCATGCTGCGTCCAGTGTCCTCTTCGATCTTCTCTTTCAATGTGTCAAGAAAGTGTGCTGTTCTTTTTTGGTCCTGGCGTTTGCTATGGCTTGCACAGTCAGAGGACACTTCATCCGAGTCGTCGGCTTTTCGAAATGTTTTTGCAATTTCATAAACTTGCATTTTTTTGTATCCGAACCACTCGATTATTTCCTTGGGCGATTTTCCGGGCGCCAACTGACTCGAGTATCACAGCTCTTCTGTCCTGCTCCCGGCTCGTGTTTGCGCAAGTGGCAACGTGTTTGTATCTCAGTGACTCGTAACGGTATGCACTACACTAGGGAAAGGGCATAATGCCAGATTACACGTGACACCCGTTAGAGGGCAACCTATAAACATATTCCGGATTTACCTCGGCAGCCCTGTATATATATACTTTAGGGTGTTTTTGAAGGGCATAGCATTTTTCGAACAAATAAAATACAGATGAATTATTGAAATTTCCATTTTTTGAGTTTATAAGCTTGCAAATTTCATGGCTAAGACTGCGTTTTAGGAAGACCATCCTGTCGACCCAATAGAAAGGACCAATTAGGCCGCCAGCATGTAAACCGCACGATACAGTGACTTTTGGAGATGTGATCGGACTTTCAACGCCTCTTGAGAACTATGTATCCCCACACGAAAAACGACTATTTTGAATATTTACGTACCTATTAAGCCGGAAATGACTTATCGCTGAAAATTTGACGTTAAAAATGCTCTTTAACTTCCAAGTCATTCCCCGAACGTACGACGCAAACAATGGTCCAATGCCTTTAATTGCTGCACTAGTTGCATTTTATAGGGCTTTGATCCAAAATCTTTCTTCAAAATTTTCCATTTAGTGGACGAACGGAGGACAAGTTATTAAGAACGGACTTGAATCGATAAATTCGGTTCATCAGTCACTCTACGCTCTACAGCAGCTAGGTACGCACTGTACAAGCTCGTGTGGAATGAAAATTGTCCAATCGAGTATACGTGGACACAAATCTTTCAATCGTATCGCATATGAGCTGCTCAAACGGACAATTATGATCACCGTAAAGTGGGCGAAGTGCTCCATAAGTTTAGCGCACAGAACGCAAATTTCGGAAACAAATTTGCACTATTTCGAGACGTTGTTCGGGTGTGAGTCTTGGCATGGTAATTCGCCAAAAGAAATTAAACATTAGGAAAAACGAAATTTAGCAGCTACAATAACAGATACCTTTTGACCAAAAAGTACCCGGAATTTTTCAATCAAATTGCCCGCGTTAAGGGGGGAAATATATGTAAAAAAAAATTTAAAAAAATGCTAATTTCAGATTAATTTAAAAAATATATGTTGTTTATTCAGAAGATTTTAAACATAAAATCCTTAAAGTACATGTCTCATAATATTTGAAAATATTTTTTTCACAATTTTTCAACACAAAATGGCGGCTATGCGAACGAATGAAAAAAAAACACTTCAAAAAATGCCTCGTACAACTTAACGCCATTTCCGGATATCCTGCAACATTCAGAAGAAGAAAAATATGTAAATGACACAGGTTGACCAATAAAATTTATTTGAAAAAAAAAGTAATTTTTACATTAATTTTAGATTAAACAAAAAAAAAATGATTACTATTCAAAAAAATCGCGTTTTAAACAATAATAACCAAATTATTTCTCAAAAATTACAAAAACATGTTCAACTAGTACATAAGACTGTTTTGTAGATGAAGTATAAATTTGAGCCGGATCGGTTCAATATTTTTTGAGATATTTTGTACGGAAGTTGAAAAAATACTACTTTGAGAAAAAACGCGTTTAAAGTTTGCAGTAGTGTAGTTAAAAACCATTATTAGTTTTTATTGTAACTAGTCAGCGATTCCAGGTCCTATTTCCTTAGAATTTCAAATTTATAAGAATATGGTAGGGATACACAATTAGAGAACCGCTCATAACGCCGGTGAGAAAGTAGGCAGGGACGCGCGGCAGGTGTGCTCGACTTCCTGTGGAACGCCGCGCTGCCTATAACGGACTATAACTCGAAAACTAATACGAATATCGCTTCAAAACTTTTTTTGGCATATTCTTAGAGTATTTGGAACATTTTCATGTAAGAGAAAAAACTTTGATTTTTTTAAAGCAGTTACATGTATTTTCCCCCTTAAGTATTTTTAAGTATTTTAAGTTTCTGTGTGTTCGTAGGACTGTCCTTAATTAATATGCCAAACATAAGCGCGATCTATAAACCAGTTTTTTTACAGCAGCTGGTTGAATCAGTCCACCTCAGTAGTGCTCGACGAATTTTACAATGGAAAAAAATTTAAGAAAGAGTTTGTCTCAAATTTTGTGTTTTGAACGAAATTTCGTGTGCCAAATCGATGCGAATGCTGGAGTAGGCTTACGGTGTGTCTGTTTTACGCTTGGTACAAAGCTTTCAAAGACGGTTGGGAGATCGTCGAAGACTTGCCTCGTTTCGGACGGCCATCGACCTCTTTAACTGACGATAACGTCTAAAAAATTAAAGAAATCGTGCTCGAAAATCATCATGCTAGTGTTAGAGAGATAGCACGTGATCTCAATATTGCTCGTGAAAAAATCCGTCATAAACGGCCGGAATTGTGGTGCATAACGCGCCATTTCATGGGGCCACGATTATCAACGATTGTAAGGCCAAAAATAAATAAAATACCATAAACCAGCCGATTTATTCACCTGATTTGGCTCTGTGTAACTTTTTCCTGTTTCCCAAACTCAAATTGCCGCTTCGGGGAACCCGGTATGGCACCATAAACCTCATCAAAGAAAATTCGCTGAAGGAACTGAAAGCCATACCGAAGAGCGCTTATAAAAAATGTTTTGATGATTGGAAAAAGTGTTGGCATTTGTGTATTTCTTCAAATTTTGAAGGTGACATAATAAATATTGATGAAAATTAAAAGCTTTACGTTTTATTTCAAATTTGCGGGTACTTTTTGGTCAGAAGGTATATCAATTGCAAGTTATATATGTCTAAAACACAATAAGCTACAGTAAAAAAAATGGAAGCAAGATTAAAGAAAGGTCGAAGTCTAGTTTCTTTAAAAGTGCATTAACAAATCTCCCCGACATTACTATTGCAACATCTTTAGCATCGCATCTATGCTAATTTTCCATTCAAATGAAAGTATATTCCAAGGATTGAAGCTACAGCAATCAAGCAATTCAAAAACTGCAACAAAACATCGCACTTAGCTCTTCTCAAACTAATTGCTGCTTGATAATTCCAAGTGGCTCCTTCCTGAACACTTACAAGTTTCCTATTTCATTTCGAATTGCTTATTAAACTCAACTGCGAAACATCCGTACACGTTTTCTGAAACTAGAATTGTTGCTTTGAACTTGCAGCTCGCTCGCAACAGGACTTGCAATTAAATCATTTAAGTCAGACGGCGCCTGACTTTGCAACTTTGCCAAAACCAGTCACATAAGCGCGTAGTCCCGAAACTCCTTATCTTCTGCCATTCCGCCGCTCCTCCGATTGCGATTAAGAAGCGACACTATGTGACACAGTGTACATTGCAAGAGACCTCTCAGAATGCAATCTACATGGTCTCGATAGCGTTCTCGCATTCCTTAGGTTTTGGACTTAGCTGGCGAGGCCGGAGTTCATTTCCGACAATCGTTTTAATTTCCTCAAGATATCCACGTTTCAGCCACGAGTGCAGTACCACTTCCGCATTGAAGGCAGATGGGATCGGTGCGGGTGCAGGAAGGATGCGAATTACTGTGCAAAACTATTTGCTCTATATTCGCTTCGACGTGCCCGGCAGGGATTCGTGGCAATGTTTGCATCCGAAAGTGAGATTTTACGTGTAGCAGAGATTTATTCGTTTGCTTTTATTGCTAAGGAGAAAATAGTTGAGTCCGGATAGATTTCAGATGTAGACAAGGAACGTCTTTATAATGCTGCGATTCCTTGTAGTCGGGCAGGCGCGGAAGGGATCTTCTCGGAAGTAGTTTAGGAGGCTTCTTTAGCAACAGTTCTGGGGTACACATTGTTGCAAAGGAGATGCAATACTGTCTGTGTGTTTGATAAGAAGATTGAGTCGCATGTTAAGTACTTTTGCTTCGTGTGCTCCATTCTTTATTGTTCTCCACAACAATTGTGCTCATCTTCCATCCCGTATAGTTTTGTAGCATCGCTCAACTCTAAAACAACAGGCATTGATCCGATTACGCATAGTTGAAAGATAGACTTTGACCCTGACTATCGGAATGATGATCCACATTCGGGAACAGTTGTATTTCCTATTGAAATCGATTGCGGATGCAAACAAAAAGACGACTTGATTCTGCCCTTACCTGCAATGTGTACTTTTGCTGGTCCACGTCGATGTCCCTGTTCATAAACTCCACACCGATTGTATGGAAGCTATTCTCGTCGAACTTATTCGAGACGAATCTGTTCATAAGACAACTTTTCCCTACCCCACCGTCGCCTAAAATTACAACTTTTAGTAAAGTGGATTGACGCGGAGGTCGCATGTTAGCCATGACTGCGAGTGTTTAAAATTCAAATTTTCACGTGACTCTCGTCAAATTGTTGTGATTTCCAAATCAATATTAATCGCGCACTATTTCGTTACACTATCGTTAAATTTTCACTTCAATTTGTTGCGATTGTGAGCAGTTTTTTCTATATTTCTTTGCATCAAAACACTTTGTTTACAAATCTTATTATTTTATTTTCCGCAGTAGATATTTGAACAACCAGATATTTTCACATTCAGGACATTATGATATGACGCGCTTGTACGAAATATCCCTACGATGCGGATTATTATAAAACACATTAATTTTTACACAACAAACAAGCAGATACGCAAAATATCGACAAATTACTAGATGTGACAGTTCACGAAATGTCAATTTAGTTGACCTACCTCGAATGCATCAGCTGACAATAGCAAACATGGGACATTTAATGTCCTGATGGGGAAATTTTAGCAAAGACACTTGGGACTGTGATGGATTCTAAGTAGAGATTGTAGATGACACAGTGAACGCATGACGTCATAGTTTTTAATTTTAAATAGCAGTTGGAATACGATTCTGTTTTTATTAATAATTAAGCTAAAATTTTCAATTAAAATTACCGTAATGAGTACATCACTGTGAAATCAGATAGAATTGAGGGAATAAACACTTACAAAATGAGAAACATGAATAATATAACTATCACATTTGCCAGAACTTATCGGCTAAAAGAAGATCCCTTCAACAAAGCAGTTAACTCTTACAATACACTACTGGACAAAATTAAAAACATAGTGAACACAACTTCCTTTAAAACGGCACTAAAAAAATCTCCTTCAGGACCAACTTTCGAAGTAAGTTACAAGTACAATCAGCTTTACTAAAGTCAAAGCCAAACATGAAATCAACAGGAAATAATTCATAAACATATAGTCTGAATCTAACTACAAGGACACTAAAACTTACGAATTTGGCACTATCCCTTAGACCGATTCTTATCGTCTGGGAAGTAATATGTCCTAAAATTTTAAATACGGAGAATTACTAAATTTTGATGGAGAGAGTGATTGAAGGAAACGGAGGTGGTTTTAGTCGATAGAAATCCGGCATGCCGAGATGAAGGAGGTGATCGTTATTTTTTGAAGATTTCCACCACCCACCACATGTTGAAAAAAGAAGAAGAAACACTTTATGGATACGGAAAATATTGATTTAATTAATTTTTAAATGAATTGCTGAAGATAATGACTCTGTAACTTATTATGATTGTTTCAACAGGCCGCGTAATGATTTAGTCGTATTATCTATTGAATGACTGTTGATTTAGTGACGTGATATTTGGGCGCCACCAATAGAAGAGTGAACATTAAACAGTGTGAAAATTAATTTTATTTGTAAACGTCCTCTACAGTTGCAGGTCAGATAGGTGTCTAGATTATATTTCAATTTAATATACCGACTTTGGTTTGAATTTATTTTCGATAATTGTATTTTATAGGCCAATGTAATGTTCGCGTTAATATTCTTCAAGAAAGCATGTGAAAATATGTTTCATACAACTTGAATTGGTTGGTTGGTTGTAGTGGCAGCCTCCTTTGTCAAAAGGCGACTAACAAAAGCCAAGATAGGCCCATTGTGATACCACTTTACAACTCGAATTAGTTTGAAAGGATTTAGGGCAAGTTTTGTAAGGTCTGAGCACTAATAGAGTTCCAAAAATTTACTCGAAATTTTAACGAATTCTTTAAAATGTAGTAAAAAATACGCAACACATACACAAAAATAATATAAATAATCAATAAAGTGAAATACATAAGTAAAGAACCACAAAAGGATCTAATTTTTGACTTCTTTTCAATATGTTGGAAAAATGTGAATCTGCGGGATGGAGGGTAGGAAAATGTTTACGAACGAGAAAAATTAAACTTTTCGTTGGACAAGGTTGAACTACCGTTCAACTGAACTGGAATATTAGCGTAAAATTGTGGAGAAAAAAGGACCAAACTGTAAAAAGCGTTGCTAAGAAAAGAGAAAAGAAAACCAATGAAAAATATACGTCAATGATGAAAACTACCAGGAAAAACCTAGTGGAGGACGCTACCAAATATTGACTTCACAAAAACAAAATCCATCATAATTTTTGATTATGTATTAATTGTAAATAATGGCGGAAATTTTCTGAGTATTTAAACATTTAACGGTGACCGAATAAAGAAAACATCTTCGTCTTAGATGCTCAAGATTTTGTTAAGAAACTTAGCCATGCAGCTTCATTCAATAACTGTAAATTCTATTCATTTAATTTTTTAACACTTCTACAGCTACAATTCCACAATTTTTGGAGAAATATTTCATTTTATTTAATTAATTAATCTATTGCGTTATTATTATTTTGCGTCAAATGTATAAATAAATAATAATCAACGAAAAATCTAAGATGAAAATTGAAATTCACATTCGATTTGTGATTTTATGATAATGACTTCATGAATTTTAAATATAAGAGTGTTAATAAATAAAAAAATCAATTTAAAACTCATTTCAAATGATTTTTTATTTATTGTTGTTCGCTAAAGAAATTCTATCTTTAATAATTAAAAGGCGTTAAGTCGTCTACATGCTGCTGTATGGGGCGACTCTTTCGATCGGAACTTCACGCACATGGTCATTTATTTAGAATGAAACTGATGACAATTGAATGCTTTATAAATTTGCATATAAAATATTCAAATGTAGTTTTATACTCCGCCAATGTTTTTTTAACTGAATCAGATGAGTTTGTGCTTATTTGAACATTATTTCCACTATCATTCAGGTTCCCACTCGAAATGAAAAAAATATATATCAGTGGGCGCCTTAATACACCGTAATAGAAAACGTTTACCTAAATACTGACATTCTATCTCGGAAACTGAATTACCGAATTAGTTCTATCTGAAAGTTTTGAAAATAAGATATATTTGTTATGCTGTAATAAAACCTTAATACTGTAAAGTTGATCTATCTGAATTCAGCGATCTTTGAATCTATACAACTCAAATAATTTTTGAATTTCAAAATACAACTGCCACTGCACAAAAAATTCCCATTCAATGGGCACTGCCACACTCTGATAAAATGTCGTCACACAAGTAGTTGACAGCAATCAACGCGCCTGATCGCGCATCACCGCCACTCAACGCACAACCTGTCTGCTTTGCTTTGTACGTTGTGGCCCGTTGTTCTCTCCACCTGTCCAGCGACGACGCTCACATTTCCAGTTCGCGTTCGTGCGTTTTTGATTGTTTTCGGTCACAGCGTCCAACGTTGGGCAGTTCAGTTTGTGTCCTGGCCGCGCGCAATTCTCGTATTTTCCGAGCGAAAGTCCCTCGACGGCGTGGGTTCAGTGTGAACGCCAAGCGACTCGCGGGAAATCCGTGGTTATTCGCGCTACGGCGAGAGTTCGTGGCCCCCAAAGCGGGAGTGATTGTGCCCGCGGAAATGATGTCAACTCTATATTTCGGCGACTGGCAGCGTGGAACGGTGCAGGAATTCGTTCGCACGAACATGCAGCGGGCGGGACATTAGTGCAGATTAGACTCTTCCCTTGTTGGCGTGTGGGGTGTTCGAAATTCAAGGTTTCGGGGGCATCGAGCGCCGCATTTCGGCGTTGACAGAGCGCGAGTTCGAGTTGTTTTTTGTTTTTGTGTTCTCGCCCGACGCGTTGTGCTATTTCGTAGGGTGAATTCGTCGCTGTTGCGTTCGCACACAGGCGCAGCCGTACGACCTTACGGCGTGTATGGATAGGCGTCCGTCACGCACACAGGCTTGGCGCGGGGAAGTAAAACGCGTTATAAAGTTTTCCGGGCAGTCGCCGGCGAGAGGGCGGATTGCGAAAATATTTACAGTGTCGAGCGAGAACGACCTTGAGGAGCACGTGTGGCAGAGTGGGACAGACGTAGATCGTTGGCGTCTGACAGCTCCGGCCGAGTGACAGTGGTTGAATGGACAGGGCCGGTGCTTGGGTGTGAGTGGAGTAGTGAGGGTTGAATGAATTGTGTTTTGGATTTGCATACTTGTTAGGGGATCGGGCGCGGGCTGCAGCGAAGTGTGCAAAGGAGAGCGCGGTTTGTGTACTGTTCAAACCGTCGCGGCGTTTGGATTGTTCCCTCCCCCGCCCGAGTTGGAATACACCTGGCCAGGTCTAAGGTGAGGCGGTGCGGCGTGTCAGCGAAGGCGCTCCGACGACATCGTGGCGTTTCAACGAGCGGAGCTGCCGTGGATTTCTCGTTCCTCGCCAGAGTCAGCACCGTTCAAGTGTCAATAAACTCTGTGTGCGTTTTTGTTACGCGATTTCGCGGCGTGGCGAAGAAGAGAAAAGGTGCATCGTGCTGTGCTAACGTTACCCGCGAGCAACGCTAAAACAGCTTCGTGCCGGGAAGCGTGCGAGCGCGAGCAGGCTTGCAGTGTGTGGGGGCGGCGAGGAAGGCAGTGTATGTTGACGGGACGACACAGACGTTTCGAAACCAGGAAACAGTGGCGAAATGTTTGGCTGCTTGTCCGGCGTGAAGTGTGTCAAAGTGAGTATTCCTGCAATAATAAAGTTCCAACATATTTCGATGTGCAGACTGAACTCCACGATCCTTCAATCAGAAAATTTCTCTAGAATCCCTCCCATCCGTAAAAAGCATCCCAGCATCTTCATTGCCATCCCAAATTCCAATCCGCCAGGAGCAAATAGTAGACATTCCAAGAATTCACCGCTTGACTAATCAAAAATCACGATGACTGTCGTCAACCACGGCAAGGATAAGCGGTTCCAAGGAAGGACAGCGCATTCCGCAAGCGACGAATGTTACGTCAGTTCTGCTAAACGTCTCCAAAATATTCTCAGGTCTCATGACTAATCGGCATTCACCTAAAATGCATGATTTTCGCGTTGTTTTTCTGGTTGAAAGTCTTGTGACGGCTCCAGTGGAATACGATTTTTGTAAACCTGAAATTGAGGATTTATTCCGTGGGCAGAGGGATTCAGCACTGATATTTGTTTTGTGATGCTACTTTGCTAGGTTAATGCTGTTTGTCGAAGAAGTTATACATACTGTCAAAACCACTCATCGTCAATGGTGCTACAGCCCAAAACCATTGATTTAGAAGATATCCAAAAGAAAATTCTTCTTCTTGTCAAAAGCTGTTAATCGGCTATTTGCGCACTAAATAAAACTCAGATTGCTAACGATGTTCAGTATCACGTCCTGGACTACCACTTATTGCATATTTCACTCACGCAAAAGAGGCATTGCAAGATATTCAGAATGATATGCTTTTTTCCCTCCATGACTTTAATTTTACGCATCCAAAGATTTGTTTCTTCTGAACCACAACCTAACCTCCGTGAACACATCATTTTATTTTGCTTCCTATATTACAGTCCTGATATATCTGATGTCAACATATTTCGTTTCTTCGATGCACTTTACACTCATATTGAGGCTTTTTTCGACCAGATCAGCGTTGCCAGACGTCCTGATTTTGGCGGGACGTCCCGATTTTAAAATCAAAATTAAATGTCCCGAGCGGGACAAGCTCAGTCCCGCTTTTCAGAGATTTCTCGACCGTGCGGCACGGGGCGGAGGCGCGGGATGATATTAAACTTGACAGGCAATATTTTAGTAAATAACTTATATAAAGAATGTAACTTATTAAAATTATCCTTGGACGAATAGTAAGAAATTATAGAGAAGCCACTATAAAAAATGGCTAAAGAGATGATGCCATTTCTTCCAACATTTTCCAAAAAATTATATGTTTCATTTAGTGTCCTTATTAAGTATCCCAACGTCAAACTACTATTCCAAACGCGTTTTTTGCCAAATGAATTTAAAATGGTCGGATGCCAGAAATAAATGCTTCGTAAATTTTATGAAGGCAGAATTAGACACCCAGTTCAATCTAGGGATAGCGCAGAGTTTTTCATTTATATTAAAGAAAAAAAGGAAGCTTTAAAAGAAGGTATGTCTTCACAGAAATATGAATAAGTAATTCTTATAAATAATTCTTACTTAATTATGTTATATAAAATGGTTTATAATTATATATCTCTTAAGACTCAACTGCCTAATTAACGAGACAGTTAATGTTAAAATAACTTTTTTTCATTGAAATAAATTTACTTTGGCTATTTTTGGTATCTATTGTCATATAAACATAATTTAAAAATCAAATAAACAGATAAGTATGTAAAAATCACTGATAGTATAAGATTTTTTTAGTATGTCCCGCTTTCGACAAAAAAATCCCGCTTTTTTACCCAAAAAGTTTCAAAAACCCGTTTTGCCCAAAAAAATATCTGGCAACGCTGGACCAGATTGTCAATGACGTGGTCTAAGTAATAGAGCGTTTGACTACAAAACCTGATGTGAGGGGTTCGACTCTCTGCCTTGGCTGGTGTGAATGAGTAAAATATTATTATTTCACTCATTCATACCAGCCAGGGATTATGCCCTACTCTCTTATTCTAATTTTTCCCTTCTACCAAGGCTGCGCTCTGCATCGTAGGGATGGCCCACGAGCCAAGGAAATATTATCAAAAAAAGATAAATTGTGACTTCCCAAACTTAATTTTTAAACTGCGGTCTGGATAGCAAACCTAAAATCTCCTAGTTTATCGTTGGCGTACAGTGCGGATGATGACCGTACTGGCGAACCTAGCGTAATTTATCAAAAGCCACCACGTCGCTCTCACAAAAGGGTCTCATCGACGGTGGTAGTATCTTACCATTGGCTTCCCAACTCAGTGGCACCATATGCAATTACGCATGGTAGGGACACTATCTGAATGGCTGCTATGATTTTTGCTGCTGCAATTAAGTTTACCCCTCTACTACTCTAGTTACTCTAGCATTTTCAAAAAATCGATTTTTTTATTGGCTTAAATTGTACTTTTAAATGAGATGTCGGTAGTTTCATAGCGTGGAAAAAATTCTAAAGGGCTACAGTGGCGAGGCGTTCATATAAGCCGATTCCCACCGGCTTCCCTTTCCAAATATGTTGCAAAAATGTCTAACACTTCAGTTTTATAAGGGAATGAAGAGTTTATTTACTTGCATGCATCATGCGCACAATCGTTCCACTTGATCTCAGTGTTTATTCCATCATACTCCACTCTCTTCATTCTACACATCCTCATAGTTTCATAATAGCCAGCAAAGCGATCAAAATCTGTAAGAGTTGCTGCAAAGCTTTCCGAGTCTCGAATTCATCAATATTTAAGGTGCCGTGGGCATTCAAATCCCATTTGTTGGAATGGCAGCTCGGTTTTTCTCAATAGGATATAGAAACAAATCGGAAAGCCGGTAGCGTTCCCGGCTTGCGAATCAGCTGTGAAAATTGATGCTAGAAAATCATCGAAAACTTCTAATTAGAAATACATACTGTTGCAATAGTCTATATTCTATATATAGTCTAATTTAAAATGCACGCAATAGAAAGAATGATTACGGTAGTATTTCTCTATATGCTCATAATATACTGATTTGTCTGTTAAGGGTCCATGTCTCTCAAATAGTAAGCGGCTTACCCACAGTAATTTTTGACCCTTCGCCACTGAAGGGCTAACTGAGCGACTTTGCTGCACCGCGTCCCAGAGCCCCGTGCACGCAGCACTGGGCGCAGCTGCTCCGATATACCTCTCGGGATAATAAGTAGTCTTCTTACCTACATCACGTGAGGTATTTATAGTTTCAAAGAAGGCCAATAGATGTCGTTCATAAGACACTTATGTTTTTGACAGCTACAAAAACTTTAAACGCGTTTCCCTCAGAATCACTTTTTTCAAGCTTACCGGTAAGATTATTTTGGAACGGGTGCATGAATCCATTTGAAATTTTAACAGTAACTTTGAAATACCAAAAACTAGTGAAGTACGTAGGTATTTTTTGATTAATTGTTTATTTTGAATTTTATAAACAATTTACGGCTAAATTTTTTGTCAAAGATCGATTTTTTTTCCTTCAAAACAGCGTCATTTTGTTAAAAATTAGTTTGAAGAAAATCTCCTACGTACTTCACTAGCTATTTACGTATGCACTGCAAGGAAAAATTTAGTTTTTTGTTCTAGGAGCGACCGTTCGAGAGAAAAGTTACCGGTAACATTTTAAAGGTGGATCACACAACAGCCGAATACGGGATCCTGTGGCCGCCATTTTGGAAAAATAATATTTTTTTTGTACTTTTTGAGTTATACAATATACTACCGTAAGCGGATTTGGTGTTTTTTTAATTTATTTACTTACGAAAAATCATGAAAAAGGGGTCTCTATAGTAGTGTTACCCCTTAAAGGTATTTTTCCAAAAAGTAGCTCAGAGACATATGGTTTGCTTTCCAATGAGCTTTACAATGATTGGGAAAGGTTAATCAATTGCAGCCCTCCCTTGTGCAGTCTTTATTGGAGTACCTTTGTCAAAAAATTTTCTTGCTGGCGATTTCGATGTGCATAACTATCTGATATTTTTCCGCCACAAACCTTGCTGGTTGTCATGCTGACGCGTGCGGTGTCGCATGTTATGCGCGACTAGGCCCCCCACAATACTTCCTTTAGTTAGGGTGGCTTTCACATGTTTAAAGTTAAATTGATAGATTGGATCCTGAAGAAAACTCAAATATTCGTCTTAAATCATTTCTTGTACTTCATAAGATTTTTTCAGCCAATGCTCGTAATCCTCCTAATAAAGGCACAATCAGCAGCAATTATAACGTTATGCGCGACATTTAACTCATGTGATTTCTGGCAAATTTCACATTCGTTAAAAACAGCGCTTAACGCATTCATAACGAAAATAAATGTTTAATTTGTATTTGCAATACATAATAACGTCATGACAGTGGGACAGGCACATTCGAAAGCATATTTTTTCAAGTATGTTATCCCTTAAAGTTACGATAAATTTTCTGAATTACCAGGCGCCGGTGTACAGTTTTCGAGAAAATCCTTTAAAGTTTTTTAGGAAATGGTGATCCTGAAATTACCAAGGAAAACCCTTCATAATTATTGCAATATCATGCGAACAACTCATCAGATTTAAGATGCAAAGTTCTCTTAGAAGTGGCATCAATGTTCGATGAAAATCTTACCTAAGCAGCCTGAACTTTATTGAAATCATATCGATGGTGTGTTAGGATGATCTTGAACAAAATCATTGCATTCTTAAATGATCCTGAAATCACACAAAATTGAGCCTAGAATCGCCTCTAAATGATGCTCAAATTACCACTCCCAATTCTCGAATCAGGCTAAAGTTACTTCCAGTCACCCACATCTACCAGAAAGCAACTGTGAAAATATCCTGAAAATCTGAAACCCCCAAAAGTAAACCCAAATCCCTCTTAAATCAAATTATCCCAAAGTCATTCATATATCTTCGAAAAATCATACGTTAATAAATTAAATGCTTTATTGTAAAATAAATATTACAAATTTAAAAAAAATCACCATAAGTAAAAGTAACGAACAACTCCATATGTTCAAGGATACTTAGTAAGTTCTTTGACAATAATGACGATACAAGAACAACACGAACGAAACTAGAAAGCATCCTGAATATGTAATATGAGACAAACATCCAGATTTCAGACACACACACACATAAACACCATATGCAATCCTGTTGGTTTTTGTAATCAACCGCCACCAACCCCCGATCGACTCTTCGGTGATGAGTTTCACAGAGAGCGAAAGAAAAAGAAAATCTAAATCTGACACAGAATCAGACACGGCAGCATTTTGCCCTCAAGGACATTGACAGGAAAAATAACTTTGCTAAGGACATTTTTCATATTTCATAACTTTTCAAACATGCTTGCATGTACGTAAATGTTGGAAAGTCAACGCCAACGTCCATCTTCTTGGATGCGTAAGCACTAAAATGTCCTTACGAAAATAATAACAGTTTATGTTTGTGCTTTCTTGCGAACTCACATTTGAATTGTATCTTCATCCTTGCTTCGCATTCAAGCGGCACTAACTGCAGCAAAATCTTGGATACTTTCCAGCACAATTTCAATGCACTCATGTACACATATATCTCGCACACAAAATGCCATTCACCCCCTCGTTTGTAATATGAACTTCACAAACAACCTTTCAATGCCACCCGCAACACAATAGCCATCCATCGTCATCGTTTCATACATATGTGGAAGATTCTTTGTTACATCCTCGCACATGTAAATTCCTTGCACTTGCTGGGCTCCGTGTGCTTGTACACCGTAGCTTCCTTTGTACGGCATAAGGGTCGCGTTCCGCTACTACGATATACCCGACAAACTATATTGCCAGTTCTACAATCTTTTTTTTCAAGTCCCGATAGGAATTATGAAACTGTAACAGGAGAAAAGTTCAAAAGAAACATACATATGTATATAAGTACGAGCAATGATCTTGCTGGAGGATAGTCAGTGCAGGTCACGTTGTCTAAGCTTCTTCTTCTTCTCGCGATGTTAACATTTGCAGCACCAAAAGATGTTCGTTCTTCTAACGGTATCTACACGGATTAAGACCGACCGTATCCAGATTTGATCGAGTGTGAGTGGAGATGCAACAGCAGCCAGGTTACTATCGAAATGCAGAAATTGGAGTCGCCATCGACACGGCTTTGCATCCCGGCTAGAATTTACTGAAATGCAAGATTGCCGATTATGTATGGTTGCGGAGAGAAGGTTGGATGCCTGCTCTTTGTGAATAATGCTGAGCTATGTACGTTCTGGTCTACCTGTGCAACAGCAAAAATATATGCAATTGGATCAAGACCAAACGATCGTGCCTTGCACTATGATGAGGAGAGATTCATGCTGAAGACCGAAGTGTTGAGAGATGAAGATGCGCAAAAGCAAATGGAAGACTAAAGAAATAGAACAAGTCGCGGCTGTTGTGGATGGCAAACATAAAGATCAAGGTGAGCTTTGTTTGCAGTGATTGTACAGAAATGTAGCGAAAAGTGGCGAAATCGTGGTGTACTCGTATGTCAGGAGATTTATTTGAGAAAATCAAATATATAAGCGTTATTTTCGTAAGAAAGACAAACTGTGATATTCAATTAGAAAAAGAATCTAAAATTTTAGCCGATGGGCAAGCTAAATTTCATGCGAATCGGACGATATTTGCAAGCTCATTTACTTCGGATAGAAGTATTGAACTATTCTCTGTTCAAGTTTGGATTACTTCGCGGTGACTGGCAAATATAAAGGCAAAGTTGTGCTTCATTTGCAGTGATCGTACAAAAATATAATCAGAAGAAAAATCGATCATGTTGTATGCTAAGGGTTGCCATTAGTTCCGATATATCGGGACTGTCACCGTTATTGATCTCTCTGTCCCGACGTCCCGACTAAATACTAAAATGTCCCGATTGAAATTGCGCAAGGGCAATGCAAGTTCCAACTCTAAAATCACAGCAAAACAGTCCACAGCCGGAACAAAGGCTACAACGATTATTAAAAATGTTCTCGCTCCACATTCTATGTCAGAAATAAAAAAATTGCAAGTAGTTCCATATTACGGAATATGCACTGTCGCGTCGAATGACAAAGCTGGAAAGAAGTTTCCTTCCAACAGAAGCTATTAAAGTTTCATACTTTAAAAAACTGAAACGTCGGAAACTTTCTCCAAATATTGTATCGACACTTTAAGACAATTGCAGTTTCCCATGGATAAGTTAATTGCTGTTTGTGGGGACAACACAAATATCCACTTCGGAGGGCTTGAACGACTCGGTCAGTACAATGTTTTTCACCAAATAAAAAAAAAGATCTGGAAAACCTATCGAAGGAATTGTATGTCCAGTCCATATTCTGCACAATACTATATCAAGCGCTGCTGGAATCTGATCTATAGATATCGAAGTTATCGTCCGTAAAATGTTTAATTATGTCCTAACAGTGTATATACAAAATTACATACACTGTTAGGACAGAAAAGCTCAAGGAGTTATTCTCGTTTGTTGATACTAATCATCGGTCTCTTTTGTCACACTCAAGAACAAGATGGCTGTTGATTGATGCTCGCGGTTGAAAGAATCTTGAAACTTTGGACATCACTCAAAAATAAAATTTGAATCAGAAGGAAGGCAACCTAAAATTATTTCAGATTCCTTTAAAAGTCCGGTTGGTGAGATTTATTTCATAATTCTGCATTCCAACTTGAATTTGTTTAAAAAAAACATAAAACAGGTTTAAAAAACAAAGTGTCGATGCGAGTGCAAGAAAATCTGCGAAATTTATTGGCTTGCAAACGAAAATGCAAATGAGAATTTTACACCTGAAATAACAATTTTGATTTCAGAATTTGAAGAAGAGACATTAACATTTTTTTAAGACAGCTTCTGAAAATTTGAAAATTGGTCTGTTTCATTTGATGGTATGCATTGTTCGATTGGATGACGCTATCTGAAATCCCAGAATGGAAAAAAATTTAAAACACTATTTTATAACCTTAATAGTAATGGTGTGGAAATTTTGAGCAACAATCTCTTTGAACAACATATGTATCTTAAGAGCTTTTTAGAACTTTTACTTGCCTCGAAAGAATGAAAGTCGATTAATTCGGTGGAAGAGAATTTGATTCACTTTTTTAAAGAAATTGAACATCATGAAAGAAAATACTAACTTTTGAAAATATGCGAGTATTTGTTTGCAATCCCTGCACACAATGTCACAGTGGAAAGAATTTTTGCGTTAATGCCGGCCCAGTGGACCGATGAACGAAATCGCCTGGTCCCAAAGACTGTAGAGTCGATTGTACAATGCCAAGTTGATTATGACATGACCTGCGCAGAGCTCTACAAATATGTTAAAAGGCACAAAGAACTGTTGAAAAAGGCAAAACTCAAGTACTTCTGCTATAAATTGAAAAAAATTATATAACCTTAATAAACAAACAAACACTTCATCTAAAATATAAAATTATAATTGTTATCACAAAAATGAGTATTTTTATATGCCCCATCCTAGAATTCCTAGAAAGTTTCGACGAGATCCTAATCAAATATGGCAACCCTACGTATGCTAGGCGATTTCATTGCGAAAATCGATGGCAAAGATAGTTTTCGAGGGGAAATGAAATCAGCAAAAAAAACTATTTACTGTACCAATAAAAGATTTACAATATATCTGACTGCGCTGAATTTCAATCAGAAATGCAAACGAAAATAATTATGGTCTACGCATAGACTAAGTAAGTTTCATTCAAATTGGACCATATTTGTATATTCGCTGAATTTGAACAGAAAAGTCGAATTGTTGTCTATACATCCTTGGTCACTTGCTGGCTTTTTTATATGGCTTAATTTATTCTTAACTGCATGTCGCTAAGTGCAAATGATAATGTTTGTTCCAAGCTTTACTAAGGACTGTATCGGAGAAAAATGACCTTTAGATTCTCCTGCATATCCATGTTTGGGATAAGTTCAAGTCTTCATCAGGTATGCAAAATTAGCTATAAAATACGACAAAAAAGAACGTCTAATACATTCGTATTGTAACATCGCTCTTGAATAGATGTTATCAATTCAAGAAAAAATGCGTAGTTTAATTGTGTGCAAATACCTAGAAAATCCCCTTCATAAATATTCGGTACTAGCAAAGGAGACCAATTGGTCGATTGCAACAATGAAACGAACGATTATAAAGTACAAAAAGGGCCTATCTGTTGCTAGAAAGTCTGGATCAGGTAGACAAAAAGGTCCATCCGATACAAATTTGAGCCGAAAGGTAAAGAGGAAATTTTTGCAGAGCGCTAACACATCCATTCGAAATATGACTCAAAAAGTGCAAACCTCGAACGCAATAATTCAGAGGATTAAGAAACATTATAATCTTAGATCATATAAAGTTCAAAAAGTACCCGATCGTTCCGAGGAAAAGGAGAAATAAGCGAAAAATCGGGCTCGAAAGCTATACAAGGATTACCTGACCAAATTCGATTGTGTTGTGTTGGACGATGAAACATACGTGAAGGCTGATTTCGCACATTTGCCTTGTCAGGACTTTAATACGGCAGGATCAAAGGGTGGTGTTAGCCCAAAACATGAAACCAAAAAAAACACCAAATTCCCCAAGCGGTATATGATTTGGCAGGAAATATGTCGATGTGGTCTCAGATCAGAGAAATTTATAGCGAAGGGTATCATCAACTCAGGAGTATACATTGAAGAGTGTTTAAAGAAGCGACCAAAACCATTTATCGAGAAACACGACGCATTTGTAGCATTTTGGCCAGATTTACCGACAAGTATGAGGACATCTCCGTGGTACTGAAAGCAGCTAACCCTCCAAACTGTCCTGAACTTCGACCAATCGAAAGATATTGGGCTGAAATGAAGAAAACATTAAAGAAAACAAACAAAATTGCTAGAACCGAAAAGGATTTTCAAAATAAGTGGAGAAACGCATATAAGGTGATCGATGACACCGTTGTGGATTTGACGGAAAGGTCCGAAATTTTTTTTCCTTGAATTGAAAATTCATTGAATTTTTATGTAAATGTTAGTTAATATAATAATACAAGAAAAAAATTAGTTCGATGCTGCCGTTAATACCACTTTGAGACATCATTATAAAGGTCTATTTTTTTCGATACACTTCTTAGATCCATGAGCTCAGTTTTGATCCAATTCTACTGGTAAAATGTGGGGTATTTCTCGTATAAGTCCTAAGACTTAGCCCTTATTCTGGTGTATACATTTTTGTTTGGGTCTTTTAATTGTGCTTGAGCTGCACAATTAAAAGACACAAACAAAAATGATTGGCATTTTGGATCATCATAGATGGTTCCTTTTCAGTAGACGATTGCTTATGCCAATTGATTTGGATACATCGTTAGCTTTGATAGCTCCTGGATTTCGTCAAGGAATCAGAATGGCTCATTAAATGAATCAGGTGGTTTCCATGTCTACAGGGTACAATGAACCTTCAATGGTCTAAGTAAAGCAGAAGCCGTTTAATCTTAGCACCCTCATAACCTAATCTAGCTTTGCGCGGTGAAGTTACGTTATCCTGACTAATTTTTCATCGAACGTTTCAGCTTGCAGATCTCTATAAATAACAATGATTCGCATGTAGTATGGTGCACCGACAATGCTCCTAGGTATTCTCGATTGGGCGCTCTGCATCTTCTGTTTGAGCTGTTCCCCATAGCAGGATGTCATACATCCAGATTGGTTTGATTATTGCTTTGTAGGCTACCAATTTCAGGTCGAGATCAGATCTTCCGCTCAGGAGCCAGAACATTGAGTTCATCTCCAGTATGATTTGGGCACACTTGGCATGAATATGTAGGGTCCATGTTAGACCAAATTGATTCCTAGATAATCCACAAATTTCACTTGTGGGATTCTACAGCCGTCAAGGTAACATGAGTTCTTTTGGTCGCGTTAATGCATATTTATAGGTTTGGATGCTCCTGTATATGTTTAGAGGCAAATACAGAGCTCCTGAGACAATACGTCTGCAAAGGTCGAAGTGAATATATTTTTTTTGTTTGTTGGAAAATTAGCTCCTTTGAGGTCCCTTGGCTTTGATGCCTCGTAGATCAATTAGGTGTGATTTGTACTTCACTGAGAATTTCCTGTTTGCCACATATGAGGTATCGCTATTACCTAATCTTATCCATAAGGACAGAATTAGGTAATAGGCCACACTTTGTCAAATTCCTGGGCAACATCAAGGAAAATAGCAGAGCAGTACATGCCCTCCACAAAGGCTTACCTGATGTATGTTGCCAGGCGATGAACCTGCTCTAAAGTGCCATGTTTCGATCTGAATCCAAATTGATCAGATCTTCCTTTATAAGCGACGGGCTAAACTTTTTCATTAAAATTTTCTCCAATACTTCAGGTAGTATTGGTAGAAGACTTATTGGCCTATATGATTCGATGATAGTTGCGTCCTTTCCAAGCTTTGGTACCTCAGTAACCATAGTAAGCTTCCATTGATAAGGGAGTAACAATGCTGCGGATTTCTTGCGGGCATTTCTATGTGATTTTTTCGATTTCTGGTGACTTCTTTGGGTTAGTTCGTGCTGGCTGATTGTGTCCAGTATCTCACTTGGCGTATAACTTTGCTGAATGTTTCCATACTTGACTAACTACAAATAGAAGTTATAAGTTTTTTCAGTGTATTTACCACATTAGCTCACAAATGATGGACTATTCTAATGTGATATAGGCTATATAAATTAAAAAGTGGCATGGAACTCGAACTAAGAAAGGATTTGCTTTTGAAATCAACGAAGAAAATGAATGGAGACTCGAACTATTTTAAATTTTTTGTCAAAAGTATAAAAGAATGTCGATTAATCGAAAAATTTGATACTCAATTCACCGAAATGCAAAGTTGCCTTAACAGATTTGAGAAAAAAGTGGCTCATAAATTTTTCGGAAGAAAGGGAAACACATAATGAAATAGATTTCAACATTGAGAAATTAAGTAACACCAGTGGCGGCTCGTGGGAGTTAAGTATGGTGGGGCTACTGATATGAATTTTTCTATCACTAATATAAGTTCTTATGTGAGTTTCCACTCCACCCAAGAAGTACCACATGTGGAGCGTTAACCGATTTTAAGTGATCGATTTCCCCAAAAGTAGATTTTTAAAATGTCTATTAATCTACTTAGAACATGTCGATTTTTTTTCATAGCTTCGTTGTGAAGAGTAATGGAAGCTGCATGAGCATTATCGAGTTGCGACATAATATTGATTTTACCAAATGTTTGGAATTTAATGCATTCTGTAAATGACGTGAACTTGTTTCATGTTTTTTAATTCTCTCGGACAAATGTTTCATGTCGCGAAAACCATTGCTTGTACAAGTCGCTTCGCCTCCAAACAAAAGGCAATAAAAAATAAATAGGGAATTTCTAACCTCACAGGCGGTAAGCCAAGGTTTCTTACTGAACCAATCAGTAGAAAAGTTTCGAAGTTGCCTTTTGTCGCAGCTGCTGCTTAATTTAAAATTATTAGGCCGATGAGATCCCAAGCGCTTAATTTCAAGTTTTTCTTCAGAAGAATGCGAGAAAAACGAGTTGGAAATTAAATTGTCTACCGAATTCATATTTTGAAAATACCGAATTTTTTTTACTCAAATTGAAATTCAAACTTCTAGCAAATTTTGAACACATGTAAGGAAAATCTTGTTAATTATTTAGTTAATCAAAAACATATATACCATAACCTGAAAAACCCTTTTCTGAAACAAACTTCAAGCACTACAAAACTTTAAGAAATACCAAACAGTACGAAGGCACACTAAGTACTAATACCATGCAGTACACTGATGAGACTACTTTTGCATTAACAGTCATCATCTTCACCCCCTTCGGCCCGTCGTAAAAAAATGTTGCTCATGCCTGCTCAAAAGTATTATCCAGACCATGCCAAGACTAAACGTTGTCGAAGCACTGAACGGGCTGCATATGATTAGCCCGTCCACGATGTATACACATGTTATTTCAAACACGCACACTCCCGCCGCTTCAGCATAGTATTCACGCATTCAAATCGAAATACTCTTTTTCGGGGCAAAATCCACGTAGCCCCTTCCTCGTAGTAAAGGTGGAAAATTGTCAAAGAGAAAATAAGTTTAAATTTTACTTTCAGCTTTTACTCGGTGCAGACACAACGAAGCGAGTCGAAGAGAAAAACAAATTGTTCTACAGTGCGTGGCAAGAAGACTATGTTAAAGTAATCTACAGCATGGGCGAAAAAAATGCTACATTATATTTTGAAATGAAATGAAATTATGAAAACTATATTGAAATCTATAATGATATTTTATTACATTTGCACTAATATAGGCTCATCAATAAGTGGTGGGGATGAGCCCCATTAGCTCCAAAAGTAGAGCCGCCACTGAGTAGCACTTCATCTTCTTCCCTGGTAAAGCCGCAAAGAACATTTCTAAATGTATACGCCTATGCCCTACGAATATTGCTAAAGAATGTATGATTTCGGTATTGAGTAATGATGATTTTTTTTCAATCAAATCACTCTGGAGGAATATATAGAGAACTTCTTGTGCTAAAGTCCACTTATTCGGAAGGAAAACTAGTACACCGCATATAATTTTACTGAAGAAAATGATTGTAGCTCTAAAGGTTTTTGGTGTAACCTCCCAAAGATTGTCTTTTTGTCCGTCATCCAGGGCCCGTGCAAATACTCGCCATATGTACATAAATCTGAAAGATTTCATTGCTAAAATATAAATTACTCGCCGTTACCGATGCGATATAAACTGTATCAGTTGTGACCTACAAAACTGATTTTCATATCTTTTGCACACTCTTCCTATCGACATGTACCACCTTATCAATTGCAATCTTTGAACATTTTTTTTCACTATCAACCTCTGCTGCCCGCCTCATCATCCGCCAATCTCCGCAACCCACCTATTTTTTCTCGCACCGCACCTTCAATTCCTTATAATATTGCTGTGAAGTCAACATATCTTCTGACGATTGTATTGAGCATGATAAACATACAATCTTAGCACGTCAAACCTTTGCTTATCATGTTTGCTACTCCAAAAAAAAATTGTGTTATCAACCAAATATATCATTTCTTTTTGTGATTTTTCACATGCACGCCTGTCGCAATATTTGTATGTTTACTTTTTCTTGCATTTTCGCCTCACCTTATCATAAACAGCGCGAAGAAGGTGTTGTGGAACGTACCTAGCAATAGTCGATAGCAAGATAGTGGCGTTCGATAAAAATAAACGGGCCAAAAAGCTTCAAAATTAGCAAAAAAAATGCACCGAATTCAATTCATCATACCTAGATATAAAATGCGAAATTCCTGATTTTATGTAGGAAAATAATAATAACAGCAACAAAAACTACAAGAAGATGCTAAAAATAGGAATCAAGGTTAGGATTGTTGAGTGTGTAATGATGTCAGCGTTGGTAGTCTATTAGAAATTTCGTTAGAATTGCAAGCATATTGGATCGAAATGGGCGTTTACTAATTCTGTTCAGAGCTCAAAAAAAAGGACGACATCTTTTTTGAGATAAGAATCATCGATCAATTTCTTTTGTTACTGAATCGAACCGAAGATTTTCTTGCAGAGCAAGTGTTGGCTGGTTTCATTAAACTATCAAGACACGCTAATGATGCCGGGAATAGACTAGACACCTCTTCAAAACGACATATACAAAAATTCATGTATCACTCAGGAAATGACTAGCTACATACTTGAGCATCATCCTCTTCTGTAGAGTCATCATTGTCCTCGTCGCCGTCGTCGTCGGTTTAGTCTTCATTATTCACAAAAACCAAATTTTAACAATTTATTATACATTTTTTTTGGACACAATGTTCAAGGTGCCTTTAACAAGCTTGGACGTAGTCAGCTTTGAATCTCAATGAATCACACGCATGTCCCATTTTTTCAGTAGATCGCGATCTGCAGCAACCAAAGACGGTATTGTCGAGGTTTTTTTCTTCTTCTTCCCATCATGATCATGATCATCAATTTCGGGATACAGTATGATGGTATTGTTGGCTTTCGCGGAATCTAAAAGCAGCAGCTTGTGCCTCCGGGGGTGGTGATCTGCATGCATCACCTAAAAGTAAGTGGTGATCATAATGATGATCACTATCAAAATGTTGGCGCCCCGATTAGTTTGAAGGTTGACATTAAAGCAGGCTTTGTCGGGGAATCAAATGGTGTGTGATCTTCACTCAGTTTTTTTTTTGGTTTGGTTGAGCAACGGCTTCTAGAAAATTGTGATCATGATTTGACTTAATGCGAATGTTATTCATTCAAATTGGTATTAAATAGGAAGACCGCATCACTGACACGTTTGTGGAGCTTATCGAGAGTATGTTCGTTTGATTCACTCAAATCTACATGCATGTGGTGAGTCTCCCCTTTGCGGTGGTGCTGATCGTAAGGTGATCTTGCATATACATACATATATCACAGCATTCCAGCAGATAGTGTGTGGTATCCGGAAATTGCTTTTGAGTGATTCAAGTGATCGTCGTGGTGTCTAGTTCTCTTAATGATTTGGCATTTTAATCTTGACACATAGCATTGTGATGTTAATGGGTCTTATCGACGGTTGAATTGAGCAGGTTTCAAGCAGTGTAATAATGTTAGGAAAACACAATCTTATACGCTTAATAAATAATGTTCATGTTAATAACACAAGGCTTACAAATCACTCATTGGATTCATGTACGAAGTGGAGCTCGAAGGTCGTTAATAATAAATTGCAATCCGTGAATTTATTGTATGGCGGATGATGCTCAAAGTACAAATCTTTTGAGTATATAAAAAATTGTTGACCTAGGTAAGGTACCTTCTTTTGAGTGGGCAATGTGAACTGTTACAGAATTTGAGCTAGGTCCAAAAAATGTATTTGAACAAATTTAGAATCATGTCTATTGCCAGATTCACAACAGATTAAATCTAACTTTACGAAATGCATTCATATGACTCCTAGCTCCAGGTCCAGATAATTTTAAGATATGTATCTCCGAAAAATTGAGCAAATATTGCCTGTTAGCTCCTTCCATTGCATTCAGTCAGATATATGCAAAGAATCGAGATTTCATTGTGTAATTTCAGAAATATTTAATGTTTTTCGATAAAACTTGACCATTAAAAATATTGTTTCTTCAAAAATCGATCGAATCACTACCTTCAATACTAGTTTGATCATCTTATTCGTGTTGGTACTACCCGTTCATAGCTGTTGCAGGTTTGATTTGATATCGATACTACTCCGGTGTTCTGCATTACGTAAAAATTGAAAATCCTTTTAATTTCGCCAAAAAGTTTATTCTTTAGGGTAATTGTGATATCCTAAATCAGTTTTAATCTTAGCAAGCTGAAATGAAAATTGTCAGTTTTAGTTTATGGTGTTTTTTAAAAAACTGTCTGTTAAGGAGTTATATAGGTCTTGAAGAAAAAAGACAACTTTTTCAAATAATTGTATTTTAAAAAGCAAAAAACTATTTAATTTAAAATTTACACACGTAAAAATTTAGCATTTCAAAAAGTTGAAAAAAATGCAGCTAAACACATTGAAAATTGTCAATTTTTCTGCAGTTTTCCTCGTCCAACTCTTTTTTTGCGGTAGGCAGAACATTTCGGTGCAGGTTCATCTCAAATCAAAAATTCAAAAAAAGTCTTATAGTGTATGCCCTTGACTCGTGCTTGAACGAAGGAATTGAAATAAATGAAATTTAAAGTTTTGAAATTGATTTGAATGAATTTTCGTCTCATATTTTTTTAGCATTTTTCCGATTCTCATCGATTTTAAAATATTTTTTTCGTATAAAACAAGAACGAGTCGACTGAATGAAAATCCCTTCGTGCAAGCACGAGTCAATACTTTAAACAGGAACTGTGCAAAGTTTCAGCAAAATCGGTCGATTCGTTCTCGAGAAGTTTCGAGAGTTTCGAGAGAAACGCGTTTAAAGTTTTTTTTTTACCGCGATTTAATGAATTAAAATTATTTTTTGGCGACATACATCGAGTCGTCGATTCCAGGTCCATACAGTAATTCGTTCGCCTCATTCGCGATGTTAGGAGCATCCTTTTGATGTTGTGATGTTTGATGAAAAAGAAAGAAGTTGATTTTACGCTAGGTAACGCACAGCGCACGTACCGACCACGCGGTATTCAAATCTCTATAACTCCGGTAATATTCCACGAATTTGCTTCAAATTTGGTGTGAATACTCTTAAGTACTATACTTTCATATGGATCGATTTTTCAAAAATAGAAGACCTAGACCCTCAAGTGAAAGGAAATCAAAAAGTTTTCTATTCCTGATCAAACCTACGTAGTTTCTTGACAATAACATTTTCTTCAAAAAATCACTTGGTTTTGAGTGAGAAGTTTTCTCATTGTTTATTTTTTTTGTATCTTTGTGTCTCCTTCATTCAACTTTTCAGGGAAATTCCTTTTGACACTATTATGTTTTGAAAAAAGAGAATAGATTCCATGTCGAACAGATAATTTCTTGTACTACATCTTCATTTAGACGGCAAGCAGGCTAGCTGGCGGTTACCCAAGAAATAGCTCCATTGAAATATTGCATTGTCATAGTATGTTCCCAGAATCGTGTTTAAAATCCTATTAGGTCGTTTTCAATGTGTCCCTGCTAGTTTGAATATCTCTTTCCACACCTACGGTTCTAATGAAACGTAGGCTTTAAGTCGAACATGAGTCGCGAAGAAGTTATTCAACAGAACTATAATCTCCTTGACCTCGCCGACATTCAATCCTGATGAACTAACCAAATCGTCCAGACAAAATTTTATTTAAACGCGGACTAAATTGCGAAACCAACAATTGAAATCAAAATATTTGACGCGCGCGAACAATCGATAGATTATCGGGCAGCCGTGTCTCTCTCAAGAGACAACAGACTTCAGTGGAGCTCGCTAAGCATAAATCGAATTGCCTGGGCCCACCCTTTCATGATCTATCCCATACTATGCACGACTAGCCCATTCATAACTTATTTCAGTCGGGGTGGCCCTTATTTGCTGAACATTAAATAGAAGTGAAAATTTCCAAGGAAATTGTTAAGATTTCTTTTCAATTCATGGGAAAATGTATTTTAACGTACTCAGGAAATATTATAACTTTTAGATGGTTCTTCTTTCACGTTTTTTTTAACCAAACAATAAAAAAAAATCAAACACATAAAAAAAAGTTATCTAAACAATTTAAAATAAGCAACAGTTCGCAGCTTCTTTATAAATCATGGGTTACATAACCATATATGTTTTTCTTCTGAATTCAGAAAGAAACTTGGCCGATCATCAACAGGACCAAACCAAATAGTTAGGCACCTTAAATTTTTTATCGAAATTTTTCAAACGATGCACAGTGTGTCATCCGTACAATCTAGGTGGACAAAAGTCATTTCCAAATTCTCTCTAATGAATGATTAAGTAAGGTGAACAACATCCCTAAACACCTTATTGCAAGATTTTGTATGTCCTAGACTGCACAGTTATGAGTCATAAGGATGAAAAGTAAACTAATGATGTAAGTGAAATGGAATAATAGGTCAGTTATATTTTGGCGATACTCTGGAAAACATCGAACTGTGGCAGTGAGTATTTGTGTGGAAGTTTTTAGTGATGGATCGTAATTTGGAGGATAAGTACTACATTTCTTAAATTAATAAAATTATCTCAGCTAGTAAAACAATATGAAAAAAATTGTTTGAAGATACATGAAAAATACTTGTTATTTTTCGTCGTTTTGCAACTTTCGAAGTCTGTAAATAATATGTACACACATGTATCCAGGCTAAATTTTATATATATCCTAGCTGCACCTTTTCTGCTGGCAAATGTATGTATAATAGCCAGCGCAATTGAGTACAAACATTTTTTTTCTCGATATTTTGCAGAGCACATGTATTCTATTTCAAAAATTGAGTTTTTTTGAAGAATGGCTCAAACATGAAAAGGCTGAGAAAAACTTTAGAGTTTTCGAGTTTGTTTCGATTAAATTTCATTTAAATGATATTAATGTGGACTCACAAAGAGATATCAAAATGAAATTGGCCAGCTATTCGTCGAAATTTGCTGCCAAATGGGTTGCTGCAGGAAAGTCAAAGGCGCGTTTCTTGACTAAGTATAAAATCTGATTGGAAGATGAAGACATTAATTTCCGTGTGTGTACTACTATACCGCGACCTTCTACATCATTTCAAGTTGCTACTCATTCTGGAAGACCTCGAAAGGAATTCAAGGAGGCATCATTCAAAACGAGAAAACGTCGAGTTGAAGACCTTGTTTAATCGCGTAGGGTCTTAAAGCTGATTATAGCCCCTATAATAGAGCCTCGATTTCTTCCACGTTCGCAACCAGCGCCTGCGTCTCAAAATGAGATAGACTATCAGCTGCCTGATACCTCGGACGACTCCGAGGACGAAGATCAGTTATAGAATGTTATTATTTTCTTTTATTACTACTTTGTATTCAATTTGTATTTCCGAAAAACACAGTGTATTTATTTAATGCTTGTATTGGCTTTTAGGTAATTTAGGTTATTTTGTCATTTATTGGTATTTTGTAATTTTATATTTTCGAAAAAAAAATTTTTTTTTCTGAATTTTACATTTTTTTATGGCGATCCTCAAAAATAAAGCGTATTATTAACTACGATGC
This sequence comes from Oxycera nigricornis, assembly GCA_963942545.1. NCBI lineage: Eukaryota > Metazoa > Arthropoda > Insecta > Diptera > Stratiomyidae > Oxycera > Oxycera nigricornis. Next base: position 15,676,917 of record OZ012661.1, read on the forward strand.
CTTATATTCTTGTAATATTACCAAACCAATCGATATAAATTCAACAATATCGAAAAATAATTTTGTCCACCTAGCTTGTTCAGGACGACACACTGTGCGATGGTAGGGTCTAAACAGCTCATGGTTCTTTTCGTTAGGATTAAAGAACAAGGAATGTGCAGTTTCAGATGATAGGGGCAACAAGCCCAAGTTATGCTGAAAGGGATTCTTTGAAGTGACAAAGCGAGACATCTATTCTATATCATACCTATGTGTTGCTTCCTTAATAAGTAGATTGAGACACTTCCACTGATCATTTCACCAATCGGTCCTTCTCAAGGCTGGTTTTATTTGATTGAAATCAACTTGATAACAAGATGAACAAATGTGCCTACATTTTTTGCTTTACAGCTCACAACCCGAAAATACAAAAATGTCTTCATGAAAAAAAACAAAGCGTTGAAGCCGTGCAGAATGAAATCATTCACCTGCTACGGAAAGCACCTTCAACAAAAAACATTTAAAGTATTTCATTTAAACAAATAGCACATTTGTGTTTAATCAATGAACGGCCAATATGCGAATAGCCTTGTAAAATTTTCCATTAACACCTTTTCACCAATTGCAACATCGCTCGTTGGCACGACGACGGTGGGTTGTCGCAATTCGTGCTAGCCACATTCTATCTTTCCATCCTAACCAACTGTACTGTATCTATCGGATCTATTCTTTGTTTAGTACGACGACAGTCGCGTTTAGTATGTAGACAGATACTTGGGTAGGGTCAAGAATTTTCGCTTGTTAAATGGCCGCCGCTGTTTGGATCATTCATGGCAATTATATGTATGTTCGGCGAGAGTTCATTCAGTTGTGGCATTGGAATTGTTGTTGCGTTCCCTTTATATTGTGGTATGCAATCGTTGCACAATTTTCTCTAGAAACTGGTTTCCATTTGAAATATAACCTCCCAAGTGTTTTATGTAATTAGAATGCATTTGATCGGTCTTTTTGCACTGTTTGGCTAATGTGTGTTGGATTGAAGGTATAAGATTGTTACTGGGAGCGAGCCGTTTGGCCAGCAGAAATTCTAGACGTGGCCGCGGCGGAATACGAAGTAGAAATATATACTAGTTTGCTCGGCTAGATAATGTGGTGGATGGAGACAACGACCTGATTCAAGTTGAACTAGAATCGATTGGTGTCCGTGACTGCAAATATCTAGAATCAATTTATACTCATTTGACCATTCGACGGCTCAGATTTTCTTGAAGACTATCCAGTATCGAAAGTACCACGCCAATGTTCTATGATCGATGTCGAAGCACGGTGTCGATTGGCAGATCCTTTTTCTTGGAAAAGAATCTAACATACATCTTAACATTTTCAAAAGCAGCCTAAAACACTATCAGTTAGATGCTTCTGTCTATCCAGGATAATACAGCTGGTCGGCACACACAAAAAATTTGGTACGATAAAAAATCGGTAAATAATTTGGTTTCCATCGCAACATTTTTTTCTTCGTCCCATTTCTCTTCATTCTCGCAAATTTCAGGAAATATAATTCAATTTGTCTGAACTTTAACTGCCATTAAAAAAATCTGTAAAGCTGGTATTCAATTTTTTTTCTCCATAAAAATTCATCCATCATTTCTTTACTTACAAGGAGAGGCTACGGTTTCGACATCTCAGATTTGGACGAGCACGGCAATCCGAAATTATGGAACAATTACCTCCCTAGTATCTACTATATGCCACAATTACCGAGCAACATAGCATTTATGACGTAGGGCGTCATCTTTGTTTATTGCTTTCCGTCAAATTGGCTGTGAGACACGAAGAGGCCGCAGAGTTGATTCTAGGAATAAGGAATGATCCTACCGTCAACTATGGTTTTGCTTCGATTACAACAGTTTTTAATAATCCAACCATGCAACAATGAGTTTTTTAGTATAATTTACATATCTAAATGAACGAATAATTTGCTGATTCCTAAAAATAATGTATTTGTAGTTGAACATTGCTGATTTACCTTAAACTAATTACATTCACAATTATTAAAAAAAACAATACCGACCGGGGATCGCACACACGACGACGAAAATTATTCAAAAAAAAAAAAAAACAATACCGACCGGGGATCGAACACACAACCTCATGATCGCGAGCTAGTGGCGTTGCTTCCTACACTGCACCGCTTTTGTCAGATGCAAAAACTTACTAATCCATAAGCGACGCTAAAAACTTTCGGGGCGTTTTTCTCAAAAACGTGAGGGATGTTGCGGTCTAATATTTTAGGGATCGAATATCCTTGACGTCTTCTACTTATGTATGTGCCAAATTTCGCCCAAATCTGAGATGTCGAAACCGTGGCCTCTCCTTGTTAGACAAATGACTTCAACTATTTTAGACAACAGTTACATTCGTGATCATCGTTAGAAATGAGTAGAGGTCAAAACTAGTTTAGATAATTTTTAACAGAACCTATAGAGTTTAGGCGTTTTTAGTAGCTTTTTGACAATGTGGAGTGTCAAAAAATATTGAACGTTGAAATCAAGCAAGACTAGCAAAAATGGAAATTTTCACAAAAATTTGGTCCTTAAATATTGGAATTTACCTGCATGCAGCAGGCAGAGTGACTGGATAAATTGAGAAGAGTCATTCGCAAACAGAATGAAAACTAGGTGACATAAAATTGAACCTTGAAACACATCCGACGATGAGATCAAAGGGTTCAGAGATGTGACTGTTGAACATGGTTGTGCATACACGATTTACTAGGTACAGTGCGCGACAAAATATAACCTTATAACAAAATTAGATGAGGTTATAATTTTGTCGAGCACTACAAGAAGTAAACCACCTGAGAAGAGAGCCATGATTTCCATAAATTTTGAATTTACTCAGTAACGCAATCCAAAATCCTTGAACAAGTCAGTAAAAATGCAATTAGTTTGTCATCGATTGCCTTAAGATTTGGCTATGAAATTAATGAATTCTAAAAGTTTAGTGAGGGTAGAGCAACCTCTAACAAAATCATGTTGAGAATACGTAACTATCGTCCTGATGGAAGGAATAATTGAGTTGTAAATGACTTGCTCAAGTCATTTTGAAAAGCAAAACATAGTAGTTATAAGTCGATAGCTCCAAGTCAAAGAAGTTTGTCAAATGAGTATTCAAGGATCTCCTTTAAACGTGTTCGCATGGAAATAAAAAAAGGTCTGAATATCGATGTTAATATCAAATCAAAGTTTCTGTTCTACTATGTTGCGACCCCAGCGTATCGACACTGAGATCACGGAAAATTTATTTGACCTAACCTTCCACCTGCCCCTGTATAGCGCAACGATGCCGGAGGTGCACTTGTTCGAGCTAAATTTAAAAGGACATGTTGCAAATATTCGGAACAACTATCCGAACAACACAAGATGTTTAATTATAATTGAAAAAAATGTAAGGGAAACATTCACAATTTATTAGATATGTATGCCGCCTGCAAGAATACTAATAAAAAATATGTCATGATCCCTGCGACAATGTCATTATCTGATTAGTCTCAAACAGATCGAACCATATTTGTCATCATAATTGTATTTATGGAGGCTTCAAGCAGCTCTCATTATCTGCCGGAATTTTGGTGATATTCGATTAACTTTGAGGTCCTCGCGCAAATATTTTATACATATTATAATAACATATATATATTTCAAGGGTGAGAGTTCCCTCTTCTTCAGTGTTATTTTACTAGTAGTAGAATAGTAAAATAACACTGAAGAGGAGGGAACTCTCACCCTTGAAATATATATATATATATATATGTTATTATAATATAAAATATTTGCGTTTGGAAAAGTTTTACTTAAAATAAATTACTGAAATGGCGCAAAAAAACACCGAAAAAATGAAGAATTTGAGGTCCTGTAATCATCCTAATCAATAGTTAAAAAATCGAGTAAATATTTGGAAGCTCTACTTAACGTTTGACAGTCTTAAGATTAATATTTTATTTATTTATTTATTTCGCCAAAGCAAGGCAATCACATGTCAACATATAAAAATATAAAATATAAACTACAAAGTATAGTAGTTATTTTACTGGTGTCACCTAAAACGTACACTTTAGTTTAATCGGTACCTCTATTGAGTTGGGAACGATTCTATCAGGATAATAATTCGGAAGGCTTTTGGACACCCTTAACTTGTCCTTCTTGGCTAAACTGAATCAATCTAAAGGTGTCAGACACTCTAGGCACACACTATGCACGTATCGTCGCTCAACTCTTCGTCGGCAACATCGAAATGCAATCAACTTTACCATTGCACAATCTGTTACGTCGCCTTGTACAATTATGGAGCTGTCCACAAATCAGTTATGTCGACGTCTTTTCCTGTCTTTCTAACCAATATTCGTTGCTATAAAATATTGCTTGGTTATGGCACGACGAAGAAACGCCAAACAACGAAGACCTACCTCTTTGTGAGAGTTTTGTTGTTGCTGTTGCGGCTTCTACCACTCTAATCTGTGATTAACATCTGCACTAGTGTTGCGAGCCGAGGAAGACCAGCCGGTGGAGTTGCTTCGCTGAACACAGTCTTCAAGAGGTTTCACTCCTGCCGTGGGTCGTTCTTCCAAGCTCCTTGAGACTCAATGGACTCAGCCATGGCTATGTTGCGCTGAAGTCCAATTTCGGTGCTCCACCAGAGGTTGCTTTGTTGCGCTCATCCACTTCTTTCATCGCTGAAGACGATCAAAACTATTCTTCGCGGTGATATGTGGCTCCTGCTCACCAACATGGTCTGGTCTTTCATATGTGGTGTGTACATTTCGTTACCACAGTGATGTTTGCGCTACCTTTGGAATCTTTGGCTTTTCCTCTTCTTCTGGTGATCGTGGCCACTATGAAGTCCACAATTCTTCCCGATTGCGTTCCTCTGAGACTACATAGCGACGTGAAGTCAAGTCAGGCCAAGCAACGCTAAGCTAAGCATAGTTGTTTCTCAACATTGCGTGCTCTTTTCGAGTTAGTTGGCTTGGGATCGGATTGAATTGGAATGGCCCCGCAAAGGTGCAGCAATCCCAAGATACTGTGTGGTAGTAGCGTTGCTGAGTTCTCAGCACCATTGCCACCATGTTTCAGTTTGCGGTTGTTGGTCGATGGAATGGTCGTCCCGTTCGTTCGGTTCGTTTGGTCGCTGTTGGTCTGTCCGTTCGTTGGTTTTTGTGTTGTTCATTGAACCGTTGGTTTTTGCCGTCCACGACAAACTAATGTTTGCACTGGCCATTGTGATGAGCACGCATAATAAAAGATATTACCGTCACCCTCCGTCATCATCATCATCATCATCAGAACAACACTGCCATCACCATCATCACCGACGAAATTAACGTGATTGTGGCTTTTTAACAGTTTCGAGGTGTGCTCAAAGCAATTGTTCTTGTGTCTTTTGCTCGGTGGCATTACCCCAGAATGCCAGCAATCTTGCATCTAGCGAAAAATCGTTGAACGACTAAGCCGCCACGAACCCGCTCTATCTCGTGCACCAACCGCAACCTGTTCCCGAAGTTCAGTTCAGCATAGCACAGCAAAGAACACCTCGAGATACATAGCTTAACTCTTGCAACCGCTTAATATCCAAGGTGACAACGTTGCGGTGCCTTTGGTCTTTAATCGCGATCGCGAGGAAGAAGAAAAAATTGGTATCAGGGCAAACGAAAAAAACCGCGAGGTGATCTCATTTAATTTGAATTTTGATTATATTACGGTGTTGAGGTCTTGCGGCGGTAAACTGGTGTAGTTTGTAACCCAACGAGTGTGGCTACAAAGACTGGCCGCAACAGTGCAAGGACACCACTTGCAGCTTGGCAATTTGTCCGGATCCAAGATCTGAGATTCCAAGTGGAACAGCTGGGGTGGTAAGGCTCGCGATCGGCACTCAGCAAACGAATTGGTCAAGATTGTGAATCTGGTTTGATTGGGTTGCTTGCAGACATGCAAGAATGGCAAAAGCTATCGTCTAAGATAAAGATCGTGTTTAATAACGTGTGTCACTTCAAGGAATCTAGTTAGTCGACCGAAAATTCTGATACGTGCTATACACTGCGATCATTCGGAATTCGCAAGCAAAAAGTTGAATAAAAACAACCGAGTATCGCTCTCTCAGTCGATCCTAGTTTCGCATATAAGTGATTTATCCCATATGTGCTTAGTGAATCAAATGACGCATCTAAAGTCCCTCCCCAAAAAGCTGCGTTGAAATTTTGTTTTGACTCTCATTAAAAAAAATCGTAAAGAAAAATTGAAAAATGCCCCCGTGACGTCGCAACCGAAGACAATTTTATTTAAAAATACTTCAAAAAATAGCTGTTGATAGTTCCATGTGCGATTGATCTGTTATAAATATTTATGTTGATTATAAATAATGTGTGTTGCTGCCGATTGTTTTCTTGTTTTTGGACCAACGGTTGATCAACACTGAATCGTTCCACGTTGGATAAATCGCGATCTAGTCAGTAAGCGTGGCAAGATCATATAGATATCGATAGTGATCGCGATGCCTTCACATATGACGACAGGTGTGTATAAAAAATAAATAAGTGATAGGTTCTAGTAGGATATGTTAATGTGCTTCTCATATAAATGAGAAGAGAACATTTCTTGACTTGTGTATCGTTCGTTCATTATACGGAATTTATTTCATCTCTCTAGACTTCCCCAAATAGAACACTAATTATTTCCTTTGCTTCCTATTTTTTTCTTTATATTGCGACCAGTCTCCTTCGCCGTCCGCCGTTTTCGGAAATTTTACTAAAACTCATTGTTGAACGGGTAGATTATTAAAAACTGTTGTAATTGTAGAGAAACCATAGTTGACGGTAGGATCATTCCTTGTTCCTAGAATCAACCCTGCGACCTCGTCGTGTCTCGTCCTCGACAAAAAGCAATAAAGCAGGGTCGCGCCCAACGTGGCTAGCCATGAATTCTATGGTGTGGAGTAATTGTGGCATAAAGTAGATACTAGGAACGTAATTGTTTAACAGTTCCATAATTTCGGATTGCTGTGCTCGAAGTGGAATCTTTGCTGGATGGTCATATATTCCTTCGTTCCTAGAATCCAGTTTTTGTTGTCTCCTTGCCTCAATGCCAAATTTTAGTATAATTTACATATCTAAATGAACGAATAATTTGCTGATATCTAAAAATAAATGGATTTGTAGTTAAACATTGCGGATCTACCCTAAACTAATTACATCCACAATTATTCAAAAAAAAAACAATACTCACCGGTGATCGAACACACGACGACGGCAATTATTCAAAAGAAAAACAATAACCCGACTGGGGATCGAACTCGTGACCCCTAGATCGCGAGCTAGTAGCGCTGCTACTTACACTGCACCGCTTATGTCAGATGTCAAAAACTTACTAATCCATAAGCGACGCTAAAAACTTTAGAGGCGTTTTTCTCAAAAAGGGGCTTGTGTTGCGGTCTAATATTTTAAGGATCGAATATCGTTAACGTGGTCTACTTGTGTGCCAAATTTCATCCAAATTTGAGATTACAAAGTCGGAGCCTCTCCTTGTCAGATCCTGCGCAACTGTCGGAGTGCTAACAGATATTTCCGGAGAAGTTCAATTATAAATAAATTCTATACAGTTTTTCAAACTTTTAATACTTTTCCTATTAAATATAAGTCAAATTTATAATAATAATATAAGACTTGTCTCTATACTTTAGACGGTAGTTCTTAACTTCAATATTCTTTTTCAATGCCTTACCAAAATAAAAGCTTTGAATCGTTCTGACAATTGATTATTTTGATCCCATACTTCACAATCATGTTTGATTTTTTAATGACTGACTATACGTGACCTACGCGTACCTATATGTAAGACACAGTACGCAATCGGTCTTAAAATTACACTATCAAGTGCGGCTCGCGGTTCTACAGGACAAAATCGTAAGTTTTCCCTTATTTATCATATCTTTGCTGTCACTTGTAACAAAATGGCAGTTATTCATTGGTCGTGGCACTGCCAGACCTCGTTTGTGTACTTTTCATGTTGCGCGTAAAAAATCTATAAAAACTTCAGTTCATTGAATTACATTGATGAAACGTCTTTGTTGACACAAAGGTCGTTCGGTTTTGACAAATTGATTTCAAAAAAATAGTCAAAATTACTCAAAAAAATGTCTCTGTGAAAGATAAAGTCCGCGACAGTACTTTATCCGCTGCAAATCTGGCAGTGCTTGAGAAACGTCAATTTTTATAGGCACATGGCACCATTTCTTGGAAAAAAAATTTGAATTTTGAAGGCCTCGATTGCGCACTGTCTGTTGTCTATGTCCATGTTTGAGACATTTTATGATTTATGTTATTTTTCAAGAAAGGGCTCTGATTCCCAACTATTTCTTTTCGATCATCGACATTTACTTAAAAAAGGATTTCATTCGTCTCAGTAATATTTTTGGTAACTTTAAAAATTTTGACGATTAGATAAGACAATTAAAAAATTGTTTAAGATTCGAACTTTTAACGATTTTACTCCGATATAATTCAAAACCATGTATTCTTATACTTCCATTTTTTTAAATGAATAAATGATACTGAAAAATTTAATATAGAGCAAGATGCGTGACTTTTTTCTTTGAAGAAGAATATATTTATTAATTTTGGTTGCGTAGAAATCAATTTTTCGAATTTGTGGTTAGCAGGACTAACAACGGCTCTTAACATATCCCTATCAAAAATAGTTTAACTTCGTATACTCACAGCTGCGCGTTTGCGGGCTTGGTTTTGACTAAATTCTCAACATTCTTACACTTACACTTACTGACTAGGTTTGACATAACAATATGTCAAACGTGTCACCGTTGCTTATGTCGAAATAACATGCACTTGAAAAGGAAATCAACAAGTGACCCACACTGAATTTCAAGAAGCTTTAAAAATAGAATCTAAATTGTTAGATTTAAAGGAAAAAATACTTTACCATTTGGATTCAAGCCTGTATTAAAGGGTTACATAGGTCTTGAAGGAAAACAAAACAACTTTTTCAAAAAATTGTATTTTAAAAACCAAAAATCTATTTTATTTAAAATTTACACACACAAAAATTTCGCATTTCAAGAAGTTGTAAAAAAAATTTCAGCTAAAAATATTGAAAATTGTCATTTTCCTGCAGTTTTCCTCGCCCAACCTTTTTTTGCGGTAGGCAGAATATTTCGGTTCATTTCAAATGAAAAATTCAAAAATTTCTTATAGTTTATGCCCTTGGCTCGTGATTGAACGAAGAAATTGCAAAAATAGAAATTTAAAATTTTGAAATGGATTTGAATGAATTTTCGTCTCATATTTTTTAGCATTTTTCCGATTTTCATCGGTTTTTAAAATATTTTTTTCGTATAAAACAAAAATGAGTCGACCAAATAAAAATCCCTTCGCTCAAGCACAAGTCAATACTATAAAGAGGAACTGTGCAAATTTTCAGCAAAATCGGTCGAGAGTTTCGAGAAAAACGTGTTGAAAGTTTTTTTTTAACGCGATTTCATGAATTAAAATTATTTTTCAGCGACTTACATTGAGTCGTCGATTCCAAGTCCATACAGTAATTCGTTCGCCTCATTCGCGATGTTCAGAGCATCCTTTTGATGTTGTGATGTTTGATGAAAAAGAAAGGAGCTGTTTTTACGCGGTAGAACCGCGCTGCATGCGTAACTCCGGTAATATTGGTCGAATTTACTTCAAATTTGGTGTGAATACTCTTGAAGAAAATCGATCGATTTTTTGAAAATGCAAAAGCTATGTAACCCCTTAAGCAAGCGAATCAAATTCTGTGAAACGAGACAAAATTTGTCGACGCTTTAAAACCATTCATAGGAAATTCACAATGGCATTTCCTATGTGATTTTTCAAAAGCAAATAAATGTCTGCGACAAACTGACAATTCTAAAAAGTTGTCAGTCAACTCAATTTTTTTTGGCACTCACACCTAGTGACCTCTATGTAACTTAAAATGCCACAAATTTCAATAAAAGCATTTATTGTCCACAATAACCACAAGCCAATATAATAACAAATTGCCCGTACAATACCCAATGCCATTCTAAAAGAACGATCCGATTTCCGGCTGGTTATCACCACTCTTAACACCATATATTGACATATATGTGAAGGTAAACATGTTGCTCAGTGTTGTAGGTGTATCTCGTCAAAATCTATTTAAAAAGACACTTTTTAAGAGGGCCCGGCCACACACAAGTCGACATTTTGAAATTCTTTTGTTGACACAATCACTTGTTTTAAACTCGACATGCATAACATTATTGCTTATATGTTAAACTTGTTAAAGATCTCGCACACTTTGTGTCTCCCTCCGTCTACCATTCTTTAGTTGATGTTTCTTTGGTTTTCACATGGTCACCGATGTGGTTTTTGTAGTGCTGTTGTTTGGTTGAGTGTCGCATTGCGTGGAAGGAGTACCTAGCTAGCTTCGACTACAGTGGACAGACTTGGCTATCAAATAAAACCTACAATAAAATCTGGTTTTCCAATAAACATTTTCTTAGGTAGTTACCTAATTTCCTGTTGGCGTTTTGACGGCGATTATTTTTAAGTTGGACTTCTTAATATCATCAAGGCAATAAAAATGTACACAGTATGGTGTGATGTGGTAGACATTCTAAAAAGCGACATTGTTTCAGTACCACGCAAGAAACCAGCTACTTTTTGAAGTTGATATCTTTTAAGTACATTTGAGAATGCCACTGATCACACATTCAACACACTCGTAAGACACGGAAGTTTTCAACTACCGTCGGACTGTTTGTGTGTACGGCTAATTTTTTCTCACTAGAAAACAACTTGAGTTCTTGTTACTATCATTTAAGTTTAGTTAAATTATCATTGAATGAGGGCTCTTGAGATTACTCTCTAATTTTTTAAATATTGTTATTACTATTTGTAAAATTCGACGGTTGTTAAATAATTTTCCGCATTGCTATATAGCAACATTTGAATAAGGATTTAATTGTAATCAAAAATTGCCACTTTAAAATCGACAACTGAAAATTGGGTCGTTTCATTTCAAACACATGACCAAATGGTTTGTTTCATATTCATCTCGACAACAACACGAAAAAATCATTTCGAAATTTTTGTGAAGTTTTGCTGAAAGCGTTGTACTCAGTGACACACATTTCGTTGAATATTCTAAATTTAAATGGTTTTCGTAGAACTTCCGCATAAATTACATATGATGAGCTCATTTCTAGCCGAGTTGCAGTGGTGAGACGTTTTTTTGAAACTTGTTTGCAAGGAAGCAATGTGGCAGAATGATTCGTGTCAAAAAGAATATTTCGTTGAAAAGAATTTGGTATCTGGAAAAAAATGTGTGTATGTGCAGGTTCTTGATTCAAATGCATCATGGATATGTTTCTGGTAGGAATAAATTCAATGCAGAGTTTGGCTAGAAAACTTGTTTTACTTTTTACACTGAAGTCTGTTTATTTGTAAGAATCCTTGAATGTTTCTTAGAAGAACAGCCGATACATTTGTGCCACAAATGATTCGCTGGTTCTCGGAAAATACTTACACTTCAACAGTTGAAACTAAAAAAAAGATGATGATAGTGTTAATGTATAAAAAAAACTTAAGTTCGATAGTTACCATACATTCAATCGTGATTCTAGGTGAAATGCATATATTATTCAATATTGCCATCATTATAAACCCTTCGACTGCCTACCTGGGTCGTTTTCGTCCGAACGAAAATTAAAAGTTGTTGTAACTTTTATGCATCGCTAGGAAGGGCGCTGCTGTGCCTCTGTAAAAAAAGTTACGCCCCTCTAGTAAGTACCCGGCTACCAACTTTCGCTGTCCCAGTCCCGTTATAGCCATCGTGGTGAAAATATCAAAATCGATCCGGACAAAAACGATCCACGTAGGCAGACGGCCTTGATCTCGACGGTAAGTAATTTTTTTCGTTTATTCGTTTAAAAGTGTTAAGTGTGGCTGTAAAAGTGTCACAAAAAATTCTGACCGGGAAAAAATTTATTAATTTTTTTCCTTTAATTTTTCGATTTTTTGCATATTTTATTAATTTTTTTTTTTATATATTTTTGTCCCACACAAAAAGACAAAAAAACTAATTATTGTTGCTTCAAATGCAAAAAACCGACGTGCGACGACTACCGCCGGGTCGTTTGTTCGCAGGGCTATCAATAAAAACAGTATAAATAAGCAGGTTCTATTTGTATTTTTCTATTCAAAAATAAAAACGTGTTCAGGCTCGTAAATATTGACTTTTTATTGATTTCATTACTAATTTTTAAAATATTTTATTTTGATTTTTTTACTACGAAATTTAGAACGAAATTATTGGCCATTTCGAGGTTGCAAACTTAAATTTTTTTTTAACAATAATTGAATGCGGTATATTTTTTATTTGAAAGCTACACTCTTCCCCTTTAATTTTATTTGTTTTTCGTTTCGTTATCTTTATTCATCTTAAAGTTATCATTTTTTTAGTGAACAAATGCATTTACGCCGTTTTCTTTCATTTTTTTGATAAAAAATATATAGAAAAAATCTTATTGTTGATAATTTTCTGGTTGATACTTCAAGTTAAAAATTTGAAGAACCTCCATTATTTTTTTCAGATTTTTTGCAGCACTTTAAAAGCTTGAAAAAACGGCAAGAGGAAAACGACCCATGTAGGCAGACCGAAGATGTTGAAAAAACGTAGGCGGACGAAGGGTTAAATGTCCTACAAGTTTTCCATGCACAGCTATTTCGCGGGGTACCGATTACGGAGATACATAAAGACAGATCTAATTTTCATTTTAAAAAACCAGCCAAATGGGAGGCCTACGACTCTCGGAATTTGAACTTTAACTCATAATTTGGTTCCCAATAATCACGACAAAAAATCCACCTGCCTTAACAAAATGCACGTTTGACGTCATTTTTACGACCGTTTTACTCGATTATGTACAATAATCTAGATTTAAATCTGTGTGAACTGTTGATAAGGTGGATTCTAATCCAAGTTATAAATAGTAAAATTCGAAATCGGCATTTTGCCAATCACGTTGAGTGAACAAATATCATAAGAATTTCTAATTTCGAGCTGCAGACCAGCTTGCCAGGATATCGATCGATGGGATAACCGTACAAGCGACAAAAGGATTAAGTCAGCGAATATGGCAGATTATTGCTTTCATCTTCAAATTGGAGGATAAGATTCTATGGGTCAAATGGTAAAATACAATTGACCCTGAACCATTGATGTCGGATCAGGGTTTTCTTGACTGATAGGGAGAAAAGAAAAGGAACACAGGTTAAGAGTTTACTACTTTAATCTGCATATTGAAGGAGACCATTCTAAGGGTCAGATAGTTAGATATAATTGACCCTGAAAAACTGATACCTGATTAGAGTTTTCCACATTAGATTAAGGGTTTTTTCTTGTCTGCTAGGGAGAAAAGAACAATAACAGGATTTAAAGGATTTACTTAAAGATTTTCAGATGAAATCTTTTCTACATTTTTAATTTCAATCGCGCTGATTTTTAGAAACTTGAGACTTGAAATGAAATCTGCAGGCCATATCATCTAAATGAAACTGAACTGAAGTGAAGAGGGGAAAATCCATTTACAACTTGCAGGAATGCTTTTTTGCAGTTGTAGCATGAATTATTAGCTATACATGTACATATTTAATATCATCCTTAAGTGTTGAACCGAAAATTACAGCCGTTTAGAGTCTATAGACGCTATTGATCTCCGCTCGGCGGAGCATTTCGCGAAGAAGTACCTGAGATATTTTTTATAGATCAAAAACTTTCCATTTTAAGAGGAAAACGACCCATGTAGGCAGACCGAAGATGTTGAAAAAACGTAGGCGGACGAAGGGTTAAATGTCCTACAAGTTTTCCATGCACAGCTATTTCGCGGGGTACCGATTACGGAGATACATAAAGACAGATCTAATTTTCATTTTAAAAAACCAGCCAAAAAAAAGAGTTTTCGGAAAATGGGAAGCATTCAATGCTTCCCATTTTCCGGAAAATCAATATTTCTAAATTTCCTCAGGTACTTCTCTAGGTATTCGGATGCAGTTTAAAGATTTTTTTTTGTTTTGATCTAGGTTCAAAATTGAGGCTGTTAGCTGTCGGGCCGCGGAACGCCTTAAAAAAACCCCGGATTCGAGCTACGAAAAGTCGACCATTTTGATTGAAAAATGCGTTTATAAATATTTTTTCCGATTCTCCGATATAGTAGTTTTATGTACTTATGATTATTTTTTATAAAAAAATAAAATTTCTATATAAAAAAAATTATTTAAAAACACACGATTTTGCATCTGCTACAGTGGTCATACCCCTTAATTGCTTCAAGCAACTCTTTCCTGATTCGAAGCTTACAATTGATCAAAATAATACATTAAATGAAGATATTTAGTAAAAACGAAAACTTGCATTCCTTCCAGCAATAATTGCATAACGCAATCTCACGATACAAAGTCACCTCGTCTACTCATCCACTGACTAATCCACTGCATGTTCGATGAATTTCTCTTCACACGATGAATCATATAACAGTCTGCCTCGCGATTGCCATAACATGTTGTCTGTAAATCAAAAGAAAAATCTTCACCAGCTCTAATGGACTTGTAGCCACTAAAGTGATTTCGAAGATTTTCAAAATGGCATATGTGAAAATTGTAGCACAAGAGAAAGCAACACAAACAGGTCGCCAAACTGGATGCGTCCTCCTCGCGGGGAAATGTTGAATAATAATTTGTTCGGCATCGGTTTAAGTGAATCATCTAAAAAATCGGCAAGAGGGAAAGACGAGGTAATAAGACAGAGTCAGATTTTGCAAAGTGGTTCGGTCACTAGTACTCCTTGAATGCGTCTGTGCCAAAACGATGTATTTGTTCTTCTGGCCTTAATGTAAATAAAAATATTTATATATTCCTAGTAAGTTTCCTGAATGTAAATTCACTTGCTATAAAGTTGATTCTTATCTTCCTAATTGGCATTCTCCGGAATCGCTAACAAGGTGAGATAATTCATTAGAATGATGGCCCCATCGGTGCCAAAATAGAGAGAATAATCGCGATTGTATGGTACCATCACATTTTGGTCACCTTGAACAATTAGCGTTTTCGATGAATCACTAGTGAACGCAACAAGAGGCAAGGTGAGGCTTCGTTTTGCTCGCGAAATTTTGACACGATTTACTGGTCAGATTAATGGTATTCCGCACGGCTACGCTCTAGATCCTATTATATTTAATTGTTTTTCAAAGTTAAAAAAACGCTGTTCAACCATGCTGTTCGGCAGTTTTCAATAATTAAATTAGTTGGCAACGAAAATATTCTTCCAATACCTACTCTTTTTTCTTTAAAAAAAAACGAAATAAACATTTTCCCACGAATAATTCCAGACAAAATAAAGTCAACAGCAATAATAGAAAATTGCAAAAACAAAAATCAGTTGTATTTGCAAAAAGCCAATTTGCATACAACACCCAGAAAAGAAACGCACAAAAACATCATACTCTCAAATATCCTCAGAATTTGTATGGTTTTACCGGGGTTAAACGGAATGGGGAGCAGCAGGGTGGCGGTTGACAAAAGCACGATTCGTTTGCTAAAACAACCTTCACAAGTTCGCAATTCCAAAAGTTATTTTTAACAACGACTGAAAGATGATCTGAGGAATACTAAAATCTTTGCAAAACGAATGTTCAACGAATGCTACTAAATATATGTATGTATGTGCTACATATGTGGTAAAAACAATCTGTCGGAGAATTGGATTCTATGCATTGATTCTAAAATAAATTTCTAGTAAATTTCGTTGCTGTTGTTGTTATTGTTTTGGCATTTTATTCCGTCGTCGCAATGATTGGAGAAAATGGTGATAAATGCTGACAACGAAGGTGATTGATTTACATTAGATTGTTTGAAAGATTCCTGATTTGGAAGGATAATTATAGGATCTATCAACGGATTGACTAGTTAATGCAATTAATTCGGTTGAATCACTCCTAGTTGCACTAGAATATTCGTTTTGTGTCCTCGATTAATATTTATTTAGTGTTAAATTTTAGTTCTTATCATTTTATCTCTCTTTTTCAAAAAAAAAAAAACACAGATAACGCGTTCAAAATATACAAACCTGCCTGTCTAGGTAAGTTTTTCAATTTGGGCTGCCACGGTAATGATGATGAACGTTGTTTTGACAATGCAAACAATATTAAATGTTTGTCAAATTTTTGAGCTACGTGTCCGTATTCCATTCTTACTGAAGGTTTTCAATGTATTTTTCGACAATAAAACTGATCATCTGAAAATCGTCTCAAAGGCTTTCTAAAGTATTTGGTCTTTAAAAAAACCAAAATAAGACATTAGTTTTATATTTTCTTTGTAATCTTTGCTGAACAATTACTGCACGTTCACGATTTCATACAATTCGCATCATATTTGAAATTGAAAAATTTGTTTCGATCAAAGCTTAAATTCAATAATAAATTCTAAATTTACGAAAGATTTCCAAGCGGCTCAAGATCTTTAAAGATTTATTCATTCGCTAGATTGGCGTTTGTTAACAAAACAGAACAAGACTGTTAAAATCTCCAGAACTGAATCTCACAGATATTTCTAGTGCATTCTCATCTCTGTTGTTTCATATTAGGTGTACAACTTTGCTCCCGCCATTTTTTTGTGATTTTAAGGCTTTGTTTAAAAAAAATAGTTACAAGCATATAAACGCCGTTCGACATTTCTTGGCTTTAATTCGTAGGGTACCCAGTATCATTCCTTCTGAATCATCCCCAAGGCTTGAAGGCGTTTAGAGACAGCTTGCTGCGTTACTCCCAAAGAAACTACGTATTCCAGTTGACTTTGGCACGAGTCTTCATTCAGTAATTCTTCCAGTTCTGCATCTTCAAAAGCTTTCTCTCTTCCACCACTGTGCCGGTCTTAAACAGTAAAATCACCGTTCTTGAAACGCTGAAACCACTCTTTCATTCATTACACCATCACCATAAGTGTTTGCAAGCATTCGAAATGCCTCAGCAGCAGATTTTTTTGAATTAAAAAAAAACTAACACTTCTCGCAATTTCAAAAAAATGAACATTTCAAAAAAATGAAAATACTATGATAAACTCCGAAATCGGCTTATATTATTGTCGGGTTATGTTTACAAATGTCAAAAGTAAATGACTGACATCTGTAGTCAGTTTATTCTAATAACCACACACTACTAACCTAACCTATATGAAAACGGCGGGAGCAAAGTTGTACACCTAACACAGGAGCTTCATCATCGAAAATTGTTAGCCGGTTAAACTTGCAATGTGATCCGAACTTAGTTAGAAAACAGGCTGGATCCTCCAAAAACTTTAAATACCACAAATGTTTGCAAAAGCCCAAATTGAAAAAACGCAACATTGAAGCTAGACTGAAAGTCGCCGAAAATTTCATTCAGACAGGAACCATTTTGGATCATGTGATCTTCAGCGACGAGAAGAAGTTTAATCTCGATGGACCAGATGGATTTAACTACTACTTGCACGATTTACGAATGGATAGAAGAATCTTGCGAAGAAGAGCACAGTGAGGTGGTCCTGTGATGATTTGGGCAGCTTTCAAAAAACATGCTAGGAGCGAAATAGCCTTCGTCAATAGTAGACATAATACTATCGGATATTAGAAGTTACTAGAGGATGGTCTACTATCTTTTGTGACGCTAGCGGAAGACGAAAACATTATTTTTAGCAGGATAATGTACCCATCCATACGGCTGCCGCCACAAAAAAGTGGTTTCAGGATTATGAAACCCAATTGTTACCATGGCCAGCGTTAAGTCCCGATCTGAACCGCATAGAAAATTTGTGGGGCATCTTAGCGAGAAAATTCTACGCCCAGGAGAAGTCATCCATTGAAAATGTAACAGAACTGAGGGAAAGAATAATAGTAGCCTGGAACGAAATATCAGATAGGTCTTGTTAAAGATGTAATCAAAAATAAGGACAAATGGACTAAGTATTAAATGAAAAATGAAGACTAAGTATTAAATGCAAACATTACACTGAGTTTATACTTTTTCAAATATCTTTCAGCGAGTTTTTATGTTGTTGTTTTTTTATTTTATTTTCGAAAGGAATATATAATCACCCTTTCGTCCCTACTATATTTTCTTAAAGGCGTATTATCCAGTAAAATCAACAGTCATTTGAAATAATTTCCTGTTTTTATGAGAGACTCAAAAATATAATTGAGTCTAAATTTTTCACAGCACTGTACTGCTGAAAAGGAATAACTAGTTTTTAATCAATCATTATCCACAAAATTCGGAAATTTTTAACGTTAAGATATGTTGCTGAAACTTCAATGTTGTTTTTGCATTCAAACCAGAAAAGGGCCTCTTCTGCAACCTAAAAAGTTTCAGATATTTTAGTCTATCTTCGCTTAACTGGAAGTGTGATCATGAGAACCTTTCTATGCTGTTAACGCTTACGCCGGACAACTCCAAGAGGTTCCCCAATAAAAGGAAGCATAGGAATCGCATCAATCTTCTGGAAATTATTAGGCATGAACACTGGGAAAGCTGGATCGCTTTTTTCCCCGACCTGAAACTGCAGTAAAAGCCGTTGAAGAAAACACCCAAAAGCCCAGCAAACATAAGCTCGTCAATGTTGAAATTGTGAATCAAGGACTTAACCTAATATTGAGGTGCTGCTTGATACGTCTTGAGCTCAATGTGGGCCAAGTCTGCCTGGTTGCCTTGCAAACATCTTACAGGAGCCAAGCACTGTTCCCAGCAGCTGGGAATAGACTAAGGCTTTGCTAAATGGAAGCTAGAATTGTTTTATAATCAAGAAGCTCAGTGCCTGCTTTCTTTGAGGGGTCTGCTTTGCAGTTTCCCATTTTATCACTGTGGTACCCAATATAAGAACACTTCGAAATGTACTTAGAAATATTGCATTTAGAAATGTTGGCTATTTCGAAGCTATTTTCGAAGTAGAGAACACGTTTGATAATGGTCAGTAAAGATGCGTCGATTTCCCAAAGCAATTTTTTGATCTATCAGAAATTTTAGCGCTTTATATATTTCCATAAACTCTGCTCGAACTACGCAACAGCTGTCAAGCAATCTGAAGGATGGTATTATGCCTAACACACCACTGCCGACCTTGCCTCCATTTTCGATCCATTCATGTATATTTCGAATGATTCTTGTACATACACTTTTCTTTGTAACAATTCTCCCTTCTTGAAATGGCTGTCATGAAATTGTGCTGAAAACAGAGGATCGAAGACGTGAAGACCCATCGGTCCTTAATATGGTGGAGTTGTAGAGATGAGAAGCCTTTAAATCGAATAACAGAACATTTCGCCTGCTGTTTGGTAAAGAGCTCGGACGTGTGCCAGTTATGCGATTTATAGCGTTGACACATTGACCCATCATCAGTACGAAAAGTGTCATCAGCACAAAAAACCCCATCATAATGACAGTGAGATAAGCACGAAAAAAGACCATACTTATCTCAATAAGTGCGAAAAACTGCCATCTATGTATGGGTAGAATAATTAGAAACCATCTGCCGTGAATAGAATTTGACATTATTTATATCAGCTGCTTAATATTTTCGAACCAAATCTGACGTGCCATCGCGGACAGTTGACGTTTGTCATCGAAACGATACCAACGACCGAATGATAATGACGAAACCAACGACGAAAACATGTGTGTCACCCCGTCATTTGAAGTTTCGTGCTGATGACACTTTTCGTACTGATGATGGGTCAATGTGTCAACGCTATTATGTGGTTGAAAAGTGTTGATAGCCCAACGTAGGAGCCTTTTATTTATTCTAAATACATATGAATTGCGGTGTGTGTGTGAGTTTAATTATCTGTACGCATCCACGATTCCAAGAAAATGTATGTCCATCAAAGCACCTAATATCTCTGAGTTGGATTTTCAATATACTCACATCATTTGAGTCTTTTAGATGATGGCAAAGTTAGCAGAATTTTCCGTAAATGATTTAGGTCCTTAGAATTTTTTATGCCCGCACAGAAATTTCTTGACGAGCTTCGTTTAGCTTTACTGATTGAATTTTTAAAGTCTTTCAGTTGAAGTTTACAAGAAAATGTGTTGAAAGTTGAAGGCCGATGTAAGGGTTTCAGTAGCTTTCCTCAGGTAAATTATGCTTTGTATTGTTAGCCTTCCGCATTCCAGCGATGACTTCAAAAGGGATTGATGTTTGGCCCTTTTGTTTATAAGGAATGGCTTTTTTTGGGAGTTCACTTCTAAGGTAAAACACTAGGTTTGTGTGATCGGAGAACAAGCTTCCTTTAGATGCATTGAAACAAATGTCCCAAGCATAATAGTCCTAGTCTGCTATCCTTAGAGTACCAATTTGGGTGACTTATGAAAATAGTAAACGGAGCCATTCACAGTTTAAACTATCATACTTCGATCACTTAATAATTTGAAGATTAAAATCGACTGTGAAATTCAACTTTAGAAGCTAACACTAAGTTCCATGGAATTGTAGTTAATAAAGTCACCAATGTGGTAGCCCAAAATGTATTTAACTCGAAGCTACACACTACTTTAGCGACCACACGAAAATTAGGAACATCAGCATATACTATAAAAATGAGATATATAGAGGAAAACAAAGGTCGAACCAAAAAACCTTTAAGAAATACCAGAATTCATGTTGGAGCGGACAAAAAAGCCTATGAATACTACACGTGCTGCGATCAAAAAGGCAAGAAAAGACAGGGTTCAATAACCAGGTTACATACGTTACGTGTACATACTAACTATTAGACTCATGTGCTTTGAAAATGTCAGGAGTGATGTCGAAGAAAAAGTCGATAAAAACATCCTATATAATTCTGACTGGCATTCTACACGTGCTTCTGCCTAAGTTTTTATAGAAATGCCTACTAAATTTAGGCAGAAAAAACGGTAATCATGAAGAAATAAGTATACCAAATCATAAGAAACTTCAGTTATTAAAAAAAACATTTGTCCGAATGATGCTTATTACTTTTTCGGCTCTCATCGCAGGAAAGTTACTTCAATTTTTTCAATTTTGAATTGGTTTCAAGAAGTCCTCTGTTTATTCTGGACGGTCAATATTTAGCGTTCACCTGTCCTCCTCATCTCAAAGATAAATAGATAAAATCCATCATCAAATATTGAAACCAAACGTCAAAAAAAATCATCTAAAAGAAGTCGACCTTCAAAATTGGCGATCAATAATCGAGGAGATGTCGACGTCTCTGCATCTCTGCAAAAATCGTTCAACATTTTTTTTTATTTCCTCGTGCCACATTGCTGCCTGCAAACCAAAAGTACTTTACCTTGCACATAAGTAAATAGGTTTAAAAAGACGTGGAGTATTTTTAGGGGCAAGGTCATTATAGAGACAAAGTCAATAACCTTTCATAACCTCACCGTCTTCATCACATCAGCTTAGAAGAAGCTTGTTTGCTGGCTTGCTTGCTTCCCCGGTTCGGTAGCTTCTTGGAGTTGCTTTTCTATCTCACAACTTTATACTCATCTTCTTCATATTGCCATCGGCGTTTTAGTCGTAGTCTTATTGTGTTTCGTCATTTTCTACAATATTTGATTGCTGCTCCTTCATTTCACCTTGTGTTGGGGTTTCTTCAGTTTACCATCTTTTACCCATCGCCACAATTATGAGGCATCGTCAACCCAAAAAGAAGGTAAGCGAGATAGAAGGAATGGAATTGGTTGGAGAAGGTGGTAGTTTTGGGCTTGAAAACAACTCTATGAAGCAGAACCATGTAAAAGCAGGAGAGCAACAGTAACAGTAACATTAGATTAAAAGCAGATGATATCGATCGATACCTTGGATGATTTTGCATTGAAGAAAATAAGAAACGAAAAAAAGACGCAATTTGATGTTAATCAAGAACCAACCCAAGAGAGAAGATGGTTGTTGAAGGTATATAAACAAGTTTGGCTAAGAAATCTATCGTCGTATCTTCAGATGGATGATAGTGACGATAGTGTCTGTGATGAGCACAAAAGATGGTGAGGTTGGCAACGGCCGTGCCATGGTGTAGAGATGGTGATAAAGACAAGATGTCGAGGCGAGTTAGAAGGCTAATGTGTGGTTGTATTGAAGATGGGACCCCAACGATATTGATGTCGACGATCGAAACAAGGTGAAAATGAAGATAAAAAATTATGTTATGAATATTGTTTTGTTGAGACGAAGATTGGCTCTTGATTCGAGCTATTTTAGTTTCAGATTTTTTGATCCCTAATTTAAATAATGATTATCTTGTCTGGAACGTAATAAATTTCAGGAGACAATTTTGGTACTTATCAGACAATAGCTAGTATCTAAAAATCCTTAGAATTTGATCAAAGTTGCATAATCAATATATGTTTGTAAATGTTGCTTGAAACCGTATGTTTTCCCAGTCAAATTAAACATTTGATTTTTTTAGATTTAATAGAAAATGAGCTGTTTGTGCAGACTGCTAAAATGACACATATAAATCAACTCCTACAACCCGTATTAACCAATTTGATTTCTCCACAAAATAATGAGTTCTAATTCGTATTCTTTGATTTAAAAACTTGTTGATAATTTTAACAAAAAAAGAATTAATCAATTTTTTCTTGAATATTTTCAGAAAACAGATTGGATCTCAATCTCGATTTGGACATTCTAAATATATTTATTCTCTATGAGGTAAGTCTTAATTCTTTTACATAAACAAGGAGGCATACATTTTAACTACCTCATGATTTTCCAAAACAGTAACAACTAATATAAGAGGTTTTCAGACCTATATAATGAGATAAAAATGTAAAACATACATGAAAGGGCTACTAAATTAATCTGAACATTAACTTGTTCTTTAACATCCATTTTGTATTAGCCAGTGATGATGTTGAAATGGCCGTAGATACTCAGTCAAAATGTGACCTTTTATTTTTCAAACTTATTAAGAAGCAAATAAGATAAAAAGGTAGAAAGAAAAAACACGTTAATGTGATGTCAGGAGTCGAAACTGTTGTTTCATTAGGAAAAAGGACTCTCCTACATCCTGTTTACCAACATGTTTTGATTTTGATTGATTCTCTGGCATCCTAGATCTGTGCTGAATTGAACAATTTCAACAAAAAAATTCCCAATTTCCAATGAAATAAGAGTGTATGTCGATGAAAGTTGCGGCGAAAGTCCGACTTAAAAGTTCTTAAAACTTTCCTGTCATTGACCTCACGAAAGATTAGTCCCGGGGGAAAGGAATGCACATTTTTAAGTCGTGCGACACGGGCCTACCCGAGAGCAAAAAATAACTACGTTTCTCGGACTTATTTCCGACAAAAGCAGCCATCGAAACCACGAAAAAAAATCTACACTCAAGCAAACAATTCTTCGGGTGGCCGTACCTCACTCGCAGAACTCGCCTGGTATTAATTTCGTTCCCTGGGCCCACCTTACCATGGCCTATCGATTGCGATGTCGCATGTTTAGCGTGACTAGGACTATCATACTTACCAAACCGGGTCCTAAAAAATGGCGGATTCACCACAGATTTTTTTGATATTCGTTCATTTCATATTGGATTTGGTTATTATTTTTTACATCTGCTACTTACATGCCAAGTTTTATCGCGATCTGAGGTTATCACGTCGTACCGCTTCATTCTAAAGCATTAGCATTTATTTTTTGACATTATTTTTGAGAACCTTCAACATTTTGACGATTATTCTTTGGCTGTGTCAAGTGCTACATTTGAATTTCAACGCTCTTTTAAAATCTACCAGTTATGGGTCTTTCTCAAGTTATCACTAGAGGAAAATGAACAATTTTTATCAGTATTTAGAAGTCGAAAATCATTCGAATCAATTACTTATTTAGGTGAAATACGCCACCTTGAAGCTGAAAGTCAAAAAAATAATTGTAATACCACATGAAAGAAAAATCTTCACTGAAATTATAACTAATGGATGCTGAGAACCGTTTAGACTCTCTTATGGAGGGATTTATGTTTGATACTGCTGTGAGACTTTCCAGGAAAGCGAAAGCTTAGAATTTGAAATTTTCTTCTAGAATGTTTTGGAAATTCACACAGAAAATGCTGAACCGCTTCTTCCGATCTGTAACTGCGACAAAAGTCGTCGAAGCGAAAGCCAAATCGTTGGTGGGGACGTAAACACAAAACTGTATCAATCATGGCTCTATACAGCGATAGTGGAACCAATCCTTCTGTATGGCGCGATTATTTGATGGCCAGCGATGAGAAAATCATCAAACGCGAACCTGGTTAATAGGGTCAGGAGGACTGCAGCTATTGCAATCACCGGGGCTATACGCACTACCCCGACAAAGGCATTGTTTATCCTATTAAATTGGCCCCCGACGGAGCTCCTAACGAAACAGCAGGCCAAGTGCTCTGCTATTCGATTGAAAGCTCTAAATCTCTGGCGTGATGGGAATATCGGCCACTCCACCATATTACTGAGGGATGGACCAACGCCAAAGAAAGTAGACCTTACTCTTCCGATTCCCTGCTTCCACCACGGTTTCAAGTCCGTCATCCCTAGCAGATATGACTGGATCATGGAAGGAAAAGGATACAGAAATCGGTCGACATCTACACTGATGGATCAAAGAGGGATGGAAAAGTTGACTGTGGCGTTTTCTTCAAACAGCTAGGCCTGAGACTATCCTTCCGGCTACCAGATCACTGCAGTGTTTTTCAGGCAGAGGTCATTGCAATACATAAGGTAGTGGACTGGCTGAGAAATCAGTAAATTTCTATAAGAAATCTCAACATTTTCTCTGACAGTCAAGCTGCTATCCAATCATTATCCAACGTGTATACCTCATCCAAAATTGCAATGGAATGTCGCACACTACTGAACGCCATGTCGCTTCACTGTGAAGTGATTCTTTGCTGTGATATACCTGGGAGCTGCGTAGCTGATGCCCTGTCTAGAGCTGGCACTGACCTCCAGGATTATCCACTAACACCCCAATTCGGCCACCCGTTGGCCTCCGTCAAGCTAAGTTCCAAGCAGTATTATATAGAGGCTGCAAATAGGGCCTGGCTGCTGGAAGAAACCTGCAGGACAACCAGGCAAATTTGGCACGTATTAAGCTGAAAGCGCACCAAGCAGCACCTCAACACGAGCCGTGAAACATTAAGTTTCATCGTAGACATGCAGAAAGACTGGGTGCCCCTTTCCAAGATTTCTGCCGCAGCTACAGATCGAAGGAGGTGGAAGAAACGATTCAACACTTTCTATGTGAATGCCCAGCACTATCCAGGAAACGCATGCAAACTTTAGGCTCACCTTTCCTGGACAGCCTCGCGGAAGCCTCATTTTAAATGTTAGCTGCATAGCCGGCTTCATAGGAGAATCTAAATGGTTCGGGTCACCCCACAGGTTTTAGTGCCGGCCCTATCTCAATGTGGTATCACAATGGGCCTATTTTGGCCTAAGTGAGCCGCCTTTTGACAAAGGAGGCTGCCACTATAACCAACCAACCAACGCCAAATCGTTCTATTAGTCAGTAGTCTGTGAATATTGAGATGGCGAGACTCAAGCTGTGAGAACGTAGCTTGAATGAAACTAAATGTCAGGATGTTGTAAAAAAAATATATTAAAAGAAGAAATGAGTAAATTTTATGCCGATACGATGCGAATATCAACTCAACTATCAAGAATAGAAATCGGTTCTGTAATCGCGTACAAATCCAACCAATTAATGCTCCAGTTCACAAGAAAGCTTGACATCTACCCAAACTAGGTTGCCACAGTTCAAAAAATATAGCCATGAATGCATCATAAAAAACACTTTGCAGACAACTTAACCCAAGAGCACGCAAGCTGTTTAACTCCACTCCGTCCTGATGCTTACAGCTTGTTTGCTTACCTTACCAGCTTTGGCACTAAGCTCCGCTTGAGGCTATCACTGAAAAATCCATTTTGCTGCTGTTACAGTGGTGTTTGTTGCTGCTGTTGCTGCTTTTACAACCACAAACCGCTTGTTGCAGTCAAGTTAAGCCCAGGCAAGTCGCCAGAATCGAAAAGAGGCAAAAGTACATACTACAAGAAAAGTCTGAAAAAGCCAAGAAACCCCGCACTGTAATTCAACATGTATAGCGTAGTCGTGCGAAATGCAACAAGTTATCTCTTACACAATATGTATGTAATTTTTTTTTGCTGCTGCTACTGCTACGGCTGTTGTTGCTGAAAAAGTTGAAAGTCGTTGCGCTGTCATCGAGTTGAGTCGTTTCTTCAACTTGGCTTTACCATAAATTGCACATATGAACGTTTGCATTGCTCGAACGTCTCAGATTTAGACTCCAAGCATAATGCTGCACTAGACTAAATACCATATAGGCGATGTTAGCTAGCCGACTGAGTTAGCCAGTTTACCTTGTGGAGATTGCAACAAGTAACGCTGAGTTTGTTTTATTTATTTTTTGATTGTTTCTTGGAAATGTAACAAGTTTTCACTTTTACCTCTCCCGCATGGAAATTGATATTATTATGGTGGTATTGATACGTTTATTTCGGGTCTAATTTCGTTTAAATTAATTGAACTAATTAGACGTTTTAAGTACATATTGATGTGGTGTGCAAAGAGGCTGGTCTTGCCAGTGTTTGCCAAAGAAAAAGTTGAATGCATTGAATGTTGTCCAAGGAGAGCCATTTCATAAAGTGGCTTGATTGATTGACGTCTTCAATTTTATTGGTAAAATTACTCATTTAAGCTAATTTTTTGATAAAAACAACTATGTTTATTCAACTAATAGATCACTTGATTGATTATTATTGTCAGTACTTAAAAGAATAAAAAAGTATGTGTATCCTGCTGCTGTTTGAAAGTGGAGAAAAAACGAATCGAGCACCTTGTTCAGTACAAACATTATCGAAATATATTGTGCTTACGTCTTCTAAGCCAAATGGACCGAAACTTCCTATATTTTTCTCTCAAATCTCGAACCATTTGGTGATGATTCGTATTCAATATGATATCATATTTTGATACTCTTACGAACGTGGGTCAATAAGTCCTTAGAAAGAGTTGAAAAAAACAATTTGTTTTTGGTATTTTTTTTATTTCTTAATATCATCTCCTTTTAGATCAATACACTTTTCTAGGCGCCTCTCCAATTTTTGTAAGCTATCCGAAATATATGATTTTGAAAGTCCTTCAATATAGCCATTTTTTGTTTAAATGTGGCCGTTTTTCCTTTAATTTTTCACTCAACCGGCTCAATAACGACAAATAATAGTCTCCGGTGATTGTTTTTTTAATTCCACGTTCATTCCGAGAAACGGTGGCCATAACCTTGCCGGTCGATTTCAACTTCTTCGCCTTTTTGAAGCAAACGCGGCACCCATCTTGCCGATTTTTTTTTCGCATTTAATTTTTCGTGTCAAATTTAAATGATGATGTTTTTTGACACTCTAATGGCCTTAACTATTTCGCGCAATTTATTTTTTCTATCACTCAACACAATGTCAGGGTTTTTTCGATCATTTCAGGTGCACACACTTCTATAGGACGTCCTGAACGATATTCATCTTTTGTTGATGAACGGTCATGTTTAAATTCATTTATTCAATGGGAAGTGTGGTTTCGGCGTGACGGATGGCATCCTCTTCAGGTGCTGTCATTTACCATCCGCCACCAGACAGCACGACCACGGTTAGGCTTGTTGATGGGTTAAGCTCGTTATATTTCAACTATTTTATTATTTGTATCCGCGAAGTATAACGACTGTCAATTGGCTCGTATATATGCCTACGTCGCTATTCTATATTAGTCAGTTCTCACTTCTATAGGACGTCCTGAACGATATTCGTCTTTTGTTTAAATTCATTTATTCAGTTGTAAATAGTTGCAAACACAGGGAAAGATTCACTATAAACTGCTTTGATTTATTTCGGTGTAAGACCTTTTAAATAGAAATGTTTCATTACCGCTCGGAACTCACTTTTCTCCATTCTTATAAATAAATAAGAGTTGTTCATTTTGTTCTATAAAACGAAACTACTTGATGGATCAACGAAACTACTTGATGGATCTGCCTTAAACTTTGATAACACTCTAGTTAGAAGTGATGCTTACTTTGGAAAAAATATTTTGTGATGCTTTGCATGCCATCTAAGATTTTCTAAGGACTTATTGACCCATTCTCGAATATTAAGTCAACAATTTCGCGAAAAGATCGTCTAAACATGTAGAAGTGTAATTCCTTTTAATTAATCCACAATCGCTTCATCAAATATGGTTGGATTCGTTTGAAATTTAGTCATAGTTAGATTTTCAAAACAATTATTTCGATTGTCTTCGAAATACTGATGAAATCCAATGAAAATGCTTTCATATCGTTTAGATTATTTGTCTTGATAAAGTTCTGCTATTCTAAACTATTTAAGGTACCAGTTCACTTTAGAAGGCCAAAAGAAGAGAATTTTTCAAGCATTTGTTTCTCAGAAACTTTATTATATATTGGCATGAATTTTTTTATAGTATTATTTCATATTTGAATACTACAAAAATATATAATTGTTTTTTTTTTTTAAATAAATAGTCTCTTTTATAAAGGGCGCTGAAGTTTAGCTCTCAAAAAATCGTTACTCCACGGCGAATAGATAATCTATGGATTGGTAGATCTGAAACAAAAAATATAAACGGCAATTCAAAAAAACAAGGTCTCTTACACCGTAATCCACCACCGTTTTCAAAAAAATCAGTTAAAAAAATGGCGGACTTGTGAAAAAAATGTCAAAAATGGACCGTTTTTTCGTAGTTTTTTTAACGCCAAAATTTTTTTTATTATTTTTTATTTTTATATTCAATATTTTGGTGGACTATGGTGTAATAATCTCTAACAAATAAAACACATCGAAGTTTTTGAAAATCGTTTCGATTATCTGTCTGCCATGTTAAAAAACGTTGTTTCGCGTAAAACGTATTTAAAGTTTTTGCTCCATTTCGCTAACACACATTTTGTGGAAAAATTAATAATTAGACAATTTTTCAAAAACACGCAATTGATATTTAGAAGTCTAAATAAACAATGAACACATGCAATAAAGTCCCAAATATAATGTATATATGGGAAACCGGTATTTTAGAGAAGGGGAATGAAAGAGACGCTACGTGGCCGACAGCTGATCAAACACCCAAAAACTTTCGAATTTCGAAAAGGTATTTCTGGAGGTCAGTTTTAAAGTTCTTAGGAATCTAAAAATCCAAAAAAAAAACAATTTTCGGAATTTATAAAGTGGACTAGTACCTTAAAACTGTAACACAACCAGGCAAACATGGCATGCACTGTGCTCCAAACGCACCAAGCGGCTTCTAAACACAAGCCGTGAAATCCTGAGTTCCATCGTTTCTGTACTGAAGGGACACTGTCTGATCTGCAGATACGCAGAAAGATTGGGTGTCCCTTTAATGATTTCTGCCGAATTGCAGATCAGAAGATGAAGAAGAAACAATCAAAAACTTGCTGTGCGAATACCCAGCACTGTCCAGCAAGCGCATGAAAACCTTGGGATCGCCCTTCCTGGGCAACCTCACAAAGGTAGCTGATTTAGACATTGGCTGCATAGCCGGCTTCATACGAGATTCTGGATGGTTCTTGTCATCCCGTAGGTTCTAGTGCCGCACTTATCTTCTGTGATACCACAATGGGCCTATCGTGTCCTAAGTGAGCCACCTCTGGATAAAAGGGGCTGCCACTACAACCAACCAACCAAACTATTTTTTGGGTATTCGTTGATGTAATTCCAGCTAACGAGGTACAAATTTTTCAAACAGTATGTCTGACATGGAATCGATTCTTGGTGTTATAAATCAGATTATTGATTGAATTTGTTTGATGGAGCTTCTTAATTTAAAATACCAGTAAACAATTTACTTAATTTCTTAGTTGACCCCATTCAATTGTCTTGTCTTGTCTGCGTCGATTTTCATCGATGGTCATTTTATGGCAGTACATACTGAGATTTATTTGAAAATTGCCAAGTAAAGCTATTTCAACCCTTTCAGAGCTGATTTATTTTAAACAATAAGAGTTCTTTTTCTTGCTATTTTTTTTATATATGTACGTCTATTAGTATTAATCCCCTCATTACTCTTCGCCATGTTAAGAGAAATGCAACCATTTTTTGTTGTAGACCTTAATTTTTTTTAATATAAAAAATGATCGAACCTTCCCTGGATCTAATGGCGTGAGTTCCATTAAATTTGAAGCCTTAGAAGTGGCTTAAAAATACTTCTAACAAAATTCCAAAGAAAAGAGAACGCGAAAAGTTGAAGCAAGTGCCAGGTTTTATAAGAGGCTTCCATCGCGAAGGATTGTACACTCTATGAAAAATCAAACAAATCTTTCCTTGTGTATTTGTGGTTATATAGCTTCAAACAACAAAGAAGTACATACTATCGTCATTGCATTGATGACGTAAAATCAAGCGAAAGCGAAAAAAATATGAACTATTCTAAAAGCTCAGCTGTACTAAAAAACACATATTTTTGACTTTTCAGTGTATTTTACTCAAAAACTGTTAGCACGCCAATATTTTTGCATATTGTGCAGGAATAATAGAAGTTGATTCGAAGTCTCGTTTTTGAAAATATCAACCAGATTTGGAGTGAAAGAAGACAAAAACGGCGAAATTTTGAGCTCAAATTTTGGGAAACGATCATAAATTAACGATCGAACATTTTACAAAACTGCACGCTATAAATATAAATTCATTGTATAGTAATAAAATAGAACATATACGATACTCTGCGATAAGATTTCGATGTTCTGATTTTTCCGAAATTTTTCACAACATAAAATATTTTTTAAAACACTACTTGGAGAAATTTAAGTTGCAGATGAAATTTTACTGTGCCAATTATTTGTTCGCAAATAAATCAAATTAAAGTTTTCAAAATATTTATGAACCAAACATCTTGGAAACACACTTCAAAAAAATTTAACATAAAACTACGAAAAATTTTCAGCAATAAATTTTTGCGAAAAAATATTGTGTTGAAAGATATTGCAAATACCCATGGATAATTTTTCAAAAGCGAAGAGGAAATATTTTTCTCGGCTGCTGTATTTTTATTAAATTGAATTCTTACAATTTCTTTCTTTCAAACTTTATATCTTAATAATGAAAATAATCTAAAGTTGGTACTGGTAAATTGTTTTCTTTTTCTGTTGAAGTGCGCTCGGCAGTAGCTCATCCTCTTAACCATAATTTTAAGTACATTGTTGGTTGACCTATTTCACGACTAGCTCGGTGGATCTTTCCTTAGCTGCATAAATTGTTTGTGGATCGTTGAAGTTATATTTCCTGAAAAAAAATAGTCCAATATCGCCAAAACTTACACCAAGCACTGGTCGAGCTTCATTTTGACCAAAAATATTTCTTAACTTTCGGATAGTTTCCGCAACGCAGCACTCCCGTTTCATTTAACTTTTAATATTTCTCTGCGTTGTTCAATCATTAAATTCTTCTAGCAGAGGCTTACAACAGTTCTTGTATGAAAATGTAGGCCCGATATAGTCGAAGAAATTAAAATAGATATTTTGAAGTTGAAAAACTAAACCAATCAATCGTTAACATAATCAAAAAATTTATTCGATAAACAAATTTTTGAATAATTTTAAAACCTTATAGAAAGTGGCGTGGATTGTGATATGACCCAAAAATATACGTTTAAAATTTTATGACTTATTGAAATTAAGTCATTTCTAATGTCGGCTTCCCATGGTGCATGACTTCATGAGCCCGGGCCAAAATTTAAATTTTTCAACTGGCATTGAAGATGTCAACATAAGCTATTCACTGCACATGGCGTGTTCGTCCGAAGCAGTGAGTGGTCTCGCGCGCCGTGGGAAGCCACCATTTAATAGCGTTTGTTTCTGGCAGTGTAATTGGACGTTAACATTCGAAAAATTGCACACAAGCTCAATATATGCCGTTTCTTTCAGAAAAAAGTCCTTTAAAGTTAAATGGTATATAACTTCATGTAAATTTAAGTAATTTATTCATATCGGGTGTTGATTAGTGGCCAAGAATATGTCTTACTGTTTCCAGCTCAGATCTATCTGAATTATTATTTATGAAGTATATTTAGTTAATTAAGGGGAAAAACCATTGTAGGATTTTCAAGAAATCAAAATTTTTTTTGTTGCTCTAAAGTATACCTTATCATCATAGAAATCGTGTAGCAGAGTTTCTCTCTCTAAGTGTTCTAAATTTTAAATTAGTGCGGCGCCTCTCACTGCTCTTTCAGAGCGTATATCTCCGCACGTTTCCCCGCGCGCTTTTGGTATTAAAATTTAGAACAATTTTAAATATAAA
The DNA here is from genome assembly GCA_963942545.1 of Oxycera nigricornis. Taxonomy (NCBI): domain Eukaryota; kingdom Metazoa; phylum Arthropoda; class Insecta; order Diptera; family Stratiomyidae; genus Oxycera; species Oxycera nigricornis. The sequence goes on from OZ012661.1 coordinate 15,709,314, forward strand.
TTTTTCAAAACTGTACTTGTGCTCTGTTAGTTGAACGTTAGTAGAGAACGTTGAAGTACGTATTTTGCAGACTAGAAGTATATCAAATTTATTAATGATTTTTCTATAACTTAAAATTTAGACGCGTTTATCTCAGAACAACGTTTTTCAAACTGGCCGGACCCTTTTCTCAAACAGTTTTTGTTCGGTTTACTTGAAATTTTTACAGTATGTTCAAAACTAGTAGAATATTGTATATGTCAATTGTTATTAACAATTTTCGAGCGTTTTTTGTCCGTTTTTTGACATGTTTTTCAAAATGACGTCATTTTGTCAAAAATCAATTTAAAACAATCCTACGTACTTCTCTGGCTGTAATTTTGCTTTATCGACAATTATTTGTTTCATAACCATAACCTTAACATTTCAGGAGAAAACGGTCCGGCCGTGAAGCCATGAAAAAATAAGGCGTTTCTGGAGAAATGCTAGGAAGCTGCCATTTTGTTTTTTAAAGTTCTGAAAAAATTCAAAGAGGATTTCAAATACTTGTACAATATAGATCTTTTTACCAAATTTCAATATGGTGTTTAGTTTTTGAGAAGAAAAAACCCAAAAAATGCTTTTTTTACCTCTACAGTGGTGTTCCCCCTTGAAGAAAAGTAAAACATGAAGAAACATAAATGTAAGGAAAATTTTAGCGTTTGGCCTCTAGAAAATTTCATTTCGTATCGAAGCTTCTTTAGACAATTTGTTCATGTTCAATAGAATGCTATGTTTTTTGTTTTGTTTTGTTTATGTTGTGAAAGCCACATACTATTTAAGTAAATACGCAAACAGCATTTCCCTATTAAACTCCACCGAAATCAACTGAATCAATACAACTACTGTGCCATTTATTTAATTTTTGTTTAACTCTCGTCACCTTCTATTTAAAGTAGCACCAAATTAGCACACAGCTTTCACTTCGGACATTCAAAATTGGTTTGCCATATGCATACTACAAACTGATAGACATACAAAGTCAATAAAATTAGAATTAATGTTTCACGCATTGTCTTGCAGACTTTCATGTGTTTGTTTGAGCCATAAATTTTCTAATGTGAGACTCCCACGATATTGGACTCCCGAAGCAGTCGAAAGCGGCAAAATGATTAGTCTATATCTTCGGGTAATTTTTTTTTGGTTGTTGTTTTACAATATCTGTTTGTTTTCACCATTTTTCTTGGACTTTATTTTAATCATTGTTTATTAAGTTATGATTTTTTTTTCGAGCAACATGAATGAGAGCTATAGAAAAAATTCTTGGAAAATGACTCTTTGACTGCAAAGGGCAATTTCATCTTCTGTAGTGCCAGATAGAATGCATATTCCAAATTGTGTATTCAAAAGAGATGAATGGCTATTTCTCCATCCGAAGAATTTATTGAGCTTCTAAGAAGACGGAGCGATTTCATTTCTAAAGAAAAGTTTACACATTGGTCATCTTTTCGAAGAAATTACGTTCGATACTTTTCTAGTATTAAATGTAACATTATTTTAAAATGAGCCATTAAAAAAAATGTTCATCCAAGCAGGTTAAATATTAACCAGATTATCCTCTTTTTTTAAATCAAAATATGTTTAAATATAATTTCAATGCAGTTTATTTTTAACAAAAAATGTTGTATTCTTTGGTTTTATAATTTATTTCGAAAATATTTTTGCCTTCATCCCAAACGGGTTAAACTTAACTCTCGCGTCTCCGTGCCCCCATCAGTTTCCAATGAATGGTCGCACAACTAACCTGCGTTCGTTTGACATTAAACCTACGCGCGAATATTCAAAAAGATATTAAATGCGGCTCGATGAGTGCCGGCTATAAATTCATGTCCATACGTTCATATTTACAGATACAAAATATCTTTCTTTATATTTTTCTAGAGTGCAATCTAGACAGCTAGATAATATATATGTGCATAAACATGAGTATGTATCTTTGTATATATTCGAAAATCAGATCAGGAAAAATATAGTAGCAACAACAAATATTGAAACGATCGCGAACGATGTTGGCTTGGGGCTATGTGAAAAATGGGTCACGTACAAAAGAGCAAAAGCCCACACGCGCTTACTAGATTTTAAGAAGTACCAGTAGTAAAAAAATCAACAAGAAATCTAAGGAAAGCGTGTCGATTTGAAAAGAGCAGCTATCAAAGCTAATAAAGACGTTGGATATTTCACACTTTGGATATTGTGTGTCGCGTAGTGGTATTTTGGATTTTACGAGGAAATACTTCTAGGCTACGATTTAGATAAATGTTCAACGTGTGGTCTTTGTTTGTTGAATATGTTCCGGGTGCTTTTGAAGGCAATGAGTCGGACACTATTTTTTATGATGATTTTTGAAAGTTTTAACGTTTTTGGCCTGAGAAAGAATGAGCGTCCAAATGATCACTTCTAGCTTAATTATAATATGCGGTTGTTATGTTCTACACGGCCATATACGACTTCCTGTTGGATTACCTCTTATAGACAAGGTACTTTGATGATCATCCCCATAAGTCCATTGATCAATCAGGCATAGTATAGTCTATTATAGTCAAAACCCCTCAGAGTGCAAGCAATATTGTAAAAGAAGAAACGACAGTGCAATTCAAGCAAAAGTTTGATCTGAACTCGTGATTTTTTTCATAGCTGAGCATCTTTATATGCTTTGATCCAATCTTGGCACCTATACGACGTCTTAATTGGGGGAAGGGTTTTTATTTAATTTTTTTTTATTCACTAGTACACCTCTTCAAGAGTATTCAGTTAAAATTTGACATTGATCGAAGCAAACCTGATGCAGAAACAGCCATTTTAAATATATGTTCTCCGACCAATTTTGCTTTTATTATTAATTTTTAAACGCATTTTTCTTAGATTTAGTTTTTTCAAAGTCGGTGATCACTGTAACTCAAAAACTACTTATCAGATCCTTCGCTTCCTTTATACATACATTACGAGATAACAATATTGAAATTTTTTGTTGTTATAATTTACTTTAAAACAATAAATTCGCCGATTTTTATCAGTAAATTTTCATAAATTCAAAAAGTTCGTCTGTTTTTACTTCTAAAAATTGGAAAATTGATACAATGTTGTTACCTCGAAAAACGAATAAACTAACGAAATCTTTTCGATTTTTAGTCAACAGATGATCCAGTAATGAGTTATGATGATCCCCACGAAGCAACTTTTCTTTTGGTGGATAAGAAGATTTGCTGTCAGCGGCTCAATTCACTATATTTTTTCATAAAAATGTAACAGAAGACTCTTGAAATGTTGCACTATTATGTCCTTAACTTATAAACAAATGTTTGTTTACCATATTTCCAAAAATAACTCTTAAAAATGTGTTTAAAATATTGAAACTACAGCTTCGTGATCATCTTCAAGGATTAGTAAAATAGCGTCTCAAATTTACATATTATATCTTTCGAAGAGCCATCAAAATGTCTATAGTTTTTGAGTTTGATATCACTCGCCTGAATAACCTGTATTGTCAGTTAGAAAAATACTGCTCACCTCAGTCGTTCCTAGTGTTTTTAAGAAAATCTAAGAAATACATTCAACTTTTACCTCGCATCAAATGCAAAAAGTACCTCCGAAAACGTGACTGGTTAGAATCGGAGAACGATCGTTGATCGATCATAATTTGGATTCGTTGCTAAATCAGAAACAGAATAAAACAAAATTTCATATTCAAATTAATTTCTAAAGTAACCTTCAAAAATGTGAATGTTTCAGGGAAGTCTTCCCGACTTTGTATCGTGGAACATAATTTTGAAATCATAATCATTTTATGTGATTAAATCAAAAATACTTTACTGGAGTAAATAAAGAAAACACTTCTTATCTTAAGGGGTTATACCTATGTGAAGGCTAAAAAACAAGCCTTTTTCAAGATTTTTTTTCAAGGATTTTGGAAAAAAGCTTTGATAAATAATAAATCAATATAAAGGGCAACTTTTCGGTAGTGCAAAATAAAAATTTTATTTTAAATTCAATACAAAATGGCGGCTGTAGTGCACGTCAAAGTCACTAGTATTTACAAAAGACGTTCCGCGGCCGGACAAGTTTCTCAGCCCCATCTGCATCTGGAACAATAAATTTTTTTTTCCATAAACTCCATGAGTTTTGCTAGTGAAGTACACACGATAATAGTTTAATATCGATTTTTCGCAAAATGGCGACCATTTAACAAAAAAATTGCATTTTCGACCCAAAAAAATGACTTCAATTGTTTATAACTTTTTTTAAACAAAACCAATCGCTAAAATCGTGTGTACTTCACTAGATAATCATATCAAGAAGCTACAGTTATAACGGCAAGTCATTCGGATGAAAACTAAAAGAGTTTCGTTTCCGGCAAATTTCAAAAATACACTTTCGAGATAAACGCATTTGAAGTTTCAAAACCTTATAAAGTTGTGAATTTTCAAAATTTTACTATATACAAATTTTTTAACCTTTACTCTGCTATCCCAGCACCATACAGTTGGCCTTCCAAGACCGTGGATTTCTCCTCCTCGTCCTTTCTTGATGCTAAATGTCCGCGTCTCGCCTCTTTTACAACGTCGGAAATTGAGCGCTCAGCAGCCTTTATTCGCTCGGCGTCTGTTTCTAAGCAGAAATTGTAAAAATTAGGTCCTGCAGTCAATCCTAATGAGTCTCAAACGAATGGTGATTAGACGGACGCCTGTTGCTGATCTTGCTGCGCTTCTGCGATGAACTACTTGCTTTACTGCCTTTACGGCCACTGTACAGTTTACTACTCAGTTCTAACACTTTTTTATACAAAACAACAGTAAAAATATCAATCAAAACATAGTACTTTAACCTCAAATGCAGCGTGTAGTCGATCGAGTAAACAGAAGCTCTCCTAGCGTCGTTTACGAAGGAACGTGCCCTATACAGTGTATATTAATTACTATATAGTATAAAGCGAACAAATTTTACGTGTTTCGAGCATTGGAGTTGCTTCAGAAAATTGATTCTCAAAAATTTTCTGAAGTATATTAGTATTTGGACCTTTTTGATTTCAATTCTAAGGATGTGTTAGCATACTTTTAGTCAATAAAAAAAAATTGGAAAAAAAAATTAAGTCACATAGGTATAACCCCTTAATCAAAAGTTGCCCATATTATTTTTTTGAAGGAGAAATGGAAATAATAAAAGCTTAATATAAGCTATAGCTGCCTCAGCGCTACTCCCTTTTTTTTATTTAAAATTAAAGTTTAGACCATTGTTAAATTACCTGATGAGTAAGTTCTATTGATTCATTGGTTAGTTTAATAAAATATCAATTTTTAAATTCATTTTAATATTAAATACTTAATTGATGAATGATCATAGTTTACAGGTAAAGTGGCGGCCTAATATTAATAATAATTATCAACATCTATGATTTTTCAAAATTAGCGTTCATTTAAACCAAAGTCAAGATAGATTGATTGCAAGCTAGCCCTTATTTTGCGGGAGTTTATTTCAGTTCTAGATACTTAATCTTTAATCACGAGATTATGTTAGTAGTTTATATAATTACAGTCGCACCCTTGCGCTCTGTACACATTGAGGAAATTAGCTGGTTGTGGGCTCCACAACGTAGCATTACATTTGACACCTACTCAACGTACCCTTTCATTAGACAAATCAGTTACCTAATTCGGACATGACTCAATAGTCATTTATCCCCCCCCCTTTCTTGGCTCATATTTGGTAAAATTCTGTTTACTAGGCATTTGTTGTTGTGTTATTTATTAAATTTCCCTAGACTAATAACCAAGAAAACAGTTGAAAAAGAAAGAAAACCCAATGAGAAATCGGACAAAGGAAAGGATTCTATGGTGAAATTTCTGAAATATTATTTGTCACTGTCTTTAATCTTTCTGTTTATCTAGTAATTAAGCTAAACTTAAATCAAATTATTATTATCAGGGCGAAACTGACTAAGCCTTCTAAAACTATGACTTCTGAAATAAAAGATTCGTAGTTGTTCTAATCAAATGCTACCCTCCCTATTTTTCGGATAGAAAATCGGATCAAACCTCTTACGGATGAAAAAGAGGCAGCAAGCTGTAATTTTAGCGCGAAAGTTTCTACATTTATTCTTGACTTCTTTTTAGGCAACCAACGCCTTCTCTACACCCCTGTCGATCTTTGGGCCACGGTACCCCCTTGTTTTGAAAATCCAAGATTGCAGACGATATTTAAATAGCAACTGAAAAGCAAACTACATTTTTAGGCTCACTAAAGCTGGGAAGAAAACAGTCTTACCGGGGCCCATGGTACCAGATTGACACCTAGAGAAGTTTAGTTCAATCGCATTTCAGTTGTTCTCCAATATAGTCAGTACTCGGCCAAAAACCATCCTGAAAATAGTGTGGAGAGATATTCTTCAGAAGATTGACAGCAAATGGTTTCAAACTTTTCCACAAACATTTTTCTTGCATTGCTTAGTGGTTCTGCATGGATTCTAAGACGCCATTCACTGAAAATCATTCTTTCGTCCAGCTTTTTCTTGGTAAGTCCGGAATAAGGAAGTTTCGTGAAAAACATAACCCCAAAACTCAAACTCCAGAATTATTGATGATGAGAACAGAACAGATCATTTGATGTGCAAGTCTAAATTCAATACGAACGAATTCTTTCAAATGATTCTTTTGATTACTAAGTGTTTATTTTTATTTTATCCCTAATCTATCAAATACAAAATTAGTGATTTCGCAGAATGAGTCAATATATTAAAAACAGACATAAAATGACTTTCAGAAGTTCTTGTAGATGACTTTTTGAACATTAATTTGTATAGAATTAAAATTATATTAAAAATTGTTTCTATTTTTTATTTCCTAGAATTGAGTACTTATCGATGATTAAAAATACTAAGTTTCCGTTGAATCTAATACCTTTAATGCTCTCTACGCCGCGTATATATAACCAAAATATCATATACATGTATTGATGGATATGATTCTCAAGTTCCGGAAGCGAGATTCAATATCTGTATTTACTCAAAATTGTAGAAAAATCATGGGAAATTTTGTCAATGGTTCAGCAAAATAATTGAATTGGTTCAAATTATTTTTTGTGAATCAAGAATTTATAAAGTTATGATGTTTTTCTGTATTGGACAAATTATAGATAGTATACAGCCAATTTTATGCACAATTTTTATTGCAGACTCACATTTCTCCATTCATTATGACTGTATCACTCGAAGTTCTGGAAACGAAAAACTTACAGTTTGTGTGCAAATTGTGTTAGCAGAGTTTCGAACCAAACACAAAAGTAGTGGTCGTCTAACTATATGCTCACGGAGTTGGGTTATTTTTAATTATTTTTTAGATACGTTTAAATTATAAATATTGATAAAGGAGGGGTTATACTCAATAAATAGACACCCGAAATACACAAAAAATTACATTTTATTCATTAATGTGAGTTTTTATCAATGAAAATGCTGGTTGAAAAAATGAGAGAGATGTGCGCTGTTGATGAAATTTTCGAGATGGTTTGTCTGAAACAAAAAAAAAACAAATAGTTTTAGGTTCAGATTTTTGATTTTTGCAACATTGACAAAATGGCGGACATTTTTGGAAAAAAACATGTTATTTTTCATCGTTTTGGGCCCAAAAAATACATCAAATTAAAATTTCGAAAAATCCCCTATTTGCGCTATAGCTGTAGCTACAAAGAATGTTTGGTAAAAATTTGGTGAGAATGGGTTTAGTAGTTCCCGAGATTTCATCAGCGCGGCCTCGAAAACGTTGTTTCGAGAAAAACGCGGTTGAAAGTTTTTTTTAATGAAGTATCGCGCTCGGGTGACAAAGTGAAAGTTGCCCAAAAATACAGTTAGACTGCTCCGATCCTTATAAAACTTTAATATGATATTTCTGTATATATATGCTTTCAAAAAAATGCTAAAAAAATGGATTTTTGGAAAACGATAAAGAGGGTAGACCCCTTAAACCATAAAGAATTGTAGATTTGGTAACGTATGCTTTTATACGAAACAAATGACAGTCCTTGCACTTTGCAGATGTACTAAGTATTTAAGCTGTAGCTATGAGGAGCTTATACTTCCTAAGAGCTGTCGTGCTGTATTGCAGTGGCGAGGGGTGAAAAATTACTGTGGGTAAGCCGCTTACTATTTGAGAGACATGGACCCTTAACAGACAAAGCAGTATATTATGAGCATATAGAGAAATACTACCGTAATCATTCTTTCTATTGCATACATTTTAAATTACGATCAGTTATGAAATATTTTTATATTATGTGTATCGTTTTTCATCTTATTGGCAATGAATGTATATATTAAGCAAATACGGAATTAAGTAATTTGATTTCGTTTAAAGATATGGATTTCATTAATGGCTCGTGGCATAAAATTTTGGGTCGATCTAAAAAGGAGGCTCTAGTTTGTCCACTAAATTTCTTGGCTTCATCTTTCCGCTTATAAATAATTTTGAGCTCAGGTTTCGCTCGCCCCATTTTATTACCCTCTGTTTCTGATCAAAACTTAATTTAAAAAATGGTGTTTATTCTGTCGTCAAAAAATCTGTAAGGCAGCAATCTACATTTAAAGACATATTAAAATTTTAAAAAATCACCCACAAGAAAATCTGCAATAAGTTGAAAATAACCCACACAATTTCACAAAAACAATCAAATAACAATAAACTCTTTTCACGTTCTGTAGCTTACTAGTAGACCTTACGTGAATTTCCTGCTACAACAATCAAGGCATAGACTATTGCAATAGTATGTATTTCTAATTGGGAGTTTTCGATGATTTTCTAGCATCAATTTTCACAGCTGATTCGCAAGCCGGGATCGCTACCGGCTTTTTGATTTGTTTCCATATCCTATTAAGGGAGTTGAATGCCCACGGCACCTTAAATTATTGATGAATTCGAGACTCGGAAAGCTTTGCTGTAACTCTTACAGATGTTGATCGCTTTGCCGGCTATTATGGAACTATGAGGATGTGGAGAATGAAGAGAATGGAGTATGATGGAATAAACACTGAGATCAAGTGGAACGATTGTGCATGTTTACAGTGATGCATGCAAGTAAATAAACACTTCATTCCCTTATAAAACTGAAGTGTTAGACATTTTTGGAACATTTTTGGAAAGGGAAGCCGATAGGAATCGGCTTATATAAACGCCTCGCCACTGCTGTACTTTGAAGGGTAGAGTGATGAAGCTACCATCTTTCACGCCGAAATGGCACATTTCATTTATCATAATAGTACCAAGTTCAAGTCGAAGTTCTGGAAACGAAAAACCTCCATTTCATGTACAAATTATGTTAGCAGAGTTGCGAACCAAGCACAAAAGTAGTGGTTGTGTTGTCTACCTAATACTTAAATATTTATTGTTTTCTTTGAAATATTTGAATTTTTTTCGACAACTATGACTTGGAACATGAAACATTGATTTTATTATTTTTGCGCCTGTTAAGCGACGAATTTCATCGGAAAAAAATCGATGAATTTTAATTCAATCCTGTTTTGTTTATCATCTAACATCGCCATCGTTCCTTCTATCCTCCCAGCATTTGAATAAAAAAAATTCATTAGATACATCCAACAACGCAATTTTTACTTGTTCTCCTCGAAATCCAGAAAACCATGAACAATGACCAACTGTTGCCCGAACTGTAATCCAACCACAACACACCGATACAAAACGTCTTGGCTCTACTCTACCTACATATCTAATATGGCTAGATATAATTTTTTTATTGGCTTTTTAAGATCACGGATCAAAGAATTTCGCCCAGAACCAGTTCCTCGCGACGTGTGGACTTCTTCGCGAAGCAATTGCCACCGGCTAACGCGAGCTGGGCGGCAGGTTGTTGGTTGCATAGATGAACGAACCACCTTGAAAAGGTGATCGGTAAATGTGTTCAACTTTGGCTGCTAATCCCAATGCGACCGACATCCAATGTATCTGCAATCTACAAACATATATGTATGTTGGTTGCTTCTCTGCAAAATATGCCACACATCTGCTTAACTAGCTTAGTAAGATGGCTAGCTAAGCGAGCTACGATGTAGCTGAAATATCTTGTGGAATTTTAATGTAGTCATTTTCCACTAAAAAAAAAGACTATGTTTAGTATGCCTACGTGGTGTCGATCGTTGTTGCTGGCATGCAACATGCCTGGCATGACTGCCTGCCTGCGGGAGAGTCCTTTAAGAAAAATTGCAAGACATTAACGACATGGCTGGAACGTTAATATCAAGTTTTCCAGAGATTATTATTATTTTATTAAAAATACGACAGGTCGAGAGTCGTATCGGGCTGTCGTTCTAGTCTTGCCCGTGGTAGCAATTTGCAATTATCCGGTGGACCGAATGTAGGCATCAAGTCCATTCGCAGCACATGCATATGCTGCCAACATGAAATATTTCATGTTAAAAGCTATTAATCAGGAAAATTTTTAGCATACATATGTGATGTAATGTGTAATGCAGTTTGGTGCAGTGGTGATCACATACTTGGGCTTTTGACGATGACGACGATTTTATAGTCGTTCCATTTAATATGGGAGGAGATTATGGACATGAAGAATTTCAACGACAGTTTTGCTAGGCGTATAACATATTTCTTGCATCACGATTACAACAAATTACAAAAAAAACCATCGAGTACATGATGCTGGGCATACATGTTCTGGGCAACGGTACGAAATTGAAGAATATAAAGAAACCTGTCCGCTGTCATTAAATTGACCATCGGTAAGAGGTGGATTAGGCGATAATAGATGGGTGTGCATCTTGTGAAAATAAACTGTGAAATTGGTAGCATTGGTCAGCGACCAAGGGAAGGTTGCTAGGCAATGTCGGTTGATATTTGATAAATTGCTAGGACTATTGAGAACCAAGCGTTGTAAGCCGTTTACAAAGTTGCCGATAATTTCATATGACTTAGCAGCTTGCTTGAAACGTAATCACTATCGCCTTTGCGTCTAAAACCATCATCTCATAAAATTCTATATGAATTTGAATTAAAGCCATAATAATTACAAAAATACTTTAGAAAATCCTAATAGCTTTTTAACCTAGCGGCAGTGAAAGAGGTTCAATTCTCATTCACGGTTAATGGAAGTAGGAACTTGAATTACCTTTGATAAATGCTTAAATCACAAATGGAAGGCTGCGCTTGGGTAAAACAAAAATCAGACCAATTTCCAGCCCAACATATCAGTTCCTCTCCTGCTAATAACGAACGTAGCAGCTGAGTGATTGTTTTTTTTTTGGTTTTCAAAATTTAAGCAGTTTTTTCCATTAAAATTTCAACACGGTACTGTAAAACCTATTCAACATCTGCTCAAGTTATGCAAATATTAATCATATTTGATTGACTTAACAACAAGGTCTTTAGAATAAAACATATAAAGTAGAATCATTTGTATGAACCCTTTTTACATGGTGACTTTGAATGAGTTTTTTTATTTTTTATTGAAAAAAAGTTTTGCTGGTTTCGCTAAAAAAACTGGTGAGTTTATAAATTTTTATTGTTGTGTTGTGCAATTCAGGTTAAAAATTTATTTTTTATGAAAAAACCCTAATTTTTGCAATATTTTTTATTAAATTAAAAAATGGTTTGAACGATTTTTTTTTATAAATTTAAAAACATCACAAAAATGGTAATACGGATCGATTAACACCTTAATGATGCAAATATTACATTTGGTTCGCGAGATATAGTGAATGACTTAAATGACCTTGAAGGTCAGGATGACTTTTAATGATTTTTTTTATTTTTTTTTGTAATCGTGAGAAAAAGTTTTGCTGATTTTTTTTTACAAAAACTGTTTGGAGTGTATAAATTTTATAAACATTGATTACTGTGTTCTGCAAATTATTGTTTATGAAAAACCTAGTTTTTTTCACTTTTTAAAACATTAAAAAACGGCTACAACAATTTTTCAAAATATTCAATGGAATCACAAATGTTATTACGATTCGATTGACATCTTGATAATGCAAATTCTATGTTAGGTTCGCGAGATATATCACATGACAGAAATGACCTTCAAAGGGTCAAAACAACAAACCCCACCGACGAAAGTGTCCCAAAAACTAATCAGCTCTTAAGATTGCAAAGATTGACACCGCAACAAAGTCGATACGGCTCTGTTTACGTGAGTTATGCTCATAGAAAAATTATTCACGAACGTACGTACGTATCTACACACACACTTACATCTCTCCTTTGAAAAACACTTTAAATATACTCTAAAAACTTCAAAACGTAAAGATATGTTGAAAATTTCCGTTTCGATTTTCGAGGCGATTACAAGAACTTCCCAAATACTAGGAAGTTATTAATTTCCTCCAGCATTTTTGAGAATGATCAAACAAATCGAATTCTGATTCCATTAAGACAGAGTAAAGTACTTTTTGGAAATTGTGTCTTGCAGTTCGGAGCTAATCTCAAAATCGCTCGCAATAAAGTGTTAATGGTTGAGAAAATCAGATTTTCGTTATAATTGGTATAGCTTGTCTCTCAAAGGTCAAACGCTCACCTTTCACTTGTTTTTGCAATATTGTCAAAATATTGTTTAAATAGTTTCAAAATTTTTGATCGCAATTTTTTTCGTTAGCGCTTACGCTGCGACAACAGTAATAGGTACAAATTGTTTTCGGGCAATAACTGTAGGGCATTGCTTATTCTATTTATAAAAAAACGCGGTAAGTTTGGAAGCTATGAGCCCCCGTGAGAACCTCAAAAACCTAGTTTTTCGAAATAACCTCCGTCGCGCCGAACTGGTCAATAATTTTAAAAATATAAGCAGGAAACTTTTTAACATTTTTTCAAAAATTTTGAAGCCCTTGTATCTTTGGAAGAGTAGTTATGTTGCGTTGTTTATAGTATTTTTGTTTCATTGAAAAATCAAAACAATTCAGTCATCATTTAATAATTCCCTTTAATTTATTGGAGAAAAAAACAGTGTGGTGTTGCATGACAGCGAATGAATTTAGGAGAGTAATGCGTGAAATTGTCATTCATGAAAAATCGGGAAACTCTTTGCTGTCGTGTGTGAAAACCTGCAAAATTTCCGTCGAAACCGCATACATACATCTTCAATTTTTCTTCCTCGTAGTGAACGGCAGTAGTTCGTGCAGCAAATTGCGAACGATATATTTACGAAGGAGATGTTTCCGCAGATTTTTCTTTCGAATTTGTGCGACATTTTTCGTTTTGAGTTTCAAATTTGTTAATTTATTACTTCTAAAACTGTAAGAATGCATAAAATATATATACACTGCTGGTCAAAATTATAAATACACCCCAAAGTTTCTTGTAAAATATTTATTTTTTCATTCGGCAATGCTTTTCAAGTGACACAATCAGCTGCAATGAATCATTAGATTGGGAGGACAGTTTTGTATGTAGCAAGCCTATTCATATGTTTTTTTCGCACATGTCAAATTGAATTTGATAGTCAATGGACCATTTTCACATTGCACAAAATAATAAATAAAGTGTTTTTAAATAAGTACTTTCGGGCCAATTTTTAATTTTTTTCCAAATTTACTTTCTTTCGAGTAAGTTTAGTGAAAACTTTTCGATTTTGTAATAATTTTTTAGGTCAAACATGGGCCGAAATAAACACTGTTCCCCAGAACAGGAAATTCAACGCCTAAGGAACGACGGCTACTCTCTTCGAGAGATTGCACAAATTTCTTACTGCTCTTTCGGAATGGTCTAGAACGCCATGAGGGAGAAAAATGATAAAGAAAATCGCGGCCGGCCACGGAAAACCACTTCATGATTAGATCGAAAAATTGTGCGCGTCTCTAAAAGGAACCTTTTCGCGTCTTCGGTCGTGATTTTGCGGGAAACAAATGCTAACGTGAGTGCTAGAACAATTCATAGGAGATTATTGGATGCAGACTTACCAGCCCGATCACCAAGAAAAGTGTCTCTCCTAAGTGTAAAAAAAACATATGCCCATTTAGATTGGAGTGGAGCCTGACATGTGGCATGAGAAAATGTCGAAATATTTTATGGAGTGACGAATGCAAGTTCAGCATCTTCGGATCGGACGGAAATGAATATGTTAGGCGTCCTACCAAGAAACCATTTGATCCACAATACACCAAAAAGACCCTTAAGCATATCGGAGGTAACATAATGGTGTGGGCAGCATTTTCTTGGTATGGTGTAGGCCCAATTCAGTTGATTGACGTGATTTTGATCAAAGAAAGTTATTTGGACATACTAAAGGATATAATGCTGCCATTTGCAGAGGAGGACATGCCGCTTCGATGGACATTTCAACATGTCAAAATTCGGTTTTCGCTTGGCCGGCGCAGTCACCGGACTGTAATCCTATTGAGAACTTGTGGAAGCAAGTCAAGGATAGGGTTTATGTACATAAACCCAGAAATAAATTCGAATTGTGGACTGCAGTAAAGAGAGAGTGGCACCAGATTTCAAAAGAAAGCGTTTAGTGGATTCTGTGCCGACTCGTTGCAAACAAATTCTTACAAATAAGAGTCACGCAATAAATTACTAAGTTGATATGTATTACCAAAAAAAATGAAAATTTCCCTTGAAAAGAATTAAATTTTTCAATAATTTCTCATACGGTTTTTTTCTACTTTGTAATCAGGATAATAAATCCAAATCGGAATATATTAAATACTCTTATCAAGTAAGACGCGTTTTTGCTACTAATATGTTCTACACATTTCAGCGTATCGTTTCAATAGACTAGCTTAACTTACAAGGTATTGAAAGCTGAAAAAATGGATGTTTTCCAAAAAACGCAGGCGTGTTTTTATTATTTTGACCACCAGTGTGTATACAATAATTTTCTTAAAAAGATTCATTTCATTCGTTCGTGTTTTATCAAGTGTTTTATCATTGTGTGGTGTACGCAGACTTATTCTAGCTAGCGTACCTTGACTCAGGCTGTATTGTTCTTCCAAGGACAGACATCACGACCCTTTGTCAAGTCAAAATTTCCCTTGGTTTGTTGCAATACGCAATATTAAATTCCAAAACAAGTTCACAGAGTAAAGCTTGTACTCTACTTTCTTTTCTTACCTAATGTCCTCTATAAAACATTTTTAGCGGCAATTTCCATAGAAATTGAATTCTCCAAAAACTCCATTTTCTCTGTAAAGATCAAAAAGTCGAAATGAGCTTCATTCAATAATCGGTCAATAATTCACGCTCCATCCAAACACGACGCAAAAACAAGCCTCAATTGCGTCTTGTCGCACGCTCAATCAATCCAGGTAGCACGGAAGCATTCCCAGCTAAGAACGCAATACGCTTGGCCCTCCACCATTTTATCCCATGTTTATTTAAGCGCACACTGGCCCTTGTGGCCTTCACCGTGCGCCGTCTCGCTCTGGCCCACGCACGCACTTGCCAGCGCTGCAAATGGCCCGAAGCGTATTACGTACGCTTGATGCGAATCCCACAAATGTCGTCGCTCGCCGAATCGCAAACACTCCCCGTGCCGGCTTGGTTGCCGGAACGAATGTGCTCGGGCGTGAAGGTGCGACGCGTAGCGTAAGCCCGCTTGCCGGAGCGTCCTGCCCCGCGGCAGGGGTTGGATCGTATCAAATGTCGTGACCGTCGCAAGTGCCAAATAAAACAGTGCATCAATGTGCGGCTCGCAACCGGCAGTGCCGCCGTCGCCCGCTCGCCTATCGGCTAATTCTACCATGCACTGAACTCGTATGAGCGCCGCAAAGAACGTATTTTGCGGAGTGTGTGGCCCGGCCGGTGTGGATGTGTGCGATTTGCGGTTGATGACGCGCAGCAAGGTCGTTGTGTACAAATCCAACGATAATCTGAAGGTCGTTCGTTACAATCACGTGACCTTTGCGAGTTTCTAGTGTGCGAAGACGACGGACACTCCTGCTCGTCTCTTTTGCTCTCATGGCCGCGCTCAAACTTGTCTCTTTCTTATGTTGCTTGAACCATTCTCTCACGCACACTACTGGGAAACTTTGAAACTCTCCTGAAACCCAAAAGGAGAACGCCACATCTGGTGTCAGTCGGCACGCGGGAAAGGGACGGCACACTTATTCTAATAAGACAGGCTGAGCAGAGCAGAATAGAGCAGCAATGCATACAGCCGCTTGTGTTTGTTTACAATGAAGCGGGGAATGCGACGAGAAAGGCCATAAAGGTGTGTAATTGGGGACGACACAGATGGCGTTGTAAATCCGTAGCATAAATATTCATGCCAGCGCCGCGGCAGGGCCGCACTCGGGAAGTTCGCACACAAACGTGCAATAAATGCTGTTTACCCTATATTTCATTTTTCACTCATTTTCACAACCAACAATTCATTTAGCCTATCCTCAAACCACTTAGGCCGGGTTTGGAGAAAATCAATGAAGATCTTGCCGTTTTTGCTCGCTGGCAGCGACAGCAAGCTTGCGGGGTGGCGTTTTGGCAATCGAAAGAGGGGCCTCAGGTTGTTGTTGTTTTCTATTTGTGATTTGTCCGCTCTAACGGAATTTGTCATTTTCTTTTGTTGCTTTGATTTCTTGGCGAGTTTCGTGGCCGTGGCTTGGCCGTTTTTGGAATTTTCAATTTGTCCCAATGGCCGGGCAAATAGATGCAAAGTTCTTTGTTCGATTTTTCGTTTCCTTGTCGAATTGACGCTATGCAAATTTATACACTAGACGACATAATTCATCGTACGATAACATTTTTGAGTATATGAAATTAACGTATTATCAAATCAGTTTATTTTCGTTTTAGGTTATTTATTTTATAACAAGTGCTACGACAATGCATGATCAATGTCCTCGTGGTATTCTTTTCCTGTAATAGCAAACTGATACGCATTTTATCGCAAAGCGACCAAGAACTATCATACAGCTACTTTAACCGTTATGCATTCGCAACATTTGAAGTGAATTGCACGGAAATGCAATCAGTCTCAACGCAGTGATCGTGAAGAAACATTGACAAGAAGTTCCGAGCGTAAATGCGCAATGTGTGGTGTCCTTTGAAAACATCTTTTAAACATTAAAGTGATGTATTTATCATCAATAAATATATCGCTTCATGAATGGATAGATAGCGCTTATCACCTCGTGATCCTTCCTTGTGAACATGGACATCGCCTTTTTGGTTGCGAGTGCTATGCGGAACGAGTAGTGATAAGATATTGAATTTATGAATGCATGACAATGTGAAATGCATAATTTAGGATATAGTATATTATTAGGTCATAAGTAATTGATTTAGTGTTAAGAAATTGTATAAATAGCAAGTCAGCATTAGAGAAACTATAGTCTTTTGAGATCCAGCGAACGTGTTTCACTTGTGCCTATCATTCGAGGCACTCTTAAAAGACTTTCCCTGTATTGTGCCAATAATTCGGCACTTCAGGTAATGCCTATAATCGGCACTTATATTCCTTGGCCAGTGGCATAAAAATTGTGCCGGGCGTTTCAAAATTTAACTTTCCCTGTAATAATTTCTTTTAAACCCACATATCCTCAACATGGGAAACTTTATTCGATATAGAGAGGACCAAGACAACAAAGGACCACAATCATCACGAGGCTATCCTCCTACATCACATGGCGATCCTAAACCATCACAAATGTCGCCAACAGAAACTAAAAGAAAAGAGACATCAACCGAATTTAGATAGGTACGAGAACAGGCTGAAATATTTTGAACCTTTAACTGTCACTAAAGTCTTGCACTGCATGTCACTAATTGCGAATACCTTCAGTAGTATAAATACCGAGTTACATGTGCCTAGCATCATAACCGTACACCTCACCATGTCTGACCGTGTATTATAAGCAATTGGAATACAGAGCTGTCATAAAATTCTTCGAAGAGAGGAACCAAACGCTGACGGTAATATGATGATGTCTACAGGGCCTGGGGAATCTGGACCTTTATTTGCCACCAAAATACTTTGGAGGCACGAATTCAAGCATGCCAGGGAGTCGCTAGAAGTTGATCCCAGGTCAGGGCATCCAAACACTGTCGTTATCGAAGGAAATATTGAAAAAATAAAAAAACAAATTTGTTCTAGAAAATCGGCGAATTTTGGCAGGTAACTGAAGACATAGAAATTAGCAAGGAACGAATCGGTGGCATTTTGCATAATCATTTGCACACGGCAAAGGTGTGCGCGCGATGGGTACCAAAAATGATTTGATTTCTTGGCGAGTTTCGTGGCCGTGGCTTGGCCGTTTTTGGAATTTTCAATTTGTCCCAATGGCCGGGCAAATAGATGCAAAGTTCTTTGTTCGATTTTTGGTTTCCTTGTCGAATTGACGCTATGCAAATTTATACACTAGACGACATAATTCATCGTACGATAACATTTTTGAGTATATGAAATTAACGTATTATCAAATCAGTTTATTTTCGTTTTAGATTATTTATTTTATAACAAGTGCTACGATCATGCATGGTCAATTTCTTCGTGGTATTCTTTTCCTGTAATAGCAAACTGACACGCATTTTATCGCAAAGCGACCAAGAACTATCTTACAGCTACTTTAACCGTTATGCATTCGCAACATTTGAAGTGAATTGCACGGAAATGCAATCAGTCTCAACGCAGTGATCGTGAAGAAACATTGACTAGAAGTTACGAGCGTAAATGCGCAATGTGTGGTGTCCTTCGAAAACATCTTTTAAACATTAAAGTGATGTATTTATCACCAATAAATACATCATATGTGAAAGAAACGAAAAAAATATATAAAAAATATATAAAAATATTCTGTTCAGTTTGTAAAAATCCAAGAACCAATGGTGTAAAACTAAGAAAAGCGAAGTGTTATTTAGAGGTTTATTCTTGAACAATGCAAATAACTTTGAAAAAACTTATCAGTTTTATTAGTTAAACTAACAAACTGAAAAGATTAAAATGTGCCATTCTATACAAATCATCACATATCATTCTGGAAACAAATTGTCGCTGCGTTAGCAATATCGATGCCCCGATCGGGTTTTTCGTCGGTGCGCTCAAATAAGTGAGGTCTGAAGATAAGCGTAATCGGGTGGGTCGCCTTCGATTGGTTGTCTGCGCAGGAGGCGCCAGCAGAAAATGAAACTGATTTAAATAGTTTTGGATCGCTCAGTGAGTAAGAGAGTGTCCATTAATTACATAAGAATCATTTGTGAACTATCTATCTTGCATCACCAAATAAGGTACTTAAATAGGTCTAAAAGAGAACCGCAAGAGGAAACATGATGGCGATGAAACCCAATTAATAATTGGAAGCTGAATCGGAATCGATAATGGGACAATTATTTATCAAAAAATGCTAAATTATATTTGTCAGTCGACGGAGATTCGTGGCTTGAAAATAAATCTGTCTTCGCCACCCTTTTACGATAGTAGGATGTCCGTTATAAAGACACCTCTAAGAATTTGAAGAATATTTCGTTGTTCATAAAAATATCGTAAACTTGAGGCTTCCTCCGCCCTTTTGCTCATTTTTATGTCAACTTTTGAAGGGCAGCTAGCTAACTACGAAAAATACAAACATAAATAAATACAAACTATCAACAACCTTTTTATGGTTTTCATAACAACTCTAAATAAAATCTATTAAACAGTTACGTTTGAAATGGATTCATTGAGAATTGTTGACACAATTCCAATGATCAATCGTAAGAGCTTTGCATAAAAATCAACTAAAAAAACAGCAAACATTTCATAACCACTGTATTATTGATTTTATCTTTTCAAAAAAAAAATTGCCATTCACTTGTTGTTTTTCATTAACGGATCCCATTCAGATCTCTATTATGCAATCACGTTCCTATTAAATTAAGACAAACAAACAATTCCGCTGCACGAAAATAGCCTTTCCTTTTTCCAGTACAAGCATCCAAAATAGAAGCTTAAACAAGAAAATGATTACATTCGCTGCTTTTATTTTATTTTAATAAAAAGTTTTTTGATATCTCACTCAATACGAGCAAATCCTGTTACGATTCTTCCAAATGTAGAATTTGTAGAGAGAGAAAAGCAACAGTGGGAAGCGTTCTTTTCCTAAACCAAAGTAATTGGACGATGATCGCAACAAAATAGTAACCAACTCAAGCCTGACGATTATACACAAAAACATTGTTGTGATGAGAAACAACAAAGGTCAATCGGAAAAAAACTTAATCACTGCAGAATTTGTGTTCCATTGAAGATTGCACGAATATGGTGTCTTCTTTTCGATATGGTGGTTTATGATCCAACCTCGTTAAGCGGTAGACGAAAAGAGGTTTTCAGGGTAAGGCAAACATATGTTTGAATGTCATTAAAATGTTACTAGAAGTAGCAAGTAGGCAATGGAGTTGCATTGATCGGTTGACTTTTGTGAAAAAGAAAGGAAACGCTTCAGTTTACATGAAGGTTGACTGTATTCGTATGCAATGGAGTGTTGTTGAATAATCGCTGCAGTGACTGATGCATTTATATATGTGAATCATGTTACAAAATGTTGTTAGACAAAATCCTCTAAAAAAATATCTCGACGTTGGTTGGACAGTCATTTCAATTGAAATCCATATTATAACACTTAAAGAAAATGTATTTCAATACGAGTGATAGAACGTTGAATTGCCACAGCCGCCATATTTGTTAGTAAACTGTCATATTCATGTGACATTCTTGTTCAGAATCGATTGACAAGTCATTGTGAACGTTGACATTGTCAATCACATGTGAATATCATTGCCTTGACAATTTCGATTTTTTCACAACGAAGAATATGTTGCTATTACTGATCATAGTGAGCATCATCATTCAATGATTTTTCGGTGTGCATCGCTCATAATAGATTCGCGCGTTAAATAAAACTCGACGACGTAATTAGCTGCTAGATAATGCCAAAAAAAAACATTAATCAAGCTTACAAAAAAAATGTTACAGTACATTATCTTACAACCTTGACAAATATCCTGGCAGTAATTTAAAGAACAGAAGGATATAAGCGAAGTCTTTCTTACTGGTAGAGAATCAAACCCAATGGTTGATCATAAATGTTTTACGGCAGGGTTGGTAAACATTCCACCATCTCAACAAAGGGCAATTGTCCTTCGTCTAGAAAGCCTTCTTCGTAGGGCATATGAAGGTTTAAAAACAGTTGCTTGGTTGACGTAGAAAATAATCAACAATTAAAATTAGGTTGCCGTCTTCTTTGACTCTTTAGTAAGGCTTGCAAAATAGCTGCGAAGAGTTGAGTATCAGCTCCGATAAGATTCATTTATCGATTATCCTTTTGGCATATAAGATCAATGCGACTTTTCGGAATAAATGAATACATAAATACTTTAGAAAGAAACTTTGATGGAAAAATATTAAAAATAACTACAGTGGAGGAAATAATTATAAAGCCACCCTATTTATTTACATTATTTTATTTATGCAAATATTTGTTTTAACTCTAATTATATTATTTGAATCGCAATAATAAAAGTAAATAGAAAATAAGAAAATATACAAAATCGTAGTTCATGTATGTGAATTTTTTTAAAAAAGAAACATAATTTCGGAGGAAATAAATATAAATCCATATTCGTAATGTTGATATATTTACTCAAATAGAGTTATTTATTATTAATTAATATTTGGTGTGTCCTCCTTTCTTTTGGAGGACCTTTATTAATCTATTTGACATTGATGAAATTATTTTTTTAATATATTTTCTTCAATTGCATTCCATTCTGTTTTAATTGCTGTCTTCAGCTCCTGGACAGTATTGTATTGCTTGCCGTCCCTGTAAACTCAACGAGCCAGAATGCCCCATAGATTCTCTATGGGGTTTAGATCAGGGCTCCAAGCAGGCCAACCAACGTTTGGTATATTTCGAAACGTGGATAGCAGCGTTGTCTTGTTGGAAGATAAAATCCGGCCCTATAATTTCTTCAGCGTTGTTCTAATAATTTTGTATACATTTCAGAATTCATACGAGTGGGAACCCATGCCAATGGAAGCTTACTTTGATGGAAAAACGCTCCCCATACCATAACAGAGCCACCTCCGAAATTTCGGCTCATTCTTATTTCCGGAGCCTTTCGTAAATCCTGCCAATAAAATTGGCAACCATCTGGACCATCCATATTAAATTTCTTCTCGTCGCTAAACCCAATTTTCTTCCAGTCTTCGTCGTATTTTATAATTTTTTTGGCAAAACCCATTCTGGCTGTTTTGTGTCCCTCATTCAGTCTTGGTTTTTTAACACTTATGTCCAGATCGCATTTTTATTTTTATGCAGGATTTGCCTAATGCGTCTGATGGTCACTGGCAACTTCAATTCAGCCTTAATCTGACCAGCTGTAAGATGTAGCTGCGTTGCCTTTGAAAATATGAGGCGTTTGTCCCTTTCGGATAAAGTTGGTTTACGTCCAGATCGGCATTCTTTTATCATACCGAGGAGTGTAACATTCTTACAACTCCTGAAATGGAAGGCATCAATTTCGATGGTTCATTTACATTAGGTAGAGGGTGCCTCGTTTTAAATGAGTAAATGGAGAACCTAGCCGTGAATATCATGCGGCAACGCACGCAGTGTGCCGCAAATGGGTGGGCCCAGAAATTACCACTCATGCGCAGCGATCCTGTTGGGGTGTTAGTTTGCTCGCGCGTTTATTTTGGTTTGTTTTTACCGATTTTTTCCTGAAGTGAAGTCCGGGTTGAGGAATTATGATAATTTTACCTCTCGCGGTAGGCATGTGTGAAGAAGATAAAGTTGGTTTACGCGCGAAGAGATATAATACTGACTCCCGACGGCACGTAAAATTATGTGTTAGTTCACGCCAACAGGTGGTGAGCTAATCAGAGACTTTAAATCGGGTCTCTCAATCGCCTATTCGAACTGGCGCGTCGTATCAGGCTTCGTGGGAAGCAAGAATTAGAATAATATAGGAGGTATAGCTTCCCGTCAAATTGAGCCGACCCGTTAGCATTCATCAAGTCTATAGCCTTTGTTAGACCGAACTTACTCGCGAACAACATTTAACCTTTCTTTGTCTCGTCTTTGAAAATCAAAACTGTTCGACTTTTACGCTCGTATTTCTGACCTTTATTACAAAGTTTAGATTTCCATGAGCTCTGCGAAGATAGTGTTGAATTTGCAGGAGACTAATATAAATTGCGTTTCAATTTTTCCTGTAATGGTTCAGATTTTCTCTAAAGGATTACGTTGTTGCTGCTTTTATGTTCAAGCTTGGTAGTATTTATTTTGACTTTTCTTGTTGGAAGCAGCTCTGATGCTTCCTTGCGTCGCACAATTTGTAAGATTGTTTCCTGTTTATATTCAAGTAATCCTATTCAAATATATCCTTTTTATATCTTTCAGAAATGATCACAACATCGCATAACCACCTCCTAATCAATAATCATCGCATCTGCTAAACACACGAAATCAAAATGGTCAACATGCACGCACCCGCTGGGGGTAATTGTTCCCCCAGCCATTCGGTGCAATCAGCCACAATGAATGCAATCAATTCCAACACGTCCGCTTCAATAAGGAACGCCAATGTGTCCGTGACAAATATCAAATGTGAAGAAGGACTCGCCAATAATGGACCAATAACAACCAGTGTAAAACGTGAGCCCAGTGAACTAGACCTACATCCGAATGGTGTGATATTCCCGACAGTCGCCACAACCCCCAACTGTAACACTTACCTGAATGGTATCAACATGTCGGCAAGCGCCAGCAATAATAGTAGCGGCGGTGGTATTAGGATACAAGTTCCAAAAGTCGAAGATTCCGATGAATCCGAATCGGAGCTAGCGAACATTGAGAATTCGTCAAAGGTCAATCGGCGAGTGGCAAGTGCAAATAAAAACGGTCCAAGACCAATGTCGTGGGAGGGCGAGTTGTCAGAGGCTGAGGATGGAATGATGGACACCGAGAATTCTGTGAGCAATGACAAAGATTTCGAGGACTCGCAAATGTCCACCATGAAGGAGGACTCACGACAAAGTGGTATTATGAAGCCTGACTATGAGCATACACCGGTTGATCCAGGTGGTCCTGTGGGCTTCAGTTCAACAGTCAAGAAATTCCCGCCCGAATGTATTGGACTTAAGTATGAGCCGGGACTCTCCGATGCGACGGCCAGCGGTCTGAACTCACCACTTCTGGCGCGATCCAAGTCCAATTTATTGCCAGCGAATCCAAGTCCTGATTCGGCCATTCATTCCGTTTATACGCACAGCTCGCCAAGTCAATCGCCATTGACATCGAGACATGCTCCGTACACACCTTCGCTTAGTCGGAACAACAGCGATGCATCGCATAGTAGTTGTTATTCGTATAGTTCCGAGTTTAGTCCAACCCATTCGCCTATTCAAGGACGTCACAATATCTATGGCAATTTCAACGGATCTCTGCATCATTCCGTGCTTTATCGGCCGATTGTTGACGGTCAAGATCCAGCCTTGCATCCACTCAACGCTGGAGCGACGCCAGGATCAACTCCACGACGGCCAGACGATGTCCTGCCGGCCGTCGATAATGATGCCATTCCATCGCCTGGGATCTCACGACAACAACTGATCAACAGTCCTTGTCCGATTTGTGGTGATAAAATCTCTGGATTTCATTATGGTATTTTCTCGTGCGAATCCTGCAAAGGATTCTTCAAGCGAACGGTCCAGAATCGAAAGAACTATGTTTGCGTTCGCGGTGGACCATGTCCAGTGACAATATCGACGCGCAAAAAATGTCCAGCATGTCGTTTTGAAAAGTGTTTGCAAAAGGGGATGAAACTCGAGGCGATTCGTGAGGATCGAACACGTGGCGGCCGATCGACATATCAATGCTCGTACACGTTGCCCAATTCAATGTTGAGTCCAATGGTGAATAATGGACACGACAGCAATTGCGGTCAGAACAATCTACGAGCGAATCTGATGAATGGTTGTATGGTGAAGACGGAGCAGTCCGAACTCAGCAATGGATGTGGTAGTTTAAGTCTAGCGGCCAGTAATTATCGTCATAATACGGTACCGACTTTGTTGCAGGTAAGAAACGTTCAATTGATTTAACACCCGCTTTTATAATCCTTGTTGTTTTAATATTGCAGGAGATCATGGATGTTGAGCATCTGTGGCAATACAACGAAGGCGAGATACCACGTTTCAATCAGTTAACATCGTCAGGAAGTACATCGTCATCACGTTCGACTGGTGGTCATTCAGCGACAGCCACTGCTATTCAAACGACGAATCCCTTATTGGGAAGTGTCGGTATTACGAACGAGAATGCTAATCCTGATTTAATAGCGAATTTGTGCAATGTCGCCGATCATCGTTTGTATAAGATTGTTAAGTGGTGTAAAAGTTTGCCACTATTTAAAAATATTTCGGTAAGTAATGGAAACTGAATGCAAATTTTCAAATGTTTCCTTTAATAATAAGATTTTATTTTACAATTAGATTGATGATCAGATCTGTTTGTTAATCAATTCATGGTGTGAACTGTTGCTGTTTTCGTGTTGTTTCCGATCGATGTCGACACCAGGCGAAGTGAGAATATCGCATGGAAAGTCTATAACGCTTGCGCAAGCCAAGTCCAGTGGTTTACAGGTAGGTTTTCGGATGAAAAGGATTTGTAATAAAATAATCATGAATAGGCAAATTGATTGTTTCGAAGCTAATTCCCTCCCTATTGATTAGAAAGCTTCTTTGATATTAGTGTTCGTTAGCATATTTTCCTGTTAAATTGATCCTTGATGTTTATCGGGAGAATCTCTTGAATTCTTATGGACACTTAAGCCATTGTGATCTCTTAAAAACAAAGATTGGTTGTGACGAATGACTTCGAAAAGTAAACTAGTTAACGATGTAACTTGTTCGCATCAAATTATCCTGCAGGATCCATTCTGAACTCGTCTATGGCTATGTTTTAAAAAATTTAATACTCGATTTCGTTGAGTATCAATTCTTTTCATTTTGAGGAAAAAAGAGTTTCACCAATAAATAAATACAATTCTTTAATTTTCTCTCATTTCACATTAAACAAAAATTGGATTTGACTTGAATTTACACCAGTTATATTTATAAGCCCCGCAAAACTCTAGAAATAGAAATAAATTGTGATTATCAACGTGGGCTATCGAACAATTTTCCTTTAAGACGACCTATTGTAGTGACTTTGCAAAATCAATAAATGAATGAATTGCACTTTTTTCGTTGTATTTTGTGATAAATGAATGTGAAATTTCTTTTCTGTCATTTTATTTTTCTTATTCGCAATTTGTTCATATTTTTATTGGTTTTGATTAAATGACCGTTCGATGAACTTTTGTGCGATTTCGACTGACTTATGAATGGAGAAATTTTTTAAGTAAAAAGGTATAATTGGTGTTCAAAAATTCGTAATTGAAAAGGTTTTTTGCTGTATATTGAATAGTATCTTTGAATTACAGTGATCGTTTGTTGCAAGATCTTTATCAAAAATGCATTTTTTCAAATAGAGACAACTTACCTCTTTTTGTAGTGTCCAGTTCACAAACAACTTTCGAATGGCATCTCTGTTTGAAAGCTGGGTTTTTTGGAAGTTGCGGGTCTTCAGAAAGAAGCCACAGATCTAAGCGACTCTAAAAGAGCATGTCCAACAGTAGACCAGGGCGGATCTGTAGAAAAACGACTAAATTTGGTCGTTGAGAGGGGGCACGCTGATTTTTGCAGGAAAAGTTGTGGAATAACTCGTATAACAATAATTGAATTATGCTCCTTCTCAAAAAAGTCGGGAACATTAAACAAAAAAACGAAATGTTTAAACATTTAGAAAAAAAATCGTGTTTTTTCTGCTTGTCAAACTCCTAACTTTAAAACGGTTCATTTTAGGTCAAAATTGTGTGACAATAAAAGTTGCGTAATAAATTTTTTTATAAGATAGGATTAGTTTAAAATCCTCAAACATTCAACCCTTGTCGCATATTGCAATAAACATAAAAAACAGGGTAGAAAAGCCTTTTTTTATTTAATTTTTTTTGCCACTTAAAATGCACGTAGGACCTTTATATTTTGCTTGAAAAATCTTTACAACATCATAAAACAGCTAACAAATTTTCATCAAAATCGATTCAGTAAATTGCCCATAATGCTTGTGCAATCTAAATTTATTAAAAAAAAATCAAAAATTTTGAAAACTTGCAAGTCAGAAACTTTAACTTATAAAAGTTTGATTTTTTTTTCATATATAAAAGAGCACTTAACCTATCACATGGACTTTGCAAAATTAAAATCGGATAATTATGACGGCCTCAGCAATTTTTGCTAAACTTGGTAATAAACTCTAAAATTGTGCTGAGCGCATGCGCATTCAGTCGTAGGAGCCATGCTTCCATCAACAGAATCCGCAGTCGCCATAATTATCCGATTTTAATTTTGTAAAGTGCATGTGATAGGTGAAGTGCTCTTTAATATGTGAAACAAATTTCAAACTTTTATAAGTTAAAGTTTCTGACTTGCAGGCTTTCAAAATTTTTGATTTTTTTTTAAATAAATTTAGATTGCACAATTATTATGGGCAATCTACTGAATCGATTTTGATGAAAATTTGTTAGCTGTTTTATGATGTTGTAAAGATTTTTCAAGCAAAATATAAAGGTCCTATGTGCATTTTAAATGGCAAAAAAAAAATTAAATAAAAAAAGGCTTTTTCCCCGTTTCTTTTATGTTTATTACAATATGCGACAAGGGTTGAATGTTTGAGGATTTTTAACTAATCCTATCTTATAGAAAATTTTATTACGCAACTTTTATTGTCACACAATTTTGACCTAAAATGAACCGTTTTAAAGTTAGGAGTTTGACAAGCAGAAAAAACACGATTTTTTTTCCAAATTTTTAAACATTTCGTTTTTTTGTTTAATGTTCCCGATTTTTTTAAGAAGGAGCATAAATCAATTATTGTTATACGAGTTATTCCCCAACTTTTCCTGCAAAAATCAACGTGCCCTCCCGCAACGTCCATCTGAAAACAGATCCGCCCTGGTCTACAGGAAGTATCGCCAGAAGTGTTGAGAAAAGTAATGAAAAATGAAATGATGAAACGAGCCCGAATGTGTATCAACTCTGGCGGCGGTCACTTGACCGATTTTATTTTTGTAAATTTATGGGCAAAAACTTAAACGTCTAAACAAACATAATCAACAAACAGAACCAATTATTTTTTCACTTACAAACAAAATTAACCCATTAGGAAATTGAGTGAGGACTTTTCCACAACGTTGTATCATCAAAAAATTGATATGGTAGCAGCTTATGGGGCTTTAATATCACCGTTCTCTTCTTTTCCAATTTTTTTAATATACCTGCAACTTTAGGAAGATTTAAATAGAATGCGCCACACTGGCATCCTTGTTCATTTACTAAAAATGCAACAGAATGATCAGCAATAGCAATGGTAGAACAAAGGCAAGAACATCTAGAATTATATCACAATACTCACCGTGGATAGTGTATCCTGGACTGATAACCATGCTGATCGTCGATCATATCAATAGTGCATATGTTTTTACGATGAGAGACACAAATTAACGCTAACTGATCTAATTTCAAGGTTCATTTTCTTAGAAACGAAAAAATGCTGACAGAATGATGCGAATGGATATTATTTCTTCATTGAAGTGCAATTCGTCGCCGGAAATAATCTAAGCATCTGGAAATGCGAATGATAAATGATATGAACCAGAAAAAATGCATAAAATCAAGTTCAAATTAAATACCTAAGCTATGGCAATGGTAAAGATAATGTATGCAGACATTCGTAAAGGATGCTTTTAACAGATTTTTATTCTTCAAAAGTAGTACTAAAACGACCTCTCAAGCAAAAAATCCCTGACACAATGCTTAAAACTGATAATCACAACAATAGAAACATTACAAAAACACATGTTCTACATTCGTAAACAAAGAAATAAATAATCTCACACAATCCGTTAGAAAAAGGACTTGAAATATTCTATCAAACAAAAAATGGTACCTTAAAAAATGGAGCACATCTACATTGAGATTCAAATAGTACTATGCTGTGCGGCTAGCAAGTTTGGACAGCAATTGACCCCTTTTTACATCTTGAATTGCACCAGGCATGCCAAGAAAAAATGTAATTTCTTCAAAGCAACGAAACCGACCCGAAAGCCTTTCAGAATAATCTGCAGCTATGAAAAGGAGACTCAGGATAGAACTATCAAACCTGCCAGCACCTGGGTTATACGCAAGAGAAGGTAGTGGAGGGCGGCTGATCTCTAAAACTAGGGGATGAGTAAAGTGAACAAAACCACGAGGCTTCATTCATACTTATGTCTTCTTATTTCGTGTCATTTTTGGTTTCTGGGGCCTAAAAATTTAAACCGTCTGAAATTTTTTAATGCAGATACATTTTTGTTGTTGCGTCAATGGATTTTTTGCGCATTCTATGCAGAATGCCTCCAATGGTAGGCTGGTATGCAGCAGTCCACCATTGGAGATTAGTGAGAGCCGTTCAAAATATGGATCAAATAAGACAATCGTTTAAATCTTCCAACGTGTAGTTTTCTTTTATGCTGAAATTGAAGTCAGACTAGTCAGAAGAGTTATGAAGGATCGAATATGACACTGATGTGAAAAGATAAGGGCAAACAGCGGAAAATTCAGACAAGATTGAATGTTTTCAAGCGCAAGATTAAACACAAAAATGTTTTTATCAAATCAGACGAATACCGGCGGTACAATTAACTGATCTCTATTCTTTATTCATATTTCAGGAGACTTTTCTGGGAAAGCAATTTTAGATTATCAAAAAAACAATGAAATACCTTTCAAATATTCACTTATTTTGCATTATTAAAGAAATGAATGTTGCCACAGTTCTAGATTAAAGCCACGTTGCAGTTTTTTTTAAAAAATGTGATGTAAAAATGTTATTACGCGACAGTAAAAATGATACGAAGGTAGATCAGGCTATGTTTGTAGCTCCACTTTTAACAGTCATGGATTGAATGCAACGCCAAAGATGCTGCGTGTTCAAGTTCCAGTATCATTTCAATTTTATAAGTATCTCTGAATGGAGACAAATAAATTATTTTCCTAATTCTTTCAAACAATAAAATATTTCCTCTAAATCTTACTTACATCATCAATATTTTCTATTGCAGGCCTGCATTGAACGAATGCTTAATCTGACAGACCATCTGAGACGATTGCGTGTCGATCAGTATGAATATGTTGCCATGAAAGTTATTGTACTATTACAATCCGGTGAGTAGTTCCATCAACTATCACCAAAATACGGAAAATGTTAAATTATCTAACTAAAAGACTTACTAATTATATATTTTATATTTTTCTAGATACAACAGAACTAAGGGATCCAGTGAAAGTGCGTGAGAGTCAAGAGAAAGCTCTGCAAGCATTACAAGCATACACGTTAGCCCATTATCCTGAAACACCGGCCAAATTTGGTGAATTGTTGCTGAGAATTCCTGAATTACAAAAAACCTGTCAGGTCAGTGTGGAATTATTGAGAAAAATAAATAGGAAAAAAATAAGTTTATTAGTTTAAATATTTAAATGGAGACTCACAAACAACACATTAACACTGCTTTGTAACTTTATTTTTGATCAAATTTAACATTTTCAAATATTTTCCGATTAAGCAATGATGTTTAAATATTTTCCTTTGAAAAAATGACCAAACTTTCTCAAACTTTGCCAATGCCGGTCTACATGACTTCTAACATTTTAAGTTTAGGGAACAATCGCCCATTATCCAATCTGCTAGTAGGGTCAAACATTTTATAGACGAGAGTGTAATTTTGTTTAAAAAAAATCTGATCTTGTTATGTTACGAAAATAATACGTGCTGAAAGGTAATTGATAATTACATCTAATCCATTTGACAATTCTTTAACACAATAATATTCTTATCCAAAAGTGAATGTGTTCTAGGTTTTATCCTCTATTTTATCTTGGCTTATTTCAAGATTTTTTAGTTAAAATTGAACAGTTTCGTTCGATGATGCCCTCTCTGATCTATTCTTTCCTGTGTTAGTTAACTCACTGAAATTTGTCCTGAATGTTTTTGTGTTTCTCTCTCTCTCTCTCATTTCTAGGACCTGTTGAGGACACAAATGGGATTTAGAAGAAAGCCAGCTTGGAAACGCTGGGTTTCCTTATAGTCACGCATTTTTCTGGAAGCGGGGAGACTTCCACCAGTCACAATACCCGTAAACGAAAGGCTTCTACGCTTGGCAATCAGCTGATTCCAACTGTCCAAATCCCCTGCCCTGGACAATTATTCATTTGTTGAGACCCAGCAAGGAATCAACACAGCACTGACATGGCTGGTTTACATTCCACAGCGTTGAAAAGAAATTAAAATAGTTTTCATATCCAAAGCGGGTAAGACCTCCCACTCTTCCGCCTAAGCATTAAATGCCTATAAGGGTCACCTTTTTTCTTTTGAAAACACTAGAAAGGCTGATAGACATTCATTTGAGAGCTTTTTCGTAAACACTCACGGTTGAAACAGCTCTACACTCGCTCTTCAGCTACATCGAATAATGGCTAAGCTATAAGAAATATACACAAGCAGTGTTTCTAGATATTGAAGAAGCGTTCAACAATATCAGCTATAAAGCAATTGGGAAGGTCACTTGAGGAAAACAATGTTGATGATAACTTGATAAGGTTCATCAAACAACTGTTAAGCAGCAGAAACATCAACTCCTCTCTAGGAAATAGCACCATTAAAATAAGGACTTGTTGAGGCACCCTTCAAGGTGAGGTACTATCACTCCTATGAAACTTAGTGGTGAATCTCCTATCAAATAGCGACTGGCTGCAAAGTCGTAGCCTATGCCGACGATGTTGCAATAGAAATATCGGGCAAATTCGTCAACATGCTATCTGAAAGACTAAACTTTACCCTAGGCATTCTCTCCAAATGAAGCGAAGACTGTGGTCTAAAGATAAATCAGTAGAAAACGGAAACTGTACTCTTCACAAAAATGTACAAAATTCCACGATTTATCCCATCTAAGCTTGATGATGTAACTCTCAACCAGCGTTGCCAGAAATTATTTGAGACATTACCGTAGTTGGGCCTCAAAATTACCTTGTTTCGACCTTTTCTACCGTAGGTTTAATAAAAATCTAATTCAACAAGTTATAAAAAAAGTTTATTGCGTTTTTATGATAACATACATACATCTATACTTAATTTTATTTTAAAATTTAAATTTTCTTAATTACAGCAAGTTTAGAAGAGTTCATTTATCGACGATAAATCTTCTGTATCGTCCGTATTGTATAGTTCATTTTTAATTTTGTCGTACATGAGATCAGACGGCTCAAATTCAACGCATCCTTGAAGCTATACGCTTTCTGATGCTAAACCAGCCCCATTCAAACTAATTTTTCCAAGCTTATTCCTGAATTTATTCTTTATCAGGAATATTTTTGAAAATATTCTCTCACAATCTGCGTTTGAGTGTGGAAGTGACAACAAATTCAAGGCGAATTCACTCAGACTTTTAAACTCCGGGCGATTGTCGCTATCATAAATCAAACTCAATTTTAAATAAAAACTGTCAATTGATATGTTGGATGCTTTAAGCTCTTTAGGTAGGTGAAATGATGGCAACTTGCGCCACTCGTTATCGAGATCTTGCGCAGAAATTGTCATGCTTATTCTTGGACAATTGTTATAAAGACGAAACAAAGAAGGATTATCATCTCTGGTACGATAGTCAATGGCTTTGTCAGGATTGGGAATATTAATATTTTTTAAAAGAGGATCATCAAATTGAAATCTTTTTTTTTATTTCTTAACAACTTAGCTTATAAAATTGACGACATTGAATTTTAAAATTTAAAGCTTTTGATTCGAATTGATCATCGGAATCTTTTTGAATATTTTCAAGCGCAGACACGACCGTTATAGGAAGGTATATTCTATCAGGAGGTAGAAACATGTCGTCTAAATTTGGATCTATACTTCCAATTTCCGTATTATAAATGTAAGAGCCTTTCATGTAGTATTGTAGGATTTCAATGAAAGTACCCGAATCCGGAAAACAATTTTTCAATAAATCTGTCATATGATTCATAGCTACAAATGGAATATTGTGCTCTGCGAAAAATGAGCAAAGCTTTATTTCTGCCCTATTAACACTTTTGGTAAAGTGATTTCACTTCTTCACTCTCTTTCGAAGGAAAGAAACTCAAAATTGTTTTCGATGAGCTTCCACCAAACATTAATTCATGCTTTTTTGATAAACCATGTCTTTTAATTACTGTTAATTCTGCAATGAATTCTACATTGCACATTTTGCACCTTGCCTTGCACTCGTCGTAACTATGTTTTGCTTCTTCTTTAGCCGGCGCCAAATTACTAGGTATTCGTAGAATTCCGACTAAAAATTCTACTAGCTTCTGCAACGGCTTTATTTTGCTTAGTGTGCGATAACGAATAAAATTCTATAATTTTGTAGGCCAAGCATTTGAGGCGAAATAGCCATTAGTCATTAGCGCGATGCTAAGCATATGGTGGTATGTTTATCTTAAACAGCAAATACACGATGCGATTCCAGCACAACTAGTTGACCACAAATCGATTTGCGTCGTGTCTTTACGCGTATGTTGTTGGTTTTCGTTGGTTGGTTGGCATCGTGTATTTGCTGCTTTAAGGGCCTAATTAGATGACGCGATTTCAGCTCCACCAATTGCCAATATTCCAACATCATACTCGCAAATAGCGATGTGTTTGCCATAGTTTTCTATTTCAATTTATTGGTATTATTATCCTGATTAAATTACCGTAGGCTTCATAGGTATTTTACCTCTACCGTAGGCCAGATTTCATCTGAAATTACCTTGAAACTACGGTAATTACCGTAGGTCTGGCATCGCTGCTCTCAACCCAGCTCTAAGTCAAAAACCTAGTTCTGATTCTGGACTCCAAACTCGTGTGGAAAGCGAACATAGAAGAAGCAATGCGTAAAGCTTCATGCAGAATCTACTGTTGCAAAAGAGCTATTGGGAAAATATAGGGATTGAAACCCAAAATGATATCATGGCTCTAAATGGCGATATTGGAACCAATCCTTCTGTATGGTGCAGTTATTTAGTGGCCAGCTATCGCAAAAATATCAAATCGGATTCTGTTAAATAAGATCAGAAGAACTGCAGCTATTGCAATCACCGAGGCCCTACGTGCTAACCCGACAAGACTATTTAATAGCATGAACAATGCCTTTGGTTCATGCTATTAAATTGGCTCCCGACTAAGCTCTTTACGAGGCAACAGGCCAAATGCTCTGCAATTCGATTGAAAGCTCTAAAACTATGGCATGAGGGAAATATCGGTCTATCTACCGTACGGAGGGATGGACCAACGCCAGAGAAAGCAGACTTCATTTCTTCGATTCCCTGCTTCCATCATGCTTTCAAGTCAGTCATGCCGAGTAGGGATGGCGGCCATAGATGGATCAGAAATTAAGAAACAAAGTTGAATTTGGTGTTTTCTTAGAGTAGCTAGATCTGAAACTATCCTTCTGGCTTCTGGACCGCTTCAGCGTCTTTTGGGCAAAGGTCAGTGCGTGGTTACGAAACAAGAAAATTTCTGTAAGAAATCTAAACATCTTCTCTGGCAGTGAAGCTGCTATCCAATCGATATTCAACGTGTATACCTCAGCCAAAATTGCATTGTAATTTCTTACATAACTGAATGAGGTGTGGCTTTCTTATTAAGTGACTCTTTGCTGGGTATAGGGTCTTAGGGATATAATTTGGAATTGCGAAGCAGATGCTCCAGCGAGGGCTGACACTCAGCTTCAGAATTATACACTAACACCCCCAAGTCGGCCATCTCTAGCTTCCATTAAGCACAAGTATTCAAGCAGCATTGTATAGAGGCTGCAGGCAGAGCCTTAATGCTGGAAGAAACATGTAGAGCAACCAGGTCAGTTGCTCTGAGCCCCAAACGCACCAAGCAACTTCTCAACACGAGTCGTAAAACAATCAGTTTCATCATATCTGTACTGACGGGACACTGCCTAATTGGCAGACATGCAGAACGATTGGGCGTACCTTTCAACCAATTCTGAATCTGAATTCTAATCGGAAGAAAGGGAAGAAATGGTCCAACATTTTCTATGCGTATACCCAGCACTGTCCAGAAGACGAATGCAAATTTTGGACTCCACCTTCCTGGATAGCTGCATGGAAATATATATTTAAATGTTAACTGCAAAGCCATCTTCATAAGAGGATTCAAATGGTTCACCTCGCCCCATAGCTAGGTTCTAGTGCCGTCTCGATTTTTTTTTGTGGTATCACAATGGGTCTGTCGTGGGCTAAGTGAGCCTTCTCTTGAGAAATATTACAACCAACCATCTTTCTCGTCTCCCAAAAAAAATCAATTTTCAATGTTTAAAATCCCATCAATCTCCATGTAATTTTATCGTTGAGAGTTTAATGTTTAGTTAAAAATACCGCAAAATAATATTTTAGTTGGTACTTTTCGGAAAGAAAATAGAAAAACAGCTTCTTAAATATCTTGTTAATCTTGTCCTTAATTCATTGTGAGCAGATTTTTAATGTAGTCGCTTTACAAACAATTGAATCTATTATATAATCCCACAAAACTCACTAAAATTAAGATTTATTTCAGCTTAAACAATTTACAATGCTGATTGAATTATCATCTTAACAACACCGTTTTTATTATTCTCATCCTTTTAGCTGGGCAAAGAAACACTTACAATCAAATCAAAAGACGGCGAAGACTTTAATCTGCTCATGGAACTGCTACGCGGAGAACATTGACGAATACTCATGTCTCTCATCAGAATAGTAATGATCATGATAATGATAACGAAGAAATGGCATTCAAATCATTATCATAACAATTATGACAATGATTATCATCATCAGATCAACATTGCCTATACGTCATCATCCGCAGAAGCAGCAGCAACATAACAACTGTAACTTTTAATTTAAAAACAAATCAAAAAAAAAAACAAATCAACATTCAAATAAATAAAAATAATATACAATTATATTTCTTTTCGATTTAATGAAAAGAATATTCAATGAATGATATTGTATGAAAAGATATATAAACTGAAAATTGATTTATAAACAAAACAAAAATGTGCCTAAAAATACGTCTTCTCGGAGAGAACGACATTGCAAAGCAACTAAATAAGTAAGTGTGCGCGTGTATGCAAAAAGCAAACATTGAAAAGGTTAAAATCAAAAATTAATTTAAAATTCATCGAATTCTGTTTTGGGAATTCAAACAAAAAATAAAAAAATATTAATATTTTTTTTATAATGAAAAAACAACCTATTTTTACAACTCAACACGACATACAACAATGCAACAGATTATTAAGCATTTGATATGGTAATTAGATTGAAATTCATTTGTAAAATAAAATGAATGAACAATAATTTAATTTAACTATACAAAAAAAAATTGATATATTGCATACATTGTTGAATTCGCACAGCATGAAAGTCATCCGAATGGAATATATACATTATAATTGTGTGATGTTTATAAGAGAAGATAATTAATTATTATTATTATAATTATTATTAGCTTAAAAAAACAATGTGCTTGCATGTGAAATGTCCGAAACTATTATTCATCATTTATATAAATAGTATTTAAGCAACAAACAATATAAACATAAATCTATGATTTTTTCTTCCTTGAAAAACATACATTTATTTTTTTAAACAATGTAAATAAATCGTTTTCATTTTTTCTAAAAAAAAATATGTTTCTAAAAAA
This sequence comes from Oxycera nigricornis, assembly GCA_963942545.1. NCBI lineage: Eukaryota > Metazoa > Arthropoda > Insecta > Diptera > Stratiomyidae > Oxycera > Oxycera nigricornis. The sequence continues at coordinate 15,746,107 of OZ012661.1, forward strand.
TACAAACAGAAAAAAGAAATAATTAAAATTTTTCTAATAAGCGCAGAAATTATAAAAGCACAAAAAATTCAATGAAAAAAGTATATTTTATATATAAATATTATATAAAAATATATATACACTCATTTCTTGGTTATATAAGAACAAGTATTCTCTTCAGCCACCATCCCTCGTCCTTTCCTCCCATAAATATTAATATTATATTATTATTATTTTTAAATAAATTCTAAATGTAACAACTTGTTTACGTTGATTTTTAACGAACAGTTTCATTATTATTATGATTTTTAATAAATATAGAAGAAAACAAAAGGCAAATGTTCTTCCTTGAAGTTTGTGTTGTTATTATTTACATTAATTTTTTTTATACAGTGTGCATCTTAATCACAGAGAGAGAGAGAGAGAAAGACAGACAGACATGAAGAAAATTAAATTCATCATTAATAAAAATCGAAAACCAAATTCAATCAAGTGAAAATAAAATTATTATTTAATTTTTAAATTCAAACCAGATCAGAACGACGGCACGTTTTATATAGTTTTGTTTTGTTTCAGTTGATGCTATAAATGATAGAGAGGCGAAGGGAAGGAAACAAATGTAAAAATAGAATCGCTTAAAACAAGGAATTAAATATAAATTATTGATACATATTAGTTTTCAGATTAATCTAATTGACGTAAGCAAAACTTTTACAACAATCTCAATGCAACAGTGAATTATAATTGAAAATGACTAAATATCTAGTAATGAATTAATTCTAATCAGGACAAATGAAAGATAAATATTTATATATTTTGGATGCAATTATATACTTACAGAAATAAATAAGCAACTATGCATATATATACTTGATAGAAATATAACTGAACTTAAAAATCGATAAAATCCAGAAGAAAATCGTTAAACTGAATCTTTTCAGTGAATTTTATTTATATTTATTAATTTTTGTTTGTTTTTCTGTTTGTATTTGACAGTTTGTGTGTATGTAAATCGTTCTAATATCTGTTTAAATCTAGTTTAGAACTGATTTATTCAGGTCGACATTTTATTATTACATTTATTGTTTACAGCGAAAAATTAAAAACTTCGAGTTCCAAATTTTAATCAGGAGTGAGGAGTTCATTTCGAAAACGATGTATGTTGAGCGAGCAAAATGGGTACGTACACTTTTATGTAATTTTTTATTTGTTTTTTTGTCGTTATTCAAGGTTCCGCATCGGTTAGCCTGATGAAACACTATTGTTGTGCAAACTGCCTGTTACAGGCTTTTGACTGATGGACGTTAGGTTTCTGAGCGTTTTCGGTATTTTTTATAGTCCGGGCCGGTATTTTCGGTATTAAAAGTCTGTGATCTTTTTACCAAACATGATTATATTGTGCATATACGTATTTCGGCTGCTACTTGCAGCCTTGCTTCTTCAGTGATCTTTTACACAAGTTTTGTACAAAAAATCATTGAAGAAGGCAGGCTGCAAGTAGAAGCCGGAATACTTTTATGAATAACATATACATACACATATTCAAACGATATGTTCAAACAAAAATAATTAATTCCGAAAATGTTACTATATAAAACGATGTCAGGCTGAATGTCGGATTCAGGATTATGCAAATATTTTATTATGTCTTCTTCGTTTAATTTTTTTATTGCCACCCAATTACCCAATTTGGCACTGAGGTAAGGAGACAGCGAATACTGGATTACATATGACCATCCGGCAAGAACTTTGCTTCGAACACAACAGTCCGAAATTATGGAACTGTTAAACAACTACGTCCCTAGTATCTATTTTATGTCACAATTACACACGTTGGGCGCCACTCCGGTTTATTTTTGCCGAGTTGGCTGTGAGACACGAATAGGACGCATAATTGATTCCAGAAACAAAGGATGAACCATTAACTATGATTTTGCTTTGATTACAACAGTTTTAAATAATAAATCCGTTCAACAATGAGTTTTTAGTACAATTTACATATCTTAATGATCGAATAATTTTCTGATTTCTAAAAATAAATGTATTTGTAGTTGAACATTGCCGATTTACCTTAAACTAATAATATTCACAATTATTGAAAAAAAATACCGACCGGGGATCGAACACACGACGACGACAATTATTCAAAAAAAACATTACCGACCAGGGATCGAACACAAGACCTCATGATCGCGAGCTAGCAGCGCTGTTTCATACGCTGCACCGCTTTAGTCAGATGTAGTAGCTTACCAATCCATAAGCGACGCTAAAAACTTTAGAAGCGTTTATCTCAAAAACGGGGATTGCGGTCTAATTTTTTAAGGATCGTCTTCTACCTTTGTGCCAAATTTTATCCAGATCTGAGAAGACGATGCCATGCCTTCTCCTTGTCAGTGTACGATGAAGCATTCCATTGGATGTGTACAAACGTAGTCCAGCATTTTTGATGATGAACGTTCGAGACGCATCCCAAAAATTTTCAACTGACGAAATTATCGATTTAGTGCTTCGAATTATAATGAAAAATCATCGATTTACTATTGCAAAAGTTGCTAAGGCTTGTGGTATATCAGGTGATTAGGTGTACAGAACTTTACAGCGAAATTTTTGTATAAGAAGCTGGGTGCCGCGAAAGGTTGGGAAAACGTTGGAGTAAATGTTTCAATTTGTGAGGAGTCTATGTTGGGAAATTATTTTTTGCCTCGGAATTTGCCTTTTTCTTCAAAAAACTGGAAATTTTTCGAACAATCCTCGTTTGCGAATTCTGGGCCCAAAAAAACGAACAAATAAAAAGTTTTTAAAAAACATTATTGAATAATGGCGTCAACAATGAGGGCAGGTTTTATATTTTAATTCTACATAATCTTGCGTGTATCGTTAAAAAGATGTTTATCAGCAGGGCACAATATTTTTAACTATTTTTTTGACTGAATTATACACTTTTGGAGGTCGTGAAAATCACGTTTTTTTTTACATATTTTTTTATAGATCTATCTATCTACCACAAAACCGCTCTACGTGAAAAAGTTATGTATAACAAATCATACTGTGTCCTTGGCCAACAAATACTTAAAATAATTTATTATCAAATAGAAAAAAGTTGCTGGTATCTTTTCAAATTATTATTAAAATTTTATTTAATTTATTTAGTTATTATTTAATTATGATAAATTAGTGGGATATGTTGCGAGTCACAGCAATACGCTTAACAGGTGCAACGATAATTTTTGTTCCGACGTGACGATACCTCATTTTGCAAGGATGATTTTTTTATTTTTATTTGTTTTTATTTAAAATAAATAGAATGGAAGCTCTGAGATCGGGAGATACCGCTTTTAGGTCGGTCTTATTACCGATCTAGGTCATTTAATAATAACCAACATCTACAATAGCGTATCGTTTATCTTCGACATTTCTATCTTTTTGTGCATTTCAGTTTTGATGGTCCAACTTTTGAAGGTTGCAAAGACCAGAAAATCGTAAACTTCCAATCTTTAAAAGGATTTCGTTTCTCTTTCCATTCGGTATGGATTTTTATTGCATTTAGCATTCGAAAGTCCTTAAAATTATGATTTCGTGGTGAAATGGTGGTGAATGTTTCAGTTGTCTGATCACCTAACTATAGTCTATTGGAATCTAGAACAGCGTTACTAACTTCTAGTTTGAGCTGACCTTCTAGCATTATGCTATTTAAAACCGAATCATCAAGATTCGGTGTACCTATAATTTTTGTCATGTCGTTGATAAATTTTGTGATTTTCGTCGCTCTCGTTTTATTATAGTGGACCTAAAATTGATCCTTATGGTATCCAATTGGTTCTATGGTATTTAAAGTTTTTTCCTCGTGAAATCGGTTAGGAAAACTGATAGAAGATTCAAAGGTGTTCATAGTACGATAGGAATATGATCCTCTTGCTCATTTATTCCAAATCACAACAAATGCAGGTCCAAAAGGCTTGATAATAATGTTTTTAGATGATCAAAAAGCTCTAAACCAGGATCAAAATTCTAATGAAACCCTAAAGATTATCGAAGTATGATCAGAAAATTTTTCTGAATTACACCTATTTAGAAATGATGTGTTTACCTAGGCTCGGGGGAAGGGGGGATGGTCATGGGGGTCATGACCCCCCCCCCTCTGTATCCGCCCTTGACTGAAACGTACAATAGTAACTGCGACTTTTAGTATTTGAGAAAGAAGAAGGTAGTGTTTTTTAAGCACATGTTGTACAGGTCAGTCAATTCCTTCTGATACCGCTTCCAGAGCTGATTCTTTGAGAAACCAAATTTGATCTAGAACTATTTAGCCAACTTTATATCTGCCTCATGATTGGTTGTAATCTTGGGTAACCTGTGCTTAATTTTATTGGATCATCTTGAACTCTGCATTGTTTAAGGCTTTTGAAGTGAAACAACGTAACCCCGATTTTTTTAAAAGCAATGATGATTGACCAATCGGTGTTAAAGGATCCCTAGCAATATCATCATTATATTGTCCGCACTTCTGAGCAGAATAGCTTCCATCTTTAAATATAATAAAGTATAGACGCCTTTTATTGTGTGCAGGATGGAAGAATACAATTATCACAAACTTTGTGAAGTACAACCCAGAGAAAAAGGATCACCAGGCAAGCTGAATAGCAGACGGCCAAGTAAATACCGCAGACGCTGACAGTATACAGCTATATGGGCACAAAAAGAAGAGGATACGTTGGTTTAATAGAGAGAAATCGAATTGAGACCAGATTCAGACTGCTGTATCAACGAGTATATTAATGTGGTCCTTTTTGGGAGTACACCATAGCTATCTATTTATAAAGAAGATAAAGAACGACTAGATCATTTCAACAATTCAGTTGTTAAGGACTGTTCTTTTCTGTCTTTTTTGCTGGCTTGCAATACCATCCATTCAACACTCAAATATTAACTCAAAATTTAAAAAAAAAAATCCTGAATCGCAAACCCAATTCGTTTTTTTTTAAATTAATGATATAAATTTTACGTTCTTTATAGAAAATTAAAAAAGATTTTTAATTTATCTTTTGATTTTCAATCCAGAACAACACTAAAATTACATATTTTTGCTTAAACTTGTGTCCAATTAAAATCAACAGAATAATATACAAAAAACACAAATAATAAACTTTTAAGACTTAAATTTTCAAAAAAAAATCTTGTGCCTTTGAATTTATATCTTATTTCTGAGTATTTACAACTGCAGGATAGCTATAGACAACACGATCCAGAAACATCCAAAATAAATTTTTCTAAGGATAATCATAATTTGTATCGCATCTGAAACAAAATGAATTATTTTGCTAGTTCCTGCAGAAAATAAATGAAACATATTTATCACTCTTTTCGTTGCTGTGAAGAGCAACAGTAACTAATTGTTTATTTCATAATTTATTTTTGAATATTTGAAATTAATGAAACGGAATTAATTTCTGTTTTTTTTAAATATAAAATCAATTGATAATCAAATTTCAAGCACATATAAATTCATGTAAGTAAATTATGCCAAGTAAAATATAGGATCAATAATATATGCCTACTATAATACAAAATTTATATATATATATTTATATAAACATATATTTTTTGGCAACTTATAATATAAATAATATATGTTCTCACAAATATTGGCACGAAAAAAATCATTGATGGAAAATTATAAATTAATTGCATAAAATCATGGCAACCAAATTACAATCAAAATTTGAAGGAAAAAAAACTGATGATTTTTATAGAGCTTGACTCTAATCGGGAATAAATAAATGTTTGAAAAATTTACAACTATTTATTTTGCTTGGAAAACAAATTGAATTGCAAACTATTAATATGAATCACAAAGTTGTGAAAATGACATGCAATGGAATTTTGAAAGCAAATTAAATAATTTTTGATGTATTTTTTCTAATTTATTAAGAGGTAAATGGTAAAAATTAATTGGATTTAGATTGCAAGCTTGAAAAAATGCAGCATTGAATGTTATTTAATTTTATAAGAATGGAATCGATTGATTTTTTTTATCGATGAAATTTCGTAAATAAATAATAAAAGGTGTTAATAGAAGTGCATCATAAAATGGAGCATCCATTTTACTTTCAATTAATGATAGCTTTTAGTGTCTTTGCATCCAAATTTTTTGTGTAAGATATTGTAAAATAAATGAAAAATACATATATATTTGTAGAAGAGATTATAACTGGTTATTAGTGGTATTAGAATACTATCCTTGCGACAGCATTTGTTTTCGGCGAAAAAAAGTTGTATCAAAATACCCACTTATCTACATTTTTTTAAAGTTTCGATAATATTTGGGAGAAAAGTAGTTTCTCTGTCTTTTTATACACAAAATGAAAAATTGCAGGCTCTAAAAAGTCGCTTAGTTGTTTGCATAGAAACTCGCGATCAGGGGCTGCCGCAAATTTAATATTTTTAAATGGGAAGTGTGGTTTCGGGATGACGGATGGCGTCCTCTTCAGGTGCTGTCATTTATTATCCGCCACCAGACAGCACGATCATGGTTAGGCTTGCTTATGGGTTAAAATCTAAATGTTGTTTAGAGGTGTGCGGAGGCACTCCCTGCTTAAATTATAACGGTAATTTTTCTTTTAAATCTATTTGAAACAATTTTTGTACCTAGCTGAGATGCTAATTGGTTACAATGTTGTCTCAATTTAAGACTATACTTAGTTTTTGTTCTCACAATTTGTTCAGAAATCGATGGTATCTGGAGATCTTTTCTGATATTGGTGTTTCTAATGTACCACGGCGCACAAGACATTAGCCGCAGTATTTTGTTCTGTGATCGCTCTATAATGTCAATTAGGGATCAGGAAGCCGTTTGCCATAACTGGCAACCGTAGAACCATATGGGTTTTATCATAGAATTATATAACATAACTTTATACTCTAAAGCTAGCTTAGATTTATAGCCTATAAGCCAGTACAGTTTAGAAATCTTCAGATCAATCTCCTTCTTCTTTGCTCTTATATGTTTTTCCCAAGTCATGCGTCGGTCTAGGTGGACTCCCAGATATTTACAGGGTGCGTCATCAAAATCCGGACAAATCAATGAACATCCTCCAAATCGTGTTATTTATTGAAAAATGAAGTTTAAGTACAAAAATGTTTTACATGGCATTTTGTGCATCTATTGACATTGTAACTATTCAATGTAGCCTCCATTAGCTTCAATCACGGCCTCCATTCGTGGTCTGAAGCGCTCGCACGTTCTCTGCAATTCTTATGTCGGCTGACTACTCGTATGCCAACGGCAACCTCTGGCACAGACACAATGAAGCGGGAAATTCAATTTGAAAATTGTCCGGATTTTGGTGACGCACCGTGTATAGTGGCCCTTGTGCACTACATCTCTTCCATTGAGTTTGATAGCTGGACAGTTTCCTTTATTTAGCGTAAAGGTGTCTAGAACACTTTTTGACTCATTAACTTGAATTCTCCATATATTGAGCCACTGGTCGACATCAGTAACGTGCTCTTGCAAGTTCTTGGAGGCAATCAATGAAAATATCAAAAGTTTAATGTTTTATAATTGAAACTCGATTTATTGCTGAATCAAATTACTTACCATCCACATGCTGCCGTTTAACCGCTTAAAATGAAACACATTCCACATTCTGCATTTCATTTGTCAGATTCCCTTCACCATTTGAACCGTTCGGCAAGTGAAACACAATGCATTTGACAATTGGCCGCATGTCATTTGTTTCAGTCGTATTCGAATTGCCCGCGAGTGGAGGTGAGACAGCTTTTTGTGTCTTGCACAAGAAAATTTTTGACAGCTCACAAGAACGTCGAGTTGCTGCCAGGCCTGCTTGCCACAATATCCCTGATAAGATTCCCCCAAGCCAAGTGATAAGCTGTTGCCCAAGAAAACCTCTTAGCTGATAAGACACAATCGTGTGCGGGAGTGTTGCGTATCCTGTGGTTGCGTCCAAAAGGGACGACGGTGTTCGTTGCTGCGGTACGGGATCGCTGTTGGGCGACAGAGAAGTGTGGGTCAAAGTTCCTGAAATCCTTTGCCGAGGTAGAAACCAGGGCGGCAGGTGACGGATTGTGTGGTGATTAAAGTTGTTTTGGGAATTCCGGATAGGCGCCGAGATACATTGTTGCGCGACAGATCCCCGCGGAAGAAGGAGCCGCGAGCGAACAACAGCGACAGGTCGAGGTGCGTCGGGGATCGGGACGGGTTGGTTGCGGCAGGTGAACTACTGAAATCTCGAACAGGTGCCGTGCGGAAGCTGCCGCATCCCTGCGGCTGTTGTGCCAGCAAAAGTGAAAACATATCCGCGATTGATTCGATTATTCGCGACAGCTTTCACCCCGAAGTTCGCGAAGGGAAATTGCATTTTTCGTACCCGCGAAGCGTGGGAAAAGGCTGAGTACGAGGCTCGGTGTCGAAGACGGGTCAAATCGAAGGATCGCGTGTTTCATGTCCTTCGGCTCCGGTTTGTTGCGGGTCCGCGGCGGTGCGTGTGGCTGTGAGGTGTAGTTTGCATGTTTCTCAAGTGTAGGCACCCTAATTGTCCAGGCAAATCAGCGCCTGGCATTCCTTGGACGCAGTCGACCGTAACAATCTTCTGGGCTCGATTCGGGACCTAGTCTCCGGATTTGGTGCGCGGGAAATCCTAAGGGTGCGATACCGCGATTTCGAGGTAGTGAAGTGATTGAGCGTGATTCGACGGTTGCGAGGAATCTGATAAGATTTCACCTTGATTCGCCAAACGAGCATCCTTACTTCGACTTGAATAGGTGCTGAGAAGAGTTGCCTTTAGTTTGATGGCCAACAAATTTCAACTGTTGCGGAAACATTGCGTGGATTAATGTCCTGGCATTTAAATTTTTGAAGGTGAGCGGAAAATTAGATGCAATACGGATTTTCTAATAAAACTATAGAAAATAAAGCAAAATAATTCACATAAATTTATTTCCCATGCTATTTATCATAGAAAGGACGAAAAAATTCTTATCAACTTAATTTTTTCAGTAGATGAGAAACACAAAACTTGTATCTACTGAGACAAAATTTATTATTTTATATTTGTAAATACGTATTTCGAGCACCAGTTGTGTCCTTCTCCAGTACATTTGACAACTAATTTAATGCAACCAAAGATGCGTCTATATACTCGTATAACATAACCTCGAGAAGGGAAAGAGTATAAACATGAGAACCCAATTACAATCTATTTTGCGATTAGAAACCTAGATCAATTAAGTAATTTTATGACTATCCCATCCTGGCAGGTAGATTCTCAAACGCGGGCGATATTGTCTATTTGTAGATCGTTCAGGAATTTTTGCCCGGCTGATTTCCTCCTCCCTTTGCTATTGATCTGAGTAGCTTCGATGGCAGGTTTCCAATTTCGTGGTACAATCCACTACTGCTCCATCCCCAACGATGTGCCTAGCTACTATTGACTTTAGCGACGCAAAGTCCCTTCCGTTCTTCCTCGCAAGTTCCGCCTCTTTTGCATGCTCATCCCATCGTACAGCAGCAGTCGCTTGGCTTGCCATATGTAGGTTGTTTCACAGTCACAGTCACTGACTGTTTACACGATAATTTTGGCCAGTACTTGCTCGCGATGATTGGCGGGATAATAAGTTTGATGCTTGCTTTTAGCAATTAGCTTGGGCGCTATCCCAATTCGTGCGTCAACGAATATTTTGACACCAAACCTGAATTGGGAATAGTTTCGAAGAGAACACATTCAGCAACGAAAACAACGTCAATTTCATACATTGAGTATCTGGCGGTCGCCAATTTCATCAACAAAAAAGGGCGAGCGGGATCAAACACTTCCCTTTATCCTCGAACTAGCGTTTGTGACCTTCTCGTTTTATAGGCTGAGTGACCGAGACCTTGATTTGGACTTTGTCGATCCTAGGTGATATCGCTTTCTTCGAAACGCACTCTTAGTGTGCTCAATCGCGATAAGCTGAAAACATCATTTGAAGACTTTGTCATATTGACATTTCCGAAATTACTTTTCTTTTGCTTGCTTTGCGATCGGTGAAACAGGACCGAAAATTGGTATACCGTGGCCGGAGACTCGAAAATTGTCCGCGATGTATTGGTGCCGACATCATCTTCAAGTAATTTATACTGCCTGAGCTGGGGAAGCTGATGGCGTCAACAATAGATCCGGCTAATACCCTCAGCAGGTTAGATTTGTCACCTCCGAGCGAGTCGTTCCTAATAAAGCCAACAGCTCCATGAAGAGTCCGCATAAGTCGTTCCGCAACTGCATGATGGTGTGACCATTGTTGTCCAACGGTTTTCCTGATTTCTTGTGAAATATTTCGCCATTCAAACTTTTAAAATTCCAACGGGTTCAGCTTCGTCCCCCTTAAGAATTTTTTGATTGTCTCCGTTTTTTTAATTACTGTTGCTTTTGATGTTCACTCGGCGCTATCTTATAAATGTGCCAACCACGATCGACTTATTGCTTAACATTTATTTATAATTTCCTTCATATTTAAACACACTTTTTAAAATCCGTTTCTATACGGAGTATCCAAAAAAAATTCTATAATACAGTGGCGGAAAAAAGTCTACGGCAACATCTTATATTGAGGTTTTGGTCCATTGATGCACATTTTTTCAGTAACAAAAATATCTTCATAAGAAAACAAAAATTTTTCATGACAAACTTAACGAAAAATTCATTAAAACATTAAAAATCGAATAGACAAAAGTCTACGGCAACCAGTGCTGGCTGACTTATACACAAAAAATTTCCAACTAAACGTATCGGAATTTTTAAAAAATTTTGCTCTCTTAATTCTTGGTTGCACCCCCTTTAGCATCAATTACTGCTTGCAGTCTTCGAAGCATAGAGGTGACTAAATGGCCAGTTTTTGCGGATGTAATTTTCTCACATTCTGTAATGAACGCTTCCTTAAACAAATTTTTATCTTTTATGCAACATTTTCGAATTTTCCGCTTCAGAAGCTTCCATACATGTTCTATTGGGTTGAAATCCAGGCTTTGGGGTAGTGTTTTCAGCTGCCTGGGAGCGTAGCACAACAATTAGTTCTTGACGAAAAGTGCTTTGTGCTTCTGATCATTGTCCTGTTGGAAAATCTAGCTCCCTCCAAGGCACAATTTCTCAATTAATGGAATTAAATGTTGTTCCAATAGGTAAACATAGCGGTTCATAGTAGTTTCTACAAAAGCCAATCTGCTGACCCCAAATGCAGCTATGACTCCCCAAAGCATAACATTACCTCCACCGTGCTTGACAGTGATAATCAAATTTTAAGTCTCTAAAGCCGTATTTTCTCTCTCCCTATATTTTAATGCGACCATCACACCCGTACATAACGTGTTTCGACTTATTGGTAAAAAGGACTCGATTCCAAATCCTTGTTGGTATAGACCTTGGCGAACTTTGGGCGCAGGAGTCGGTTTTTTGCGGATATTAATGTTTTTTTACATGAAGTTCTGCTTTGAAACCCTTTAGAATTTTATGCTCTCGAGATTGAGATCCTTTTTACTTACCGAAGGCACTTGTTTCGCCAAATCTGAAGCTCTTATTTTTGGATTTTTGTTCATCATTATAAAATTGAACTAATATCTCTGTGCGAAAGCTTTTTCAGTCGGCCAGTTCACGGCTTATTTTCAATGGAACCACTGTTTTCAAATTTTCTGATAATAGTATAGACAGAACTTCATTTTAGTTTCAGTAATTTTGCAATTCCCAAGCACGATTTATTGTTTTTTTATACTAGACGACCAAATTTCGGACATCACTAGAAAATTCTTTTCGCGATGACGTTTAGCAGTCCTTACAGTTCGAAACTAGCAATAAACCTATAATAGAGATGCAGCTGCACATGTACTGGATAGTAGTAAACAAATTTCGAAGAAATAAAGTTAAGTTTAGTTGGAAATTTTTCGTTTATAAGTCAGCCAGCACCGACTGTCGTAGACTTTTGTCCATTCAAGTTTTCATGTTTTTATGAATTTCTCTTTAAGTTTGTTATGAAAAGTTTTGTTTTTGTTTTTTCATAAATATATTTATTTTACTGTAATAATGTGCATCAATAGATTTTTGATTAAGGCTTCCAATTAACCAGAACCTCGATATAAGGGGTTTGCCGTAGACTTTTGTCCGCCACTGTATAATTTCAATCATATGTACTCTACTAGCCTCAGTGGAGTAATTTCATGTTAGCAAAGATAGTCACTTATGGTGGGTGGCTAATGCTCCTCGGAGTAGTTTGTTTGAGTCTTGAGTGGTTTCATGTAAAAATCTTTCAGGTCTTTTATATTTTAACTTGATCGGCGCGTAGACCCTCCCAAGACGAATTTTAGAATTGTTACTCTGTTTTTCTGTCTTGCCAAAAGATTGCAAAATATTGACTTTTTTTAAACAAAACTCTAAAACTAAAAAAAATCGGAATAAATTCTCCAAAGAAATTTTTGTAAAAATCGTAAAAACTACTGTAAAATTTTTTTGGAAAAATTCCTCATAAAATTTTTGTTTTACGGATCAAAAAATTTGAATCTCGTTTACGATTGCAAGCAAAAGAACTTTTGATAACTTTTTATTCAAAAGAACAAGACAATGCCTGAAAATTCAATCTGATACTTTTTGCTGCATACTTAGGTTTATCTTTTAATCAAATTATTCGAAAATTGGCCGATTTTTTCGAATCAAATCTAATTCAAATTTTCAATATGTGCGCTAAAATGTTTTTTCATTACAAATTTTTAATTTTGTGCGAAAAACAATCATAATTTTCTATTCTGCTGATTTCTTTGATTTACGGGAGTATTGTGGACTCAATAAGGATATTTTCCAAACTGTGGTGAAATTTTTTTGATTAATTCTACATAAATTTCTGGAGGTTTTTCAAAAATTTTATTGCATTTTTACAAAATATGGACTTTCATGAACATGATAATACATTTTGGTCGTATGGTTCAAATTATTCCGGTCGCCACCGCTTTTTTAAGAAAAAGTAATTTGACCAGGTTTGGTGGTGATCTTAGGGACCAGTGTTACCAGATTGGGGTCCCCCCAAAACAGGGGGTTTTAAGTTCTCGCAGAGGTATTTTGGGGGTAAAAATATTCAGAACTTTTTCTTGGGGTAAAAACCCCCAAGAAACCTATTACCAGATCATCATTTGAATTTAGAAAAAAATTAAAAACGTACCACTTTAAGCCCATTGCTTAATGGAAAATCGTGAAATGCATATGGTTTGAAAAAAAATTTTATACGAATTTTATACGATATACGGCATCCGCAAAAAAAAACGCTTGAAAATCAGACAGTATAATAAACATTGTTAACATTAACTATATGATTTATTTTTTTATTCTTTCACATTTTTTGGGGGGGTTTTCAGCTGAAATTATACTATTTTGGGGGGTTTTTCAGTCCGGCGTAGAGTTTTTAAAAAGCTAGATCTGGCAGCTCTGTTAGGGACTGGTCATATCTGTATCTTCACGGCAACCTTCCTATCTAGGGTAACAATTAGTTTTCGAAATAGCCGAGTGTATATTTTACGGACCTGAAAATCTCGTAGTCGCAAGGTATTATGCAAAGAGATAGCTTAAAAAATCTTTGCTTAATACTTTCCAAGCGAAGAGGATTTAAGCTATTCGTTAAGAATTTCGTTGAATCGTTCCTTGCGTCACTTCTTAACGAAGCTTACATTGTTGTGAATATTTGAAAAATTCATATTTTTTTGATTCTAAATCATTGCCAAAAATATGTCCCGAATGGACACTTAATTTTGAAATACACACTATTTTGTTAATTTTCATCAGAAAAATACATTCGATATCATCTTATAATTGTTATCATTATGAATAATCTTCAAAAAAATTGTATCAAATCATTTTGAGGGGAGTAGGACACCTCATCGTTAAGCACTATTTTTTATGACGTTATTTTAAATCGTCCATAAACAATATGTGTCGGACTCACTGTGAAAATTTAGTAAGTCGTTCTTGGAACTGGTGAAGAAGCTTGTTTATTTTTTGGCAGAAAAGTACTTCATAATATTTTTGATGTGAACACCAAAAAACTTTTACGCAAGTCCATACGTATTCAAATAAAATATACGAGTATATAAAAAGCCCAGACCTTCCAGAAATGCACCACCAACCACTTAAACTTGAATCTCATTATCGCATCACATTTGCATTTCCTCGTCGAAATCTATTTATAAAGCTGGTCACCAATACCTGATTATTTGCATCTTGGGTCATATTGAATTTCCAACCACATCCAAACTCGGAAATAATGCTAACTGAGATCGACCGCGAAGGGCAGATTGCTAGATTATCTGGCGCGGCTACAAGAAAATATCTAATTTTTTCCTACAATTCAACCATCACAAAAGAATCTGTTGTCGAAGTTGAAATAGTTTGATGGCCAGATATGCGCCAGACCGTGATGTTTGCTGATGTAAAATAAAATCCGTCTAAATTAAATGGTGGTGTTATCTGAATCGCTTTTTTTATTTCATCTCTCAATTGTAGTTGACTGGACTTTTCAGTATGGTAATACAAGAATGTAGTCGAGAATTCAAAAGATATTCAGTCGGTAAAAAATAATTTAGTAATTTTCATATGTCTAGTTATTGGAGCGAATAAATTTTCAGGTATACGGTTGTTAGTTTCATATTGCATTGTGTTGAGCTGTTGTGGGTTTTTTTTTCCAGAAAAATTGTATCTCATGAGATTGTTTTGAATATTCAATGAAATGTTTTGTTACAGATGAAAATTATACTGGATTTCGCTACTAAGAAACTGCATCTGAAGCTATAATTACACTGTACAGTTTATTTTCATATCAAAGTTGAATAATGCTGATATATCTAGAAGTATGACGTGAAAATGAAGGCTTTCTAATCGGAAAACACACATCTACCGTATCATTTTTTGTTGAGTGTTGTACAGTTTCTATTTTGATATCAAAAATGTTCTCAAGTCTACATTGTCATATTGTTCTAAATACAATCTCCTCAAAAAGATGTGAAGATGAACGTCAGAACCAATTGTTAACTTCCCAGTATATGGGAAGTTCTTGTAATCGCCTCGAAAATCGAAATTGAAATTTTCGACATATCTTTACGTTTTGAGGTCTTTAGAGTATATTTTAAGTGTTTTTAAAAAGAAGTATGTGTGTGTGTGTATGTACGTACGTACGTATGTGCGTTTGTGGACAGTTTTTTCAAAGAGCGTAACTCACGTAAACAAAGTCGTATCGACTTCTTTAAGGTGTCAATCGAAGCGTCTTTGGAATCTTAAGAGCTGATTAGTTTTTGGGAAACTTCGGTCGGGGGTTTGCTGTTTTGCCCGTTTGAAGGTCATTTCTGTCATGCGTTATATCTCGCGAACCAAACATACGATTTCCTTGATCAAGGTGTCAATCGACGCGTATTAACATTTATGTGATTTTATCAAGTTTTAAAAAAAATCTTTAGAGGTGTTTTTTAATTTTTTAAAAAAAAGTGCAAAAAATGTATTTTTTTTAAAAACAATAAATTTTTAACCTTATTGTCAAGTCCAAGTAATTAAAGTTTATATAATTTACATACTCCAAACAGTTTTTATAAAAAAGTCATCAAAATTTTTACTCATGTGTACAAAAAAAGTCAAATAAATAATAAAAAATCATTAACAGTCATCATGCTCTTCAAGGTCATTTCTGTCATGCGTTATATCTCGCGAATCAAACATAGGATTTGCATCGTTTAGGTGTCATTGTACGCGTATTAATATTTTTGTAAATCTGTCGCATTTTTTAAAAAATCTTTGGAGCCGTTTTTTAATTTAAGAAAAAAAAACTGCAAAAATTAGGGTTTTTTTCATAAACAATAAATTTTTAAGCTGATTTGCGAAAAATAGTAATCAATCTTTATAAAATTTATATATTGCAAACAATGTTTGTAAAAACACCATCAAAACTTTTCCCCATGATTACGTGAAAAATTAAATTAAAAATAAAAAATCATTAAAACTCATCAAGATTTTCAAGGTCATTTTTATCATTCACTATATCTCACGAACCAGATATAATATTTGGATCATTAAGGTGTCAGTTGACGTGTATTAACATCTTTGTGAAGTTTTCAACAATATAAAAATTCGTTTCAGCCGTTTTTTAATTTAATAGAAGAAAATGCGAAAAATTATGGTTTTTTTAGAAACAATATTTTTTAACCTGATTTGCACCGCACAGTGATAACAGTTTATAAAATTTATACATTCTCATTAGTTTTTGAAAAGACACCGGCAAAATTTTCTTCCATGATTATGAAAAAAACTAAATTAAAAATAAAAAAATCATTCAAAGTTACCATGTAAAGAGGGTTCATACGAATGCTATTACTTTATATCCTTTATTCTAAAAAAAATGTTGTAAATTCAATCAAAGTTTTAAAATATTTGCATAATTGAGCAGCTTTTTAATAGTTTGTATAGTCTTTTAATTAAAAAAACTGCTTAAATTATGAAAACCAACAAAAATTTTCAATATCAAAAAGGCCCCCACCAATTGATCCGCGTGAATATTCATCGACCAAAAACCTTACGTAATCAATGGACCCTCACGTAGACGATATGATTCATATTAACTCTTTCCTGTTACTGCTATGAATACCTCTCATTGTTGTCATGTTGTTGATGTTTATGTAGATATTACTGGGAAGTTGACCGTGTGGACCTCAAGGGTCGCACCTCGCGGCTTGTTTTTACTATCTTTTATATTATGTAGGACGTAGAATCTTTGAAATGTATCTCTTGTTTTGCTATTTTTTACGATTTTTTAAAAAATATTTAACAAAAAGGAAATTATAAACAAACTTGGTCCAACTTTATTTGTATGCTTGCGATATGATTACTACCATTTTTCCGATGCATATTTCGGCCACTTTACTGATTTTTAGCGAATGATTATAGTAAAAGGGAGAAGGGATCGCATGTTTCTGAAAGCAAAAAAATATACAGGTACAGTAGAACCTCGCTAATCCGACCTCGATGGGACCAGGTGGTGGGTCGGAACGGCTAAAAGGTCGGATTAACCAGAGATGTAAAAAATACATTTTTTTACCATATAACATTTCAAGAAAGTAAAAATCAATTTTTAAAAAACTCCGTTATTTGTTTTTGACGTAATCCCGATTCCCGGGCTCTTGCTGATCTACCTCGCCATATCTTTAGCATTAATCTATCACTAGCTGTAGATACTTCATGTTCTTCAACATATTTTAACGCAACCTCAAAAGCTTCCTTTGCGGCGGCATGACTGATTTTAAGATTTTCTGAAGGTTCCACCTCATTTTCCTCGGATGTTTTGGAAGTGGCATATATTATATCCTCGTCATTTAATTCCTCCCAATCATGATCGTTTTCATCAACATTAGCCAGCCATTCGTCAACGTCACTGGTTTTAATTGTAGGGTGTATAGTCTGAAGGTCCTCCACGATTTCCAACATCACTGCATGGTCTTCTATGTTGTCCTCAGTTTCACAGTTGTCCATAGTAGGCCACAATTTACGCCAGGATTTTTTCAAAGTTCCTGGAGAAATTTCGTTCCACGCTGAAACAACTGTGTAAATGACATCCTTGATAGTGAGTTTCTTTATTGCCTGCATCAGGTCACTATACTCCTGTTCCACTATGGAGCCAACAAATTTCCTACGATATTTTTTTCTTCAAACATTCGATCACGCCTTGATTCACGGGTTGTATGAGTGGGGTCACGTTCGGCGGTAAAAACAGCGCTTTTATTTCCCCAGAAGATAGAATGTTTTCACCCGGGTGAGACGGTGCATTGTCCATAAGTAGAATTGCTTTCTGGGGCAGGTTTTTTTGATTTTAAAAATTTGCGTACAGCCGGAACGAATTCGTGGTCAAACCACTCTTTAAAAAGATGGCAGTCCATCCAGGCCGATTTCAGACTCCTATAATAAACGAGAAGGGCGTTCATATTCAAATTTTTAAACGCTTTTGGTTTTTTTTTTGATTTCCCGTTCACGAACAAGGGAAGTTTGTGATCCCCACTCGCATTGCTACACAAAGCAATGGTCAGGCGTTCGGCTTTGGTTATGGTCTGCAATTCATTTCTGATCTCTGTTTCTCTTCCTCTAGTCGCTTTAAATTGCTAGATCGAAAATTACCATCTACAGTATACGTAATCATGGATTAATTCCATCTAAGGTTTCAAAACTTTTCAAACCTGATAATTTCAGAGTATGTGAATCAATGCAGCCTCCACAAGATCCCCATTAAGTATGCGGGAATTGTACTGATAACAAGACTCTGTTGTATATTTAAAAGGGACCTACGGCTGTAGAAAGAAAACTGAAACAATTGTGATCCTAGTAAATTAACTGTTAGAGCGCTCTAACTTAGTCAAGAACAACTACTCCGAAGAGCAGCATACACTGTATCGTGAATGTCAATAAGATCATTTAAGCGGTGAGATTATTCGTGTCCTTTAAATCTCTAGGAACGGATGGAATCAAGCCAATAATGCTCCGAAAATCTCTAGTATCCATCGCTCCTCAGAGAGAAGAAATTTTCAACAGATTTTTCCAGTTTGGCTGCATTCCAAGAGTCTAGAAATTGATAAGAGTGGTCTTGGTTCCCAAAGCAGAGTAAATACAATCATTGTCCATTTAAGGATTTTAGACCAATCAGTCTGGCATCCTTTCTTCTCAAAACACTCAGAGAGAGACTCAAGGACACCTTCGTAAGGAAGAAAACTGGAGATCAGTTATCACGGTCACAGCATACTTATATGAAGAGTATGTTCGAAGCGACGGCGTTGCAGGCCGTGTTCTCCCCTATTGAAAGTATCCTGCACTACAAGAAATATTTACTATGCGGCCTCGTTGACATAGAAGCGGCATTTCATCACGTTCAGCCAGACGCCATATGTCGTAGGCTTAGGCAACA
Organism: Oxycera nigricornis; assembly: GCA_963942545.1. NCBI lineage: Eukaryota > Metazoa > Arthropoda > Insecta > Diptera > Stratiomyidae > Oxycera > Oxycera nigricornis. Next base: position 15,765,040 of record OZ012661.1, read on the forward strand.
AAGCATTGATAGAAGCTTATGGAGCTGGATTACTGAGGACAAGAACAGTCAGCTGGTCCACCAGTGATCTGACTATAAAGAAGTACGTGAACAGGGGAACCTCTCAAAGTGAAGTTCTTTCATCGCTACTTTTATCAAAACTAGAAAGGGATGATTTCAAGGACGAGGTTGGTTTCGTGGACATTCTAGTCCCAGGCAAATTCATCGACGTCGGGTCAGAACGGGTGCAACTTTCCTTAACCTTTAAGTATGGACCTGGAGTCTCAGAGGATCTGCGCGGTCCTCAAGTTCTTTGTTTCGCACACTTCCCCCTGCTCCCCGCACCCGAGCGTCTCAGTAGCTTCTCTTTTAGTAGCAAAATAGACAGTGTGGGAGGAGGTTGCGTTGCTGGGTGCATAGCACGTGAGTAATAATCATCGAAATATTGCCTGGAACCTGTTAGGCTCCACGTCCACTGTTGCCATATAAAATATTTTGATAGTTTTTGTGCTTGTTTTAGATTTTTGTTATGAAAAATGACGAAAAGTAGTAAAGCTAGTTGCTCTAGTTCAAAACAACCTCAGAGAGAAAAAAATTCGACTAGATGATTCATCTTTCGAAGAAGAATTGAATTATATATTGTTGGCTTCGGATCAGTCAGACGATGATCAACTTTTGCTCGAATTTTGGGTAAAGATATGGTTACTGAAGATGTCCAGACACTACCAGTCAAGGAACCAGAAAAGCATGTAGAATATGTCCCGCGAAGAAGCACCGAATGACCACTTATGTTTGTGTGGAGTGTAGCAAGCCTGTGTGCCTGCAATGTTATCGTCCTTTGTGCGCTGACTGCCAGTAATTTACATATATTATGACTGCTGTCTGAATTTTTTATTTGTGTTGCCAGAAGGAGCTTTTATGTTTTTTTACGTTCGTTCGTATATTAAATTAGTAGATAAAAAAGTTTTTTGTTGTTGTAGTGTTGGATTTAGTTAGTCAAAATGATAAGTCTTAAAAAGTGCCATGATAGTTGATTTTTCATATTCTGTATAATTAAGTATAGTAAAGAAAATTGATTACAAATACTTTTTTTTCCTTATTAAAGACCTGATATTTAGATATAGATAGGGTTTTGCCGCGGTTCAGAATTAGTTTCTAGAACAAAATTGTATGTTATATAGTAGCCGGAGAGACTCCACGTCCACACTAGTGTTAAAAATATTTGACGTCCATACTTAAAGGTTAAACATCATTAGCAAATAGGCCAAGGATTGCGGTCTTGGCGTCAATTTCACTAAAATATTGCCCGTCCTTTTCACAAGAGAAAAGGAAAATCGTAGACTTTAAGCTGTCCATAATCAACGGCGGTAGTCTGATGTTCTCGAATCAGGTGAAGTATTTAAGGATCGTGTAAGATTATCAGCTTATCCAGGAATCCCGTCTTTGGCTCCTCTTTTAACATGCTCAAGTAAAACGCTTAAAATACGCTGATTATTTCATAGTATGTTTCGTCTTTCTACTTAAATTGATTGCCCTCACAACTCTTACCAAGAATCTGCTCTCTTCTTTCTTTGTGTTCCCAACCAACGCTTGTCCCATAAAGCCTCTTTCCACAACTAAAAAACCATCCACAAATAGGGCTCAAATTGATTTTTTTACGACCAATAGCTTTATTTTTAGTAGTTAATATCAATGTTAATGTTTTTGATTTTCTGTAAAATATTTCGCTCAATTTTCCGGCAAATTTTCAAACAAATTGAATGATACTTCCCACAATTATTTCAATTATTGAAAATGCCTCCAGGTGGATGTTGATTTACTACAGATTGCTTTGGTCAAATTGTAGCAATCACATCAAAATACAATTGATAAACTAAGTGCCTTACCGATCTTTCAGTTTTGAAGAGAGAGACGAGAGAAAGAGAGAGAGAGAAAGAGAGAGAGAAAGAGAGAGGGAGAAGATAATAGAAGAGGGAAGAAGGTGGTCAAATGCGCGTTCTCTGCTACCGCGTCTAATGCAATTCAAGACTTTTTTGTGAAGTATTTGTGATATTTTACTAGGAAAAGGGATGTTTGAAACTTCTTCCTGCGAAAATATACGAAGTTTAAACTACTACTTTTTTCACTACAACACATAACGATGAAGAAAAATCTACATTTCTGGTTGAAAGACTATTTAAACGAATTAGGTTTCATATTATCGCAAAAATTAGATCATTTTTACGATCTGCAAAAGCTTATAATTCATTAAAAGAACCAAACGAACTACGTTTCTATTTTTTATTTATTTGCCAATTGCAAGTCCTTTCTTTTCTTCAAGCTACATCGTGTACCATCCCATTCCAATTTCAAGCGTAAAATTCAATATGCTCCCCATCCATTTTCCGGAAAACTGCAAACTATTTTATTCGTTTCGCAACATTAAATCTTTGCTTTCTCTCCAAGGACCTATTGTGAGATAAGCAATGCACAATTTATGCATTGCATTGCAAAAGATAATTAAAAATGAACGAGAAATGAAATTGATCCTGGAGCGGAGAAGTGGAAAAATGCAGACAGTCATTGGTTCTTTTGTCTGTCGGAAGGACTTTTGCATTACCATCATTTAATCGATCCGTGCATATAAATTTACAGTTACAAAAAATTATCAAGATACATTGCAATCTCGAGAGAACGATGAATAAAAAGATGGATATCTCTAAAGGATGATTCATCATCGTCCTGGTTTCTTGAGTGCAATCCTACTGTAGTTCTGCTTGATACTTACCGGAAGATTTATTCGATTCCTGGATTGAATGCTAGATAGAAGCGGTGTATTGAGAATTCTTTGGGACATTCACCATCGACCTGTGTTCAGTTCTGTTAAAGGACGCAGTGGAAGAGCAGAGGTTGGCGTGGTGAAGTGATGTCCTGATGGGCCAACGATGACAACGATGATGATGATCCATTAGAGCTTGGTTGTAAATCGAACAGATAAACAGCAAGCATTCCTCTCAGCATGAATGTCGTCGGGGAGCGATTCGAATTCTACTGCTACCACACAGCATGGTCGTTTGGGAAGAGGTCTTCGTTCCTTACTTCAGTTGTCGTTGGGGTAGCACGTTGTATTGTCCACGTCTTGGCCGGCCCTTATGCAATTGACGTGGAGGACAGCGAGCGTTGCAAGACGAACGTGACTGACTTTTTGACTCCTCCGCTGTAGACAATGTGAGGAATTTAAAATTCGCCATGAATGGACTGAAGACGGTAGCCAAGCATTCGGAAATGTTGCACATAGCGTGGAATTGATGGCCTGATTGAGATTGGGTGAAGGTAGTCTGGCGTCTAGGGGTCGGAATGAATGATATTCTGATGAGTGATGCAATTATCCTTGTTAAGTAGCTACCATGATTGTTTATGGAGTCTTTTTGTTGGAATTATTCGTGCTATTGTTTCTTATTGGGGTATTTCATTAACGCTTTCATATGCTTCTGAAATTTATAAATAAAAGCACTTGAATTTTCCTTTCTACACTCAAAGTGATATGCCTTGAGGAGTCTTTCGCCTAAGAAAATATCCTGCAAAGTCGCGAATATTTTCTCTGTATTTTCCAAAAACCACCTCCGAGCTGTAGATTCATTATTAACACCCACAACTTGTCATCCCTTCCATATGTTTCAGGAAAACCACCATCGGAACCATTCACTTCTGCAAAGCTTTTCGCACAAAATCAACAGTTGGGTGCCGTACAATAAATAAGCTTTGCCCTTGTGCCAGAGTATCTGAGCTTGAAACACTACGCTCGTATAGACAACGCAAAAGGGTTTAATTTTCATCTGATTCAACCCTTCAGCAATGTTTGCGCTCAACGAACTCTTGTTGGACGATGACAGTGTGCCAGAGTCGTCTTCGTGGTTGACGTTGTACATACCGGGGAGAAAAATCAATAGTAGAAATTAATAGCTACGGGTGTCATGCTATTTTTTTGCTCGTTCTCTTGCAAAAGAGCTCGTGTTACACTTTTCCAGAAAGATAGAGGGTTAATATGAGGGTGGTGAGGTAAATGGTTGAACTCTGCACGTAGCAACAATCAATAAGCTTAAGCATTGCAGGCAATTTTGTTGTAGAGCTGCAGGTTTGCTCTAATTTCGTTTCGAAATGAAATGGTAACCTTGAACAGGTGGTGCGAATTAACGTTGTTGACATCGTTCATTGTCCTCGTGGTTAATAATGAGCTTTGGTTGGAAGTTGTACGTAGAAGATGATTGCGAGAAATATGCCAAATTAGCGACTACTTTAACTAATTGTAACAGAATTTTCATGTTGGCATTTTTAATGTCTAATAAATGTTAGCAGCCATAAAGTTGTGAAAAAGGCGGGATAAAAACGATATTTTTCGTGTGGAGTGATAGCAAAACTGAGACGCACCTTAGCAGTCAGGCAAAATATGGTCCGTTGTACTGTAAACCTCTGATACTTAGCTAGATCAGCTTTCTCCCTGTTTTTTAAAATATTTATTGCTATTTTGCGGCAAGGGTTAAATGTTTTAAGACTTTTAACCAATCCTATCTTATAGAAAATTTTATTACACAACTTTTATTTCCACCCAACTTTGACCTAAAATGAACCGTTTTAAAGTTAAGAGTGAGAAAAGTAGAAAAAAAAACTATTTTTTTAAATTTTTTGTAAACATTTCGATTTTTTTAATTGTTCCCGACTTTTTTGAGAGAGAGCATAAATCAATTATTGTTATACTAGTTACTCCACAACTTTTCCCGCGAAAATCAGTGTGCCCCCTTTCAATAGCCAAATGTAGTCGTTTTTTTACAGATCCGCCCTGGTCTATAAGTATTTGCTACCTAGCCAGAGTTGCCGGGCAATCTTGTCGACATCTTGACCAGTTGCGACTCTGAAGCGAGAAGTTCGCTTGTCATTTGTTCCTCATAGCAATTGCAGATTTTTTTTCAAAATGTCGACCAGTTTCTTTTAATTTTTAGACCAGCTTGTTGAAAACACTTCACTTCTTGTCAATTTTAAGACCAGTTCTGGTCAACTTTTAGACTAGTTTTTACAAATTTTTTTTGAAGGTCGATTTGATTTTTTGTCCATTTTTGATGATTTTTTTCTACAAAGTTCATGAAAATGTTTGAATGAGTTGGTCGTTATATTTGCCTTTTGAAATATTCTAAACAAAATTTAAATTTAAAATTTTTGAAACAAGGAACAATTTGTTAAGAGGAGCTTGTGATAAATAAGTACTGTTTGGGACACGCAAAGGACTGAACAAAACGTTTGATACAACGCTTCCCGGAATTTCTCGACAGTCCTAAAAGCTTTTAAGAAATTGATATTCTAGTGATGGACGGTTTCGGGTTTCGAACCCAATGAAATAGTGATGCGGTCTCACATGATCCTGCTTTCTCATCTATCCAAATTAATCCACAAAGGATCCTTCTAACGGAAAAACAGACAGACAGAATTATGACCACCAAAAAATTGACAACGAAATGAATGTAAAATAAAACCATCCAAGAGCATGGAAGTGGCAATGGCAACAGAAAAAATACTGATTACACTGGACAGCATGTCTGTTGCATGAGATTTTTTACATGAATCTTAATAATTTTTCCACGCTGATTTCAAAAATATATGCCGTTTTTATGTAGCAGCTCTAGTTTTGGAGTTACGAAGTGAAAGGGTTTTTCATTGAAAATGCACATAGTTTAAGTTCAAAAAATTTATTAAATATATTTATTCTGAATAAAATTTCCTTTTTTTGGATTTTCTAGAGTGAGATGTATTATGAGTACTATTTTGAATGCTCCAACAATAAGCAGCCATCATATGTTCCTTCCAGTACCCCTGATACCTCTCTTCCATAGTGCGAATGTCCTGGTGAAAGCGCTCTCCTTGTTTCTCGCTCAGGTCACCGAGATTTTCAGGAAAATAGTCTAGATGGCTGTGAAGGTAGTGAAGCTTAATACTCATGTTGCATCCAAGCCGCTGGAAGTGTATCAGCAACTGTTCAACGTGCTGAATGTAGCCGTCAGACTTCCTATTTCCCAAAAAAATTCTCACTACTCAAACAAACTCTTCCCATGCACATTTCTCGACAGCTGTCATATGGTTTATGAAATTTTTATCATGTATCAACTTCCTGATTTGTGGGCCATCGAAAATACCACCTTTGATTTTCTCACTACTCAATTTTGGAAACACTTTTTCAATGTATTTGAAACATTCGATATCTTTGTTAAGAGCTTTTACGAACTGTTTTATCAACCCCAGTTTATATGCAAAGGAGGCAATATAATTCGGTCTCTGGATACTAGTGGAGCATTAATTACATTTTGCTTACCGGGAATCAAAGCCTCCATGGAAGGCCAGTCTCTTTTTGTCCAGTGCTCAGCTTTAGCTCGGCTGTCCCATAAGCATAGGAAACAGGGATATTTTGTGTAGCCACTTTGTTGGCCCAGGAGAAAATTTACCATTTTCAAATCAACACATACAACCCAGTTGTATTCCTTGTACTTGATTTTGTCGAGAATTAAAGATATTGTAGGATATTCTTCTTTAACCTTTGTAGAATGAGCAATAGGTAAGGAACCAAGTTTGTTACCATTATGTAAAAGTACACATTTCAAACTTCGTTTTGACGAATCATTGAACAACCGCCACTGATTTGGATTATACTCTTTTAATCCCATTGCAGTCATTAGGTCCGGAATATCAGTACAAAACACAAAATTATATTTTTTAGTAAAAAAAGGAAGTAAATCCTTATCCCTGTTACGGTAGTACGATATCTTCGTTTCTCTGGTCAATAAATTTCTTTCGGGAAGCTAAAATTTCTGATGTCGTTTCAGACAGTCCAAGGTCCCTGATCAAGTCATTTAGATTATCTTGATTTAGTGGCCGGGGACTACCGTAGCAATCAAAATCACTGTCGCTACCACTGCCGTCGTTTTCGATTTGTCCGCTGCACTGGTCTGGATTTTCCGAAGATGTACATGGCTGCTGTGGTGTTGATGTGTCACTAATACTCAAGACTGGTCTTATGACAGATTTTAAGTTTGGATATACCCACTTAGAGCATATTTTGTGGTTTATTCTTATGATTTTCGTTACAAAGGAATAACAGTCGTCATGATGGTTGGATGGTTCACGCCAAATCATAGGAGCTTTGTACTTAAAAGTGGGTTTTTTTGTTTGCCCACAGTCGCAAAGATTCAACACAACTTTTGCATACCAAACTTGGCATCCAAGGTTTAGCGTTTGACGGCAACGGAAACCCAAAGTAGTCGAAGTATGCCTTTTTCACAAAGTCCGACACATTTAAACGAAATTTTTGGAACATATATTCTCCACAAATAACACAAAAACAATCAGGATTATTGAAACACGTCCTTCTTGAGGAAGACATAATGAAATTTATAAAGGAACTAGTTAAGTTACACCGCTATTGATAGAAACTACCGCCGATTATGTAAATTCAAGACGGTACCTGTATCTCACTAACTAGAGCTGCTAGAAAACATCTGAGGGTAGATTTGAAATCAGCGCACCCAAATTAGTAAATAACAGTCGAAAAACTTCACGCAACAAAAAAAGGTTGATTTTGTTTTTCTGTGTTATTGGTGAAGATTTGTAAGCACTAAATGTTCCGCTGGGGGTAGGATGGGAGTGTAAGAGAACAATCATAATACACCTCCTTACGCAAGATTTACATCTTGCATATATATGTGGAGGTCGGAACGTCGCGCCCTGATTCCGCACCGCGGCAGCACGGACGCAAGCAATCGCTGACGCCGCGCAGTTGTCACTCAGACACACAAGTCTGCTCAGGGCAGACGAACGGTTGCGGTTTACTTTGGCAAACAAATTGTCCCCAAACATTTAACTTCTGCTTCAATAAATTGTCCCCAACCATTTAACTTCTATTTCAATGAACAAATCCCCAAATATACTACATCCCAACATTACGTTTCTCAGGTTCTCATAGGTTCTCTTTTATTGCTGATGATCATTGCTAGGACAGACAAAACAGATTACTCTGATCGAAATTCATTTGTTGTGTGAAGGCGTTGTGATCGGAAATCGAACCTCAGGCTGATATGCTAAAATTGGGAACTGTTCGCTCTAACATACTGCAAACCCCGTTCAAATGAGGGCTCGAACCGTGAAAGCCTGCTGTTGGTCCCGTGCGAACGAGCGATAAAGCCGTGCAGACGTACTGAAGACCCCTTACAAACGTCGTGGAAGCGAGTTTACCCACTATGCAGACTTGTTGCAGGGGTGATGCGGATTCACCGTACAAACGTGGTACAAATTCACTGCTTGGCTCGGAATTGTTTGAAAGGGACATTGGACAATCTGAAAGATAATCGGTAAAAGTTAGTTTGAATAGTGCGTATTGAGGCAACAAAAAGATTCGGAATTGTTCAGACTAATTTCGGAAGAAAACAGTAGCTCACATTTTTACGACTGACGCAGCAAGCTTACGTTTCTATTTTTGTGGTATGACATCATGTAGTTTTCTTTGCGAAAAACATCTTTGTTCTATCTTTTTTTCGTATGATTGCGTTGCGAGCCATACCATTAACTCTTACAAATCATGACCAATATAATTCGACACAGGTATGTACATCAAAAAAGTAAATTGCCTTAACGAATTCCTAGACAGCATCTACTAATGAAAAAAACTCTATTCTAAGCTAATAAGACACCATTGAAAATTGGCAAAAGTTTTTCTTCCTCCTGCTTCAAAACAACAACAATACTACGTCTGAATTGTTGTAGAGCATGACTGGTCGAGCATGATTGGTTCTTGGAAGCTCCATGTAATCTGTTTCTCCCTCAAACTTCACGACCGTGCGCCTAATTCCCTTCATTGCCAGACGACCATCATCAAAAAAACCCATCCAGAAGTTAGCTGGTGAACGTTCAAACAAATCTACTTTATTGTATCTTTTCCTTTCGAGTCGTACACATTGGTCACTGAAAAAAGTACGTACACACACAGAAAAAGTAAATGCCAAACAGTGGAAGGTCATTGCTTGCAATTACCACCGTTGGATGGTTGCGTGGTACCTATCGCCTAATTGTCCATTACATGCCTCAATTACGATGCCATTTGGATGCGATAAACAACAATGAAATGGAAACGTAGCCCAAAAGAAAGATGTAATCACCGCAGGCATCAACTTCCACTGCTTCTCTGACTACTACCACTACTACTGCTGCAATTGCTGGCTTCCCTCTTCTCAGCTTCCATATAGTCGCTCCCCTCGCCTTGTTGCGTGGATTTATTTCGACGCAAATAAATATTATTTCTATTTGTTCACTTGACTGTCGCTCCATTCTGTCGCTAACCACTAAAAGTGTAATAGCAGGAGTGAAGTGACAAGGAGATACCACGAAAGGAGCCAACAATTTGTTCGGTCCAAGGTTTAACTTTCCATAGACTGGTTGTTGGTCGCTTCAAAACCATCATCACTTGTCCATTTCAATAAAGCGAAAATGATTTCAAGTGCACGTCACTTTGGTTTTATATGAAAATTTCAAGTATATTTGTAATTTGCACACGAAAAATTAAGGGGCCATTCGCAAAGAACAAACCACTTTCGGCGAATTATGAGGCTTAAGGTTTTGCCACGAAAATAAAATTGTACTCTTTTGAATTTCAACACCCACTTGTTGTCCGGTTGATAAGTGGTTTTTGCAGAGTATCAAACTGACTGGTGAATTCCTCATTGGAGTGGTGGAATGGTGAAATTTTTCGGTTGAAGATTAAATAAATTTTCTTGTTTTTGTGATGTAATTAATTGGGTTAGAGTTTGGCGAATGGATTGTGGAAACCAATAAGACAAGAGGATGGAACCCGGGATGATTTGGTAAGTCGTAATAAGTATGTTTGTAAATATATGTAAGCTCGGACAGTTTGTTGTATGGTAAAGGGAATGATTGATATTAACTTAATTTCATCAGAAGCAATGCGAGGTAGCTACTGTTCATTTTTAATATAATGTAGAATTTATATTAGCTGATGCATTTTTTTTTACATATTATGACCGGTTTTGTTAGCAAGTTGGAATCATTTCAATTCTAAAATGTTTCTTGAACAATATAAGTTGTCGTTTCTTTTATCGCTTTTCGTAAAGTGTCCTGTCAAGCAAGTCCAAAAGTGTTGGTGTCTCCAAAGATCTAGTGCATCCTGCCAGTTAAATTCCAGCAAAGTTTTCACCAAAAACCATCAACAAGTTATAAATTCATGAGCACTGTCTTACTAATCCCGTCGATTGCAACGTCTTCCTCTATTTTCATGACCTTTTGAAATCGCGGATTGTTTCAAGTAAACAAAAGTGTCTTAAATATACTAAATAGGCTGGTCATGTGGAACGCATTGACCAGGCAACAAAAACCAGACGCACCCTGAAGGGTAAAACCCAGGGAAATCGATTACTAGGTTAGCCGTGAAAACGTTGGGATCACAGTATTGACGCGGACAACACTGCGCTGTTAGAAATAGGGAGCTGGAAGACGTAGTCACTGAGCCAAAATACTTGGAGGTATCTACCAGTGGCGAGGCGTTCATATAAGCCGATTCCCATCGGCTTCCCTTTCCAAATATGTTCCAAAAATGTCTAACACTTCAGCTTTATAAGGGAATGAAGTGTTTATTTACTTGCATGCATCACTGTAAACATCCACAACCGTTCCACTTGATCTCAGTGTTTATTCCATCATACTCCATTCTCTTCATTCTACACATCCTCATAGTTCCATAATAGCCAGCAAAGCGATCAACATCTGTAAGAGTTGCAGCAAAGCTTTCCGAGTCTCGAATTCATCAATAATTTAAGGTGCCGTGGACATTCAACTCCCGTTTGTTGGAATGGCAAGCTCGGTTTTCCTCAATAGGATATGGAAACAAATCAAAAAGCCGGTAGCGTTCCCGGCTTGCGAATCAGCTGTGAAAATTGATGCTAGAAAATCATCGGCTTACACACAGTAATTTTTCACCCCTCGCCACTGGTATCTACTGCAAGAGATTAAGGCCCGATTTAGTTTGTCGCGCCACTGATGACAATCGTTCCGGACAAATCGTCCAGTCAATTTTTCTCGACCATTAAAGAAAATTAAAATTAGGACTTGCAAAGTATATAATAATTATGAGTAATCTAGGACCTAAAGGAATATGTATACAGGGTGCATTCCAAAAGTATCGGGATTGATCTCAGAACAGAAAATTTATTGGCAGTTTTGTTACAGTAACTTAATATTCTTCAAAGTAGCACCCTTGTTCATTAATACACCACTGCCAGCGGGTTTTCCAGGGCTTCATAAGACCCCTGAAACTCGGCAACCGAAGTGCTCTTCAGGATTCGTGCTGAAGTGGCCTGAACCTCCGCTACGCTGCCCTTTCATGTTACTTTTCATCCGGGAAAAGAAAAAAAAGTCAGAGCAAAAAGGGAGGCAACGTTGCAATTTTGTTTCTGGCCAAAATTTCGCGGGCGACTAGGGACGTGTGACTTGACGCAGCATTGACGCGCTTGGCTTACTTCCCAATATGTAGTGTCAAATTCCTGTTTTAAAAAATGCATACCTCAGGCTTGAACAACATTGGAATTTTCCGAAAAATCATTTCTGTCAATTTTAATGGAAAATTCATATTTTTCGACTAGCTTATTTTCATCCAGTAAATTATGCCAATATACCGAATTGTAGAATTGAGCGTTTTTCAGTCGTGGATAAGCCAATTCATTAATAAATACCGAATTTGTGATGTGAATTTTGGAATGGTGGTCTCATTCGTCCTCTGGTACTTCTTTCAAAATGAAGATTGTAACTTGCAACTATATAAATAGTAGTGTGCGCTACAGAGACGTTCATTAATTTTTTGCCATAATAAAAGAATTTGAACTTAGATCGGCTTCAATTTGAGCAAGATGGGCGCAGTATGCCAAACAGGTCGCAAAATAATCGATCTTTTGTGCACTAATTTCAAAAAGAAATCAACTTGTTATATAGTTTTTAATAGTTAAAGTTGTCAATCCGTAGTAATGACTGTTTATTTAAATTCTTTGAATACGATGCTCCAGGCTAAGATTGTCAGTGCTGAAGCGTGTCCCAAATAAAGTAAAATCTTTCATAACCGAACACCTCTAGAATCAAAACTTTTTTTGGCGTATTAGAGTATTTGGGACATTTTAATGTAAGAAAAAAATCGATTTTTTTAGCGATTTTTCGATATTTTCCCCCTTATTTTCTCGGGCTATATATTTTTAGTGGTAAAATTTACACTAAAAAACAATTTTATTCATTAGATATTGCGTCCTTTTCATATTGGTGATCGTGCTATCGTCATCATTGTCAACGGTGCAACCCAAGTCGTGCCTGAGATTCCTGGCCGTGCTATCAGGAAACTGAATTTTCTTGCTACTTTCGTACGGAAAATTTTTTATGACAATTTTTTTTTATAGAAATAAACTCTCATGATAAGGGGAGAACGAGAAAAAAGCCCAAAATTGAGGACTTCCGAGGCTCAAAAATTCTTTATTTGGATCTACTTTACATCATGTACGAGGGGAGGTCAAAAAGTTCGCGGAATGCCAGTTTCCTTTTTCAATATATTCTCCCTTAAGGGGTTATATTCACTTGTAAATCCGAAAAAAACGTTTTTTGTGAAGAGGCTTTTTATTAAATAAATACATAGAAAAAGGTGTCAGACGGTGAGGAAGATATCTCTGATCCAAATAATCGGAAATAAAAAAACCAAAAGGTTTATTTTTAGGATAGATGAACACAGGTAATGATCGATGGAAGAGTCAAAATTTTGATTGTTGACAAAATGGCGGCTTCCCAAAGAAAAATATCGTTTATTTTTCAAGAAAATTTACATTTCAAAGGGGCTTAAAAAATCGAAATTATTGTCAGAAACCTTATTCCTTCGATCATTACGTGATACGAATATCTAAGAAGATTGTGTGAAAATTTCAAGCCGATCGGTTCAGCCGTTTTTGAGAAATCTTCCTCACCGACTTTGAAAACACCGTTTCGAGAAAAACGCGTTTAAAGTTTTGGGAACCAATTTTTTTCCAACTTACATCTTGGCAGTTCACTTTAAACTGACGAAATGTACTTATTTTATACCTAAAATTTCTAAATATAGCTTTCAGGTATAAAATAAACCTTTTATATTCTAATTCCAAGAATAAAAACATTATGAAAAGCATAGACAAGGGCATAGGGGTAGTGAGAAGCAGTTGCTATTACGGTTTACGCTTTGCCTACTTTAAACGCTCGGAGACGTCTTTGCAAATACGCTAATTTCTCTGAAACTATTTGCCGGATCAATGTGAAATTTTCGGACGATATTCTCAAATATATGTACATTCAAAATATGCAAAAAAAAATCGATCGAACCCCTTAACCCTAACACATTTTTCAAATGTATCGTAAAGCTTATAAATACCGATAAAATGATTTGTTGTTCCTATCAAAATAGGCCGAAATTTCCGACGTGACTTCATTATCGTCGTTAAATTTTTTTGGACGAAACTCTTCATCTTTGGAAATAAATAATAGTTACAGGGGGTCCGGTCTGGACAATAGTTGTTCAAAACCGCATCCATGAATGGCGGACTGTCATGCAAAAGGAGCACACCTTTTGTTAATTTTCCTCTTCTTTTTTTTGATAGCATCCTGTCCTAGTAAGAAAGCGTAGTAATCTTCCGGTATGGTGACGCCACATTCTTTGTAATTGATCCATAGGATGTCTGCTGCATTCCACAAAATGGTCATCATGATTTTTCCGGACGATTATAAGACATAATATTTTTTATTCTGTTTTGAATCGGGTTAAAAATGTTGAAACCAACTCTCATCAGCAGTTACTATCCGGGTCATAACAACCTTCATCTTCATAGGGATCCACAAACTCGTGAAAATATTTGACGCGCTCGCGTTTTTGAAATGTTGTCTGCATTCTCAGGACCCATTTTGCACTGACTTTTGTCATCCCAAGATGTTGATTGAGGATGTTTAAAATGGTAGATGTTCGTACTCCAACCATTTCTGAAAGCTGCTTCTTTTTTAAAGAGAGATCCTCCAACACTGTTTCGATGATTTCTTTCGTGGTAGCCTCAACCAGCCGTCCGAATCGAGAGTCGTCTTATATCGAGTCCTTTTCTTGCTTGAAAAGGCGATGTCATTTATGCATCATGGTTTTGCTAGGGGCAGAATCCTCAGCTCACATCTTTTGGAAAATTATCTGAGCTGCCTTTCGTTGTTTAGTGATTAATTTTATTACAGTGCGATGTTCCATTTTTTCCACACTGGCCGATTTATTTCGGAATGACATGTTTGCTCGTTGATCACTCAGAACTTGATGATTCGTTTAGGTATAAATTGTGTATTTATACTGAAAATGAGTCAATTAATTAATAAACTACATGAATAAGAATCCAAATCACCACCAACCCTTCCATTTCGTGAACTTTTTGATCTCTCCTCGTATATTCAAAGTTTAAAAAAAATGCTTTGTTAAAACTTGGGTTCTCGTGTTGTAGAAAAAAATAAGATAAGGTAATCTCTAATCTAATAATATATTTTCTGGTATCATCAATGTAAATTAAAACTAAATTTGTACTTTAAGCTGCAATAGTCTTTTCCATAACATTCGATGCCTGCTTACCAAAAATTGTTCCAACTTTTTCTAAAGCGAGAGAGCGTTCTTGTTCCTTATATTTTTTAATTTATTTTTAAAGATTTTGGTCATCAAAATTATCTATCTGTGTCATACAGATAAACATATTCATTGTCCGCTTCTTGAATGATTTGCACGCCAAGCCTTTCATAGTCGACTCACTGTCAAAACTAACGTATGTATTTAGTGATAAATACTTTAAATATTAATATTAATATTAAATATCTCTCCATGCAGATGCCATTGCACTGTCAAAGTGATAAAATCGTGGTCACATGGCACCATTTTTGTCAAAAAAATATTGGGTCTGATGCCATCTATTTACGCACTCACTGGCAATATCATATATTTGCAGGAAAAGTTGCATCGGAGAACTTATTTTTCGATAAAGATTCCCCAATAGATATAAATAGATATATTTCTTATCCTTAAAGTTCTTATTTATCCTTGGTTGTCAATTCAATGGAGGCGACAAACTTTTAGCGTTTGAAACTGGTTGAAAATTTTCCGTTTTAAATTATTTATCAATCCCAATCTCAATTCATCTGTTTTATGTTTTTTCAGCGTTTCTGCACAACACTACATTCCATTGAAATCCTTCTGATAATATTTACAGCCTCTGAACAAATCGTCGCTATTTATTCATCCATTAACTTATATTAAAATCCCAAGTTAACCATAAGTTACAGTCTGTAGTGTCCGGCACTAATAATTCTGATTGTCTCCTATATAATCTTCCAATGCAGTCATATACAACGGAGTTCATGCAGAACCCGAGTGATAATTCACCCATTCGTGAAATCGTTGAACCGGAATAATTGTCTGCTGGGGTGCATTTATCTTTCCAGAAAAGATACGAAAAGAACATAAAGACGAAATAAACAGCACAAGAATCATTAAGGCGGATTATGATAAAAGCTGGAAGAAAAAAAATTCTTCAGCTACCTACCAAGAAGTAGTCACCAACAGTTTTTTTGCAGACTTGACACAAAATGAGCAATCAACGATCTGAAATTTTGAAGATTCATCGATCTGACCTTGGAAGATCTTTTTTGAAAAGGAAGCTATAAATTGTTTGTCTGTTGTTGAAAATTGGTGCAAAATAAACTGACAAAAAATAGATTGATTTTTGTCGGTATTAAATATAATTCATGGGTGATGTAACATTTGCGTATTTTTTTAAAGCTAAAGTGAACCTAAAAAACTAATTGACTAACCAGTTTACAGAGTCAAAAATACTATAATGACCAGTAAAAAAGTGTTATAAAACCTTATTCTATAAAATTTCGCCGAGAAAAACCACACAGGACTCTCCATGTCATGCATTCTTCAGAGCAAAATTCTATTTGATTTCGATGAAAGAAAAAAATTGAAGATATTGTCGTTATCCCAATTATAAAAACTTTTCGCAATTAAACCCAGCATCGTACGAAAGTATTTACGAACGATACTAGAAACCATTAGAAAAAAAACTAACATAAATTATCGTCGAAAATGTTTTTGAAGAAGTCGTCTGTGAAAATAGTTCTAACAAAAATTGTATTTATTTGTGAATTCATCATCAATGGCGCAATAGGCCAAATCGAGCCTTGGCCTCCTGAAGACATTGAGCTGTGAATGTGAATAGCGATTTGTTGTCTGTGCTCATTGAGTCCACACGACGTTTACCTGGTTTTTCAGGTGGAAATAATGCCCAAATGCTTTATCTTTGAAGCATGCTACACACTAAGCGATATGTTTCAGCAATTGGTATCAAGACATAGTTCCAGAGACTGGTTTCCAAGTGTGGATGGAAATCCGTTTTCTAATGCACAATGTACTGGATCGATTTTAATGAAAATTTGTGTGCTGTTTAATTCCATTATAAAGATTTTTTAGGCGAACTATGAAGGTCCTAAAAATTTTGGAAAATTTTATTGCGCAATCTTTAACCGTTTTAAAGTTAGGAGTGAGGAGTAGGAGAAATACGATTTTTTTAATTTTTCGTTTTCGATTTTTGTTAATGTTCCCAACTTTTTTGAGAGGTAGCATAGGTCAATCATTGTTATAAGAGTCATTCCACAACTTTTCCTGCAAAAATCAGTGTGCCCCCTCCTACCCCTCAACGACCAAATGCAATAGTATTTTTACAGATTCCCCCTGATATATTAATGACTCACCTGGAAGCACTGTCATCTATTCATTTCTCGAGGCTGACCTATTAAAGTCGGCACAGTTTCGTTAGCATCGATATTGCTGGTTGTAATGGATTCGCCAGTCTTGACCGTTCTTCACGGACGTCAGGATTTGCCTTAGAAAATCGTTTTTGTATCCTATTGTCATGAGGGAACTTTTTGATATTTGATACATACCTGATTGATCCAAGAATGTGTTTAATAGTGAAAAACAATGTGCTTTCAAATATTTATACCAACAACTTCCATGTTTCTTAAAAAGCTAATCAAAAGGGTAAAGTTTTAGCACGAAATCTACGAATAATAGCTGCCCAAAAGTTTTCGAAAAGAATGGAAAAAAAACGAAATAAAATCGAATCAATTTACTAACAGAAACTCAAAACGGAAAAATTTCCAAAAACTTATTTTGAAAAATTTTCTCGAAAATAATCCAGGAAAAATTCTAGCAATAAATTTTTTTTTTAAAAAAAGTATCCCTTTCAATGTTTTGTTTGTGAAAAAGGAAGCAAATAACAATTTCAAGAAAAACTATGTGAAACGAAAAATTAAAAATATTTTTGACATATAAAATTTTGAAGTAAAAATTTTCGTTAAAAATATCATGTGGAAAACAATACGAAAAATTTATTTTGCTAAATCTTTCTTTGAAGAAAATACAATGTGTTTTATGAGCACTGTTCTTATTTTTAATCCTTAAAAATGAACATAAAACCTCTCAGTTTTTTGGGAAAAAAATCATACATTTCAAGGTATTTTTCATAGATCGAAACCAGCGAAGATCTTTTTTTTTAATCTATAAAATAATTTTTATTTATTAATATTTTTTTTTGTGCAAATTGTAGAAAAAATAGTTATAATGAAATTTTACACAAATTTGTATCAGGTTTTTTTAATGATTTTTTTTTTCTCGAAAACAACACAATCCTATCTTTACTGGAATTTTAGATTAAAATAATGTCAAATCGTAGTTTGTGAAATTCGAAACTTTTTAAAATTTAAAACTTGTGGAAATTATCGCATAAAATGTTGGTGAAATAATAGCAAGTAAAACAATTCATAAAATATATATTAACCTAAAAATTAGCGTCAAATTGTAAAATTATTTGTTACACATAAAGTTCCTCAATAGAAATTGCAAGAAAAAATGCCAAGTCGAAAATAGTTTGTAAATGAAAAAAAAACTGTCTTCCAGGAACTCCAAGGAAATTTGGGCAATTTTTTCAACAACTTTTATTTATTGTTTCAGAATTATTTTTTTTTATTTCATTCTTTTGAGCTTTTTTTCATAGTAGTCAAAATGAAAGTATCAACGAAAATTCTCTACACAATTGTGTTTTAAAAAATTTAGTTTCAATTTTTCGAACGGTCGATAAATTTGGGTTACAGTTAGCAAATGGCCAAGCATAAATATTCTTTGCAGGTTGAGGGAGGAAATTGATTTTATTCTTAACGAGGAGATGCAAAAAAATGTGAATATATTTTGGTAAAGCGTTCGTTTAAAAATATTGATTTTACGATCTTCTGTATTCACGATTATTTATAGAAGTTTACATTAGATACATTGGGTATTGAAGGGATAAAGATAATTAATCTTGACAGAAAAATATTTATGTCTGTATATGTATCAATTATAGTTTTATCTATTCCTGCCTTTTCATCAGAAAATAAACGAAGTGGTAAATATGCTGAAGATTAGAGAAGGTAGTCTTTTGATAGCTGATTAAGTTATGCGAAATCTACAGTCGTGAATAGTTAAAAATCTACCAAATTTCTTTTCAGTGCTGTTACAATTCGAGCCAAGCATATTGAATCTAAAAACTCCTAAAAAGTTTTTATGATATTCCACGATATCTAGACTAGCTTAACTCAAATTTTTGGATCGAAAACTCATCCAACCTTATATGAAAAAGTAATACCCATCCAAAATAATATCCATGATATTTATTCACTTTCTCATCGTTTCTAGACCCAAAAAAAATGAATCGCCAAACTGCCATCAAATAATTCGATCACCCGCATCTATGAATATAATTTCGATTAAATTTTGAAAGTTGCACAATAAACCCACCATTACTAAACATTCACATAAATTTGCATATGAATATTTCAAATTCATCTAAAATCTGCTACAGACGTTCTGGTTTTTCTTCTGTAGATATAATTTCTAATGACATGCTGGCCTTCTCCGGGCAAATTCACTTTCAAAGTGATAAAATTCTTGCTTAGACGGGCATATGTTACGATAAGACGTGCAAATCATGAGTACAGGGTGGTGAAAAAGTTTTAATGACTAAATGGAAAATTATTATAGTAGCCGAATCAATTATTAATATATCTTGAAGTGATTTAATTTTTGCCTTCTTACTTTGGAAGCGATATGAAGGACATATGCATCCAATATCTAGTTTTTCAACAGATCATATTTAGATTTCTTTGGGATATATGTTATGCTATGTTCTCTATTCACCGATCTCAAAATTAGGTTGATTAAATATGGATTACAAAAGTTCGGCTTGTTAATATTATTGCTGCCCTACAATTATTAATGTTTGAAATCATCATGCAATCTAGCAAAATTCTTAACATAGTTTGCTCAAATTCTGTAGAGTTTGGGTGAATGCGATCGTTGAAGCATCATCAAAAAAGTTGACGAAAACACTATCAAATCATCTCCATTTCGTATGGAAATTGTGTTAGCATAGTTACCAACCAAGCACGCAATAGTGGACGTATTGTCTTACTATATACGAGGAGGTGCAAACCATAAAACAATGATAAATTAGTAACGTATCCTTTGATACAACACAAATGACAACCATCATACTTTGCAGATCTACTTAAGTATTCATGCTGAAGCTGTGAGGAACTCATTTCACCTATGAGCTAAGAGCGGCCGTACTGTTCTGTGAAGAGGTGAAGTGGCAACACCTGATGAGATTGCCCTCCTTCACATAGAAATCATACATTTGCCCATTTATTTCTCCATAAAAAAATGCCATAAACACTGTCAAATGCTCGAAATTTACAAAATTGCTGTCAAATATGCGTAATTCTTTTCCATAAAAAATAGCTGATAAAAAAGTGACAAAAAATATTGTCGAAAATGTGTGCCTCTTTAAAAAAAAATATAGATAAAAAACTGGCCTACTATGCATCATCTAGAGCCAAAAAAGCCAGATGAAAAATCTAACTTAAAATCTGCTCTATGCTGGGTTACTAACCGTAACTAAAAAAATTGACCGCAAAACAATTTCAAAGTTAAAGTGCAAGGTCACATCAACAGCTTATATAAAGCATTTCTCCTTCAATTAAGGTGTTTTTCTAGACAATTTGACTATTTTCCGAATCAAATTGGTAGTTTTCCAAATGAAATTAGTGGTTTTTCGAATCGAATGAGTACTTTTCCCAAAGTAAATTGATGCTTTTTCAATATTAGTCGGGTTGCAAAAGTTTTAATTTTATTTTAAACAGTGCCAATTTGATGTGGAAAATCGCCAATTTGGTTCGGAAAATACCTGATTTGACTCAAACAACGCCTAAATTAAACAGAAAATGCTCTAGCTTATTTATATTTCGAAAAATTAGTTTTACAAACCAAAATAATACATTTCCGTATCAAATTGGAACTTTTCCGAATCAAATTGGAACTTTTTCGAATCAAATTAGGGCATATCCCAAGCAAACTGCCACTCTTCCGTACCAAATTGTCGTATATTTTTGTGAAACAATTTAGCTCTTATTTAAGCACATATGTAGTTTAATTAAATAGTTTTTCGAATTAAAATGGCGCTTTTCCGAATGAAATTAGTGATTTATCAGATCAAATCGATGGTTTTCCAAAATCAAATTAGTGCTTTTTCAAATCAAATTGATGCTTTTAAATATCAATCGGGTTGAAAAAGTTCTAATTTAATTTGAAAGAGCACTAACTTATTGTAGAGAATCATTTATTCCAATGTCTAAATCAAACCAATATTTGTAGAAGCAAAATCAAAATTTATTTTTAACAAATTTCGTCGATACAATTTCACGAGACAAGAAAAACGAAAAATAGTACAACAAAATGACCAATAAAATATTAAGCTAGTGCAGCACGTTCCCAGATGTAGCGATAGAAAACAGCGTCATCATGACGAGGATAAAGTTAGTGCAGTCTGAGGTGCTAATTCCGGCACTACCAGGCAAAGTTCTTGTCTAACATCTCCTGGTGGACTCTTTCTACTTACGGAAAAACCTTTTCGATGGCATTAACCATCGCTGAGTATGGCGATAACATTGTCAGTAATTTTCACCAAGCATATGTGCAAAATCCTTAGTTAAACTGAATTAAGAGAAAGTATTTTCAGAATACTTCAAACAAATACAATTTAGTTGGTATATCATTTAGGAAGAATGTAATTGAAAATTGTTCGTACCACCCTGCCACAAACTATCAGGCTCGCATTTCCAGCATATATGTAGATATAGCATATTTTTTAGATATTTATCTTATTTGAATTGTGGAAATGAAACTAACTTAGAATACACACGCTACTTCCTGCTTAAATTGGGTTAGAATTTTAGCTTGAATGAAATTCTAAACTACATTCATTTGTTTGGTCATGTCCAAAAAAAAAGAACAACCCGTTGATGATAATCCGTAACGCGATTGTATTCAAGCCGTTATGCCGCCATCTTATCACTGAAAATTTCATAGTTTTTTTCAATTTCTGGACAATATACGCCTACCAGGGATTCCAAATACAATTGAGATTTTGCAGGTCGACAGACTGTCCGGCCCACAAAGTGTAGATCCACCGATAGTATTATTGGCAATGAGTCAACAGAACACATTGAATAGCCGAATATCAATTAAAACGTGATTAGCAAGCAAATTGGTGTAATTCATGGTGGATTTGTACAACCGATTGTTTTAGTTCATTGAAAGTGATGGGATTTCCAGTTGCACAATAGCAACTTTAGTCGAAGACGATGGATCTATCTATGATTGAGAATAGTGGAACAAGAAAAATGAGGGAATTCCTCAATTATGGTTTTCTGTTATTTTCTTGGTCGAACTGTTGTAGTGTTGCAATTGATTTTCGGAAGCCTTGGAGTGTGGGTCATTAGGATGGTAAGTTGTAATTAAACACAGTTGGCAAGAGGCGGAATTTGCATTGCACTGTTATCTCGATAGGTTTTATCGGTTGCATTAAGAAACAACGTTCGACAAGAATGATTGCTTCGATTGAATAGGTATTATTTCTTCGATGATTTTTTTTCGGAATATGGGTTGATTTTAAAAATAACTAAGTTGCAAGAATACCGCTCGGCTTTCAAATCTTAAACTACACGAAATTATCTTTTATCTATCCTAGTTGCTTTCATCGCATCATAAGATGAATACACACTGACCAAAAAAAGTATTCGCACAGTCAATATTTTCAGAAAACAACCCTTTTAATTTAGTAACTGAGCATACGAAAAAATGATGGGCTCAGAAAACCTGTGGCCTAGGTCAATGAAATGTATTTAAGAGAGTGATTGACTCTGCTTGGGTTTTTTTTTTGTGAAGAAACGACGGCCACAGGTAAGTAGAAATTAGTGGAAGAGTGAAACTCGAAAAATAAGTCATGATAGGGATTTCCCTTTTTTCTTTTTGCGAGAAAAGCGGTTAAAAACGATACAACTCTTCTTGAACTGCAGATTGAACAAAACATCATCGATCGGGTTAGGTACTAGGGACCGACGACTGACCCTTTTGAGCGGTACAGTAAATATCGTGAATAGCGGTAAAAAACCACGACGGTGATATTTTGTGCGTTGGACGACAGTTTTGTGAGGAAGACGGTGACTACAGAATTAGAGGAAAAATGGGAAGCGAAAAGCAGGGTTGATAGTTGTTGCATCAATCTCCGTTCGGTTCCTTTTTTCGATTTTCTTCGTGTGTGTGCTAGGTGCAAGTGCTCACAAGAACCTCGAAGAATTTCGTTTTGTTGCAGTTATTTTTTTTCGAATATTGGCTCCGAACTTTTTTCAGTGAGGTTCGGTGTTATAGTCTTGACGCGCAACTGATTGGCACTCAAAAATAAATCCCCCCTCTTTGCGGCCATACGCTGGGCAAGAGTATCCACCCTACGATTAGTAGAGGCTTCAAGTCGTATTGTATGCATAGCAACCCAAAATGTCAAAGGTGTCCTGTTGACTGCTGAAAGGTACATGCCATTGTAAGTATGGATGAAAGATGCAAGACAGGAAATGGCATTGTTACTGTAGATAAACCCTCACCGTCACTTATTGCTAACCTCATCGGAAAAGTTTAATCTTCTATAAGCAAATATGCGGGATGAGAATAACACAGGTTCATCATCTGAAAAGAATCTTGCATTGAACTTCCATAGAGACCCTAACGGCGCGCTTCATGCGGAATCGAATATTTTTCGTCAACCTGCTTCGAATCGATTAAAACTTTGTAGATGTTTTATATTAAGCTGAGGAATTTACAAGAAAACATTCGTTTGGAAGTCAAAGCTCAATTTGGGCTTATGAAAAGTGTTAATTTTTCCAAAAAATCTTTATTAGCAAGAGTCCAATTAAGTTTTGCAAAGATCATACAACAGTAGATACATAATTTCAAGTAATGTTTTGTTTGGAAATTTCCAACAGTTGCAACTTATCATTATTTGCATGTCGAAATTCTTGAAGTATCAAAAATTGGATGGATCCTATTCAGTCTAGCGTAAACTGTTATGATGGTAGTTTAATTTATTAACTTCCCAGTATATGGGAAGTTCTTGTAATCGCCTCGAAAATCGAAATTGAAATTTTCAACTTTTCTTTACGTTTTGAGGTCTATAGAGTATATATAAAGTGTTTTTTTAGAAAGAAGTATGTATGTGTGTGTGTATGTACGTACGTACGTGCGTCCGCGGGCAGTTTTTCTACGAGCATAACTCACGTAAACAAAGTCGTATCGACTTCATTGAGGTGTCAATCGAAGCGTCTTTGCAATCTTAAGAGCTGATTAGTTTTTGGGACACTTCGGTCGGGGGGGGGGGGGTTGCTGTTTTCACCCCTTGAAAGTCAACCATGTTATGCGCTATATCTCACGAACCAAACATGCGACTTCATCATTAAGGTGTCAATCGACGGGTATTAACATTTTTATGAATCTATCAAATTTTTAAAAAAAATCGTTGGATTCGTTTTTTAATTTAAAAAAAAAAATGCAAAAAATTAGGCATTTTTTCAAAAACACAAAATTTTTAACCTTATTTTCAAACCGAAGTAATCAATGTTTATATTATTTATATACTCCACGTAGTTCTTGTAAAAAAATCAGCCAATTTTTTTTTCATGTTTACAAAAAAAACTAAATAAAAAATAAAAAATCATTAAACGTTCAAGGTCATTTACGTCATTCATTATATCTCGAGAACCAAATATAATCTTTCCATCATTAAGGTGTCAATCGACGCGTATCAACATCTTTATGATGTTTTTATATTTTAAAAAAATTGTTAAAGCGTTTTTTACGATTTATTAAATTTTTTTTTAGAAAAGTAGTGTTTTTTTCATAAAAAAATCCATTTTAACCTGATTTGCAAATCGTAATAATAAATGTTTATAGAATTTATAAACTTTTATCAATTTTTGTAGAGAAACCAGCAAAAACTTTTCTCATGATTACAACCAAATTAAATTAAAAATAAAAAAATCATTCAAAGTCACCATGTAAAAAGGGTTTATTCGAATCATTATACCTTAAATCTCTTATTCTAAAGACATTGTTGTATAGTCAATCAAAGTTTATTAATATTTGCAAAATTTGAGCAGATTTTCAATAGTCTTCACAGCACCATGTTTAACTTTAATGAAAAAACTGCTTTGTAACCTGTCCCCCCTCCGATTGATCCGCGTGAATAATCCATCAAACCAATGCACCAAAATCCTTACGTAATCAATTGACGCTCCCGTAGATGTTACGATTAATATTAAATCATTCCAATAATTTTTATGAGAGGTACATTTTTATTATTTGAAGTAGTATTATTTCCATAACTTTTATTGTGTTTAATATTTTTAATATCTATGTATATATTACTGGGAAGTTGACCGTGTAGACCTCATGGGTCGCACCTCACGGCTTGTTTCATATATCGTTTGTAATGGAATTTAACTTACCTCGAAACAAAGCAAAGAGTACTTTCGATCTTCTTGGATTAAATTTATTTTATTGCGAATCACATGTATACCGTTTTGACTTGAAAATCATATTGTATCTAATTTACTTTTCGACAAAAAAGAAAATTATAGGTATTTCTTGAATATAATAATCTGAAACTTAAATCTTAAAGCCATTAATTGCGAGAATTAGAGATTTTGATCCGTTGGAAATATTCGAGAACCGAATTCATTGAGATAACATTCCTGCAATATCGCAGTAATCCAAGTCTGTAATTTCAAATTCAACGGAAATATCTATTATCTATTCCACCAAACTCCTTGAAGCTTTCCTAATGAGCCATTTAGTTTGAAAACCATTTATTTGGCCAAATAATCATTTCCATTGGTGCGAAAGAAAAGTGATCTACCTGAAGTAGCGAGTGCAAATGGTCTTTCGCCCACTTTTAACATTTTCCTATCACGCGAAATGCTGAAATAATTCGAAAAATAATATATAAAAACATCATCCATCAGTTGATGAATGACCCATGGGAAAATCCACATAATACATATCTACTCCCAGTGGTTAGCTCTGCTGGCAGTACTTAACGCTGCTGGTTAATTTTTCAAGCTAACTTTTTTGATACCTTCAAAGATATTCATTCGTTCATGCCGCACTGCATATCTTCGCAGTAGTACTGCTTGAAGAGCCTAGAAAATGTTGCGTGAATTTCACACCGAAATTAATTTGACATACCCGCATTAAAGTCCGAGTTTTTTTTGGGGGAGGGAACATCTAACACAGTTCAGGTCGCACATGCGTCCTCTTTTCAATGCCATCGTCAGTGGCGCCACATTTCAAAATTATCATTTCCAATCAGTCGTGTTAAACCACTCGTTACATTTTGCCTCGTTGAAATCGGCATGGTTGCGAAACATTTTCTCTCAGCTTGGATATCAAGCCATAACAATTGAATGGTAGATGTTTTTGGGGTCATCGCTGCAATATGCGCGGTTTCTCCCTTTCTGCAATCGAATCGGTTTCCTACCTCATCGAGCTTTCAATGTACAAATGATTTAGTGCTCAGCTTAATTGTATCCTCGCCACTTCAACACGAGTAGTACGAGGCCGGTTGAAGCGCACTTTGTCGATTTATTAACTATCTTTCGAAACAATTGTCAAGTGAATGATTGCAATTCAATAAAGTACTTGAACTTATCGCGAAACGGTACCCTGGCGGGTAGACGAGTTCATATGTATAGCCGACATCCAATGCCTGTGGCCAACAATTGAAATTCGGTAAAATTTTATATCTTTTCATTTTGGATTTGTATCTTTCGGGGGAATTTATCGAGCATTCGACCTGCTAAACGTAGTTGTTGTAATAAAATCCCTCCCAACTTGAGATGCCGTGTGTGGCGGCTCAAGATGACATGCCAGCCATTTTTCAAAAACTTGAAGAGAAAAAGTAAGAAACATGTCGAAGAAACAAATTCCATTATGGTAGTACGTACTTGCATTATCCGTTCGCTAAACAATTTTCTCAATTCTTCAACGAATTAAATTTATTATCGTTAATTTTTTTTTGCAAATAATTTTCTTTCCTTTCATTTCGGAATGTTTAATGAAAATCTTCAAGTACGGTTATTGTACGAACCAACTCGCAAAAGATGTATCGATCATTATCGCAAATTTCACGGATTTAGTGACCGGCATGCGTGCCGACCAGAAGAAGGTGGGGGTTTTTGCCGGAGCATAATAGCAGAAGAAACCAATTATCGAATCGTGTTGAATGGCAATATCAATAGCAAAAACAGCAGCAACAACAACAGAAACAGAATTGTTAATGTTAAGGGGGCATCAGTAGGCGAGACCTCATTTGGTCCATCGTGTGCAGCTAACGAAATGACCTTTGGTTGATTACAGATGATGGAAAGAAACTAGGCCCTGTGACCTCTTCACGGTTGCCAATTGTTTGAATTGCAACTCTTGCATAATTACGGGTGTGTGTGTTAAAATGGTGACGAGTTAATGTGGTATCTTTATCAGACCACACTGATTTTGATGATGAAATAAATCGATTGGATAGTCGAGATCATCTGTTGATTGAATTATCAGCTCTTACTTGAATATGGAGTGTTGAGGGTATGCTAGCAGGTTGTTCTACAATTTAAAGTTCTTTCTACGATTTCCTGGTCTTTGAATCCTTTAAAGGTTAGACCATCAGTACTGAAATGCACAAAAAGATAGTAATGTCAAAGATAAACGATGCATCAACAGAAACAGATAGTGTAGATGTTGGCTATAATTAAATGACCTAACTCGATAATAAGACCGACCCAAAATTGGAATGTCCCGATTTCAGAGTTTCCGCTCTATTTATTTTAAAGAAAAACATTAAAATATTCTTCCTTACAAAATGAGGCAATCCTCGCTTCGGAAAACGTTAAACGTATTGCTGCGACTCGCAACATATCCCATCAATATGATTAAAGTAGTAACTAAATAAACTAAATAAAATTTGAATAATAATTTAAAAAGTTATAAGCAATATGGGAAGTGCTTGTAATCGTCTCGAAAATCGAAATTGAAATTGTCAACTTTTCTTTACGTTTTGAGGTCTATAGAGTATATATAAAGTGTTTTTTAGAAAGAAGTATGTATGTGTGTGTGTATGTACGTACGTACGTGCGTCCGCGGGCAGTTTTTCTACGAGTATAACTCACGTAAATAAAGTCGTATCGACTTTGTTGAGGTGTCAATCGAAGCGTCTTTGTAATCTCAAGAGCTGATTAGTTTTTGGGAAACTTCGGTCGGAAAGGTTTGTTGTTTTGCCCTTTTGAAGGTCATTTCTGTCATGCGTTATATCTCGCGAACCAAACATGCGATTTGCATCGTTTAGGTGTCAATCGCGTATTAACATTTGTGTGAGTCTATTAAATTTTGAAAAAAATGTTGGAGCCGTTTTTTTTTAATTTAAGGAAAAGTAATATAATTATAATAATTTTTTAACCTGATTTGCAAAATATAGTAATCAATGTTTATAAAAATTTTATATTCCAAACAGTGTTTGTAAAAACACCATCAAAATTTTTTCTCATCATTACGCAAAAAAGTAAATAAAAAATAAAAAATCATCAACAGTCATCATGACTTTCAAGATCATTTCTGTTATTCACTATATCTCACGAACCAAAAACAATATTTGCATCATTAAGGTGTCAATCGACGTGTATTAAAAATTTTGCGATGCTTTTAACATTAGGGAAAAATTGTTTTAGCCGCTTTTTAATTTAATGAAAGAAAATGCGAAAAATTAGGGTTTTTTCATAAAAATTAATTTTTTAACCTGATTTGCACAGCACAGTAATAAATGTTTATAAAATTTATACATTCTAATCAGTTTTTGAAGAGAAACCAGCAAAGTCATTTTCCATGATTATAAAAAAAACTAAATTAAAAATAAAAAAATCATTCAAAGTTACCATGTAAAGAGAGTTCATACGAATGATATTACCTTATATCTTGTAAATTCAATCAAAGTGTTATAATATTTGCACAATTTGAGCAGATTTTTAATAGTTTTAAGAGTGTTTCAATTTTAATAAGAAAACTGCTTAAATCTTGAAAACCAACAAAATTTAAATCAAATTTGCATTTGTGATAATCAACGCTTTCAATAGTAAAATATTTTGTAGTCAATACTTTGCAAGATCATATGCTTTAAAAAGCTTTCATCAAATAAAAAAATGTAGTTTTTAGTAGATTTAATCTTTAGTAGGCGTTAGACTTCAATTACATCTTCCATCATCATGTGCAGTACATTTTATTTTTTACATGCAATTGAACTTATTTTTGACTGCATATTCAATATTTTTCAAGACCAACAGAAATTCAAAATTAATTATTAATCTCATTGATGTAAAATTGTGAAAAAATACCAATTCAGTGATTATGCCGAAGTGATGGCATTTTTGAACGCAACTATTCAAAATGGCCATCACGCGACAAAATCTCTTCAGTGGGCGTAATAGCAAAAGCTGCATTCATTTATGCTAGCGCTCTTTTGTCCTTGAAGCATCGATATGAAAATAACAAATAATGTAGAAAAGGCCCTCACCGATTGATCCGCGTGAATATTCAATCAAATCAATCTGTCCCCATCAACCAAAAATCTTATGTAATCAATGGACCCTTTCGTAGATGATATGATTAATATTCACTCATTCTTGTTACTATGCTATGCTATGCTATGAATTCCTCTCATTATTGTTATTTAAAGTAGTATTATTTTCAAAATTATTATTGTGTTTAATGTTTTTGATGTTTATGTAGATATTACTGGGAAGTTGATCGTGTGGACCTCAAGAGTCACACCTCGCGGCTTGTTTTTTATTTGATTATAAATTATTTTACGTATTAGTAGTCCAAGGAAACAGTATGATTTGTTATACATAACTTTTTCACGTAGAGCGGTTTATGTAGTAGATACGATTTTTACGACCCCAAAAGTGTATAATTAAGTAAAAAAAAAATATTGTGCCCTGCTGATAAACATCTATTCAACGATAAACACAAGATTATGTAGAATTGAAATAAATGTTTTTCGTGCGGCACGATTTCTCGAGAACGAATCGACCGATATTTCTGAAACTTTGCACAGTTCCTCTTTATAGTATTGACTTGAACGAAGGGATTTTCATTCGGTCGACTCGTTTTTGTTTTATACGAAAAAAAATATTTTAAAAACAATGAGAATCGGAAAAGTGCTTAAAAATATGAGACGAAATTTCATACAAATCCACCGCTAAAAAAAGATTGGACGAGGAAAACTGCAGGAAAATTGACAATTTTCAATATTTTCAGCTGAATTTTTTTTACAACTTCTTGAAATGCAAAACTTTTATGTGTGTAAATTTTAAGTAAAATATATTTATGGTTTTTGAAATACAATTTTTTGAAAAAGTTTTTTCTCCTTCAAGACCTATGTAACCCCTTAAGCGCTCATAATAAGGAAGGCTACAAATTGTATTAACTTCCCAGTTCCCTATGGGAAGTTATTGTAAGGGGGTCGATATTGCGAACCCCAAATTTTGACATATCTCCACGTTTTAAGGACTCTAGAATCCAAATCCAACGTTTTTAGAGAGATGTCTGTGTGTATGTATAAATGTATGTGCGTTCGGAATTATTTTTCGTCCCGTTTATCTCGAGAACCAAAGATTGCACTGACGTGGGTGGTGACCAGTTTCATTCGACGCATAATTACGTAACTTTAAACTGAATGAGTTTTCAGCAAAATCGGTTTAGCCGTTTTTTATTTAGGATGAAAAAACTGGAAAAAACGATTAAAAATTGCTTATTTTAAAACTGTTGAAACGCGCTATTAATTCGTGCAGGTCCCAAATAGCTTTATAGAAATATTCTTATTCTTATGTGTTTTAACAAAATTTTGATCAATGTTGTAAAAAATGTTTTTTAAAAATAAATCAAGATTAATTTATAGAACTCCAAACTTATATTATGCGGTTTGGTACATGTGACGCTAATGTAGATAATAATTGGATATTGTTATAAATAATTTAATATTGTTAATAACAACAAAATATTATTAGTTGTAATTTGATATTGTAAATATGAACACAATTATAACTATTTAGTGACGATCAAACATTCTGAATAACGAATGATTATTATTAACAATAATTAAGGGGGGAAGTACCTTTAGACACTTAGTTTCAAAAGCTAATTCTCTAAATTGTGGAAGAGATGTGCCTGGCGCCGAGCCCGCATTGCTCTTGACCACAAACTTTAAACGGTCCTTTCTCGAAACCATGTTTTTTAAAATTGCGTATGTGATAATAAAAAAACAAGTGAATCGATTTTCATCATCTAGCATTCATTTTAAAGAGCAAAAAAAACTGTTCTATATAGACTAAAGATTAAAAAAAAAAAATTATTTTGGGACTATTTTTGACCGGAAGTACAACGAAATTTTTCGTAAAAATCGAAAAAAAATTTGAGCCTGTTTTGAAGGGTTCATTTTCGAATTTCGCAAATACTTTAGTCTATCTACTGAAAAAAAACCCTCTCGAGTAAGAAACTGTTTGGTTTGTTGATTTCAGATGAAAATTGCAGCCAGCATCGCTTACGCAATTTACGACGTCAGCGACGGCATGGCTTTCAAGATCCTTGAAAAACTTGTTAATTTTCAACTTTCACTTTTGTAGAATATGTTTTTTTTCAACCTCGAACATCGCCTAAATTAAATATTATACTGATTTAATAAGAACTGTCTTCATTTCCCCACAAATGAGTTGCAAAAACGACCCTTTTTTCGGCCTCTAAAGGTACTTCCCACCTTAAATACCCTCAGTATTGGTTGTGGATTCCGGGGCCCAAATTGGAGGACGAGGAGGTGAACGAGGAGGAGAACGAAGTTGCCGAGGCTTTGGTAGAGGATGACCAGGTGAGGGAGGCATCTTCCTCTACCAAAGTTATGGTTACTTAAAAAATAAATAAAAACAATAAAAGTAATTAAAAATAATCTAGAAAAATAATTATTAATAAGAGTGATTATTAATATTAGTAATTGATAATAATAAGAAATTATAGCTTTTTTATTCACCCCACTGGGAAGTTAGTCGAGTGGGTCTCAAGGGTCGCACTTAGACCATATTTTTATTTATTTTGTTTATAACTAGGCTTGATTTTTCTGTTAGTCATTTGCCAAACATTATACATGGGCCAACTGAAATTTTTCCAGTTTTCGAACTCATAAAGTGGTTTTACTTCTGCAAATAAAACAAAAAAAACTTTAAAATCACACACAACCTATTGTCCCCGCAAAATCAAAGTCACTCCACTTGACCTCATGGTCAATGATTGTTAATTTCGAACTAGCATCAATTCAAATCAATGTCAATTCATGAAAATCTGTAACAAGATCAAAAATCATCATGATTTGGCCTCTTGATGCGCCACAACACAGACCTATTTGTTTAACATCCAGAAAAAACAATAAAACCAATTACAATGACAGTGTGCAAACCTTGACCGATTTGGTACGAATAGATATTGAATTTCTTTAACAAATCAACTGGGACAAGTCATCCATGGAAGAAGCAATCATGCATGTTCTTTCCGTTCCGTCGGCTCGTTCGTCCATCGAAACCATCCATTCCACCTAGACTGTGCATACCATATATGTACTCGTATGGATATGTTAGCACTTAAGACCAACAATTTATTTGTTCAGCAGTGAATCTGTTCGTCTTGGACGAAGCAAGCGGATCCAGCTTGTTAGCAAGCACGAGCACATAAATGCTGCTCGTCGAATTAAATCCTATTGTCATCCAAGACGAAGCCACACAGTCAGATCTTGTCTGGTTTATCATCATGACGAAAAAAAAAATTGAGAATATCTGCAATAATCCAAATTGTTGCATGCATTCTTAAAATGTTGTGGGTCGGTGTTTTGCAGATGGACCTGCTTTTGTGACCTTTCATGTTCGATGTTCCTTCGTGGGTCACAAATTTTACCAAGCAATAGATCTTGTCCAATGAATTTTTCAGTGTTTTTTGGGACCCTGTGAAGTGGAAGATCTTGTAAAACCAATTCATTTCTGTTTTTTTTTGGACCCGGTCAAGAGATCTCGTCCATCATTGGTTTTGTATAGTTTTTGCAGAAATAATAGCAGGGATACCGTTGCTTCGCTTTGATTCCATGTTGGAGATGATCGTGCCGAGCTCACATACACTTTATGGACGCTACACTTTATATTCTAAATCCAATTTAGATTGCAACATTGTTTGCAGCACGGATTCAAGTAGATTTAGCACTTGCGCAGAGTTAGAAAACGAGAGGAAGCAGCTTGGAGGATTGTCTTCGTTAGGCCATGGCTAGTTGATGGAAGTCAGACTTGTGTGCTAGAATTTATTTAATTGTACAGCCGAGCAAGTGGATTTAATGGTTATAAACGAATTCGATTTCCTATTTACAATGAAGCCTTAATGGAGCCAAGAAAAATTGGTTTCTGTCAGAATGGACACTTGTAAAAGTTTTATTGATTGTTCGTTGTCGGCTCGGCTAAGTTAATTGTGATGGACGCGTTCCAGGTCAGATCAAACTTAATTGAGTTTTAAATGAATTAGATTTGGAAAATAAAATCGGCTTTTTGAGCAGGACGGTAGAATGTGGATAGATAAGCGATAAACTGTTGATCGTTTGCTTTTTGGAACATTGTTAAGTGGTTACATAGGTGTTGAAGGAAAATTTTTTTTCTTCAAAAAATTGTCGTTTAAAACCAAAAATCTATTTTATTTAAAATTTACACACATAAAAAACTTCAGCTAAAAATATTGAAAATTGTTCCTCGCCCAACCTTTTTTGCGGTAGGCAGAATATTTCGGTGCAGATTCATCTCAAATCAAAAATTCAAAATAAATTCTTATAGTTTATGTCCTTGGCTCGTGTTTGAACGAGGGAATTGAAAAATAATGAAATTTAAAGTTTTGAAATGGATTTGAATAAGTTTTCGTCTTATATATTTTTTAGCATTTTTCCGATTCTCATCATTTTTCAAATATTTTTTTCGTATGAAACAAAAACGATTCGACCGAA
Source organism: Oxycera nigricornis (assembly GCA_963942545.1). NCBI lineage: Eukaryota > Metazoa > Arthropoda > Insecta > Diptera > Stratiomyidae > Oxycera > Oxycera nigricornis. Next base: position 15,798,648 of record OZ012661.1, read on the forward strand.
TGAAATTCATTCAAGCACGAGTCAATACTATAAAGATAAAAAAAATTGATCGATTTTACGAAAATATAAGACCTAAAGTAAGACCCCTTAAAGTACTACGATCATTATTGCTGAGCAGTGACTGTTTTTGGCGCCGCCATTAATAGCAATCAATGGAACATAAATATCATTTATCTTCAAAGAAATCAGGCAATGTAGCTTACCAAGTTTTTTTTACTATTGAATCGTTTCTAATAAAATCGAAGGGCTGAGAACTCTCGAATGAATTTTGGTAGCCACAATTTCTGTAAAGATTTATGTAGAGTTCCACTCGTTTTAAGATTTGAATCATTAAGTCGCTTCTAATAAAATCGACAGGCCAAGAATTCTCCCTTAGTTTAGCATGTAAAGATTTTGGTAGGGTTCACGTTTTAGGATATGATTTTCAACATCACGTCGTGGAACTTCTAAAAATATGACTTCAAAAAAAGAAAATCGCATGGTTCATCCAAGAATCTAGCAATTATTCGAAATCTATCGTTTCCATCCACACTATCATCACCGTCACGACTTAACACTTATCGAAGGATCATTTTTCAAGATAACGAGCAACACTCTCGCGTAACTGTTGGGCGCGAAATTAATTGAAATTTAAAATGCATCTTTCATGTCTTCGACCATCTTCGCCACTTCCACAGAACATACCATAAAAAGATTGTGCATAGATGGTCAAATCTTCGTAGAAGATACGTTGCCTGGATTGTTCAGAAGTGCTTATGACTGCAAAGTGGCATCTCAGGGTCTACCATTTTCCACACAAAAATAAAAAACCAGCAACAACACTATCCCGTCTTGAATATATGTGCGAAATTGTTGGCCATTCATTAGCGCAACGTTTGATGTTAATGATCCTTTTATTTACTGAAATTATGATCGTGACGATATTATTGCCGTTCGCTAGCATTTCCATCTAGAATACTAAGTGCGTCTGCGTCTATGAAATTCATGAGTGAGTGATCTAACTTAGTTTCACGCTTGTGCATTTTTTCATTATTCATTATTTATAGTTTTTTCTTCTTCTGGTCCTCTTGTAAGTTCATTTCTTGGCAATTTTTCCGTTCATCACCGTCTTCTTCATCATCAGTCTAGATTGATTTTGATTGGCAGTTGATGATATGTAATCTGATTTGGTTAGCTCTTGTTTTTTTTTGTGTTGAGTGCCCTTGAAGATGATCCTGATTGAGATGCAGATTGAATGTACTTTCATATTTACTATGGTTTTTTGTAGATGTTGATATTTGATCTTGTTGTCGGAGGCAAGCCGTATAACTTGAAAGAATTATGCTAACATACAAAATACTATCTGGGCTTTTTCTATACTTTAGTAAGGCTGAAATTTTTTGCTTGATGATGAGGGGGTATGAATAAAATTGCATTTTAAGTTATTGTTTTTAGGCTGATACCAAGTGCTTGGCGTTGTGCCTAATTTTTTTTATCAGTTTGCAATCAATAGGTTTTAATTAATATCAGTGCAGCCTTGTTAATCTGGTTAATTTCTTTTTGTGTTATTTCACGATATATCTCAAGGTTCTATTCTTGTACCTTTGCTTTTCTTCTCATTTATCGATAAATTGGTCTACTATACTGATTTAAGAATTCTCCGAGAATTTACTGCTTTTCTAGGCTGCTATCAACTCAATCATATTTAGTAACTAAGTAGGCTCTCACCAACATGCCCTTTCCCGAATTTTCTCAAAATTTGTTTGTTTTTTGTGTAATCAATACATCTCATCCTGCTTTTACTTTGATTTCGTAGATTATTGTAGTATGTATATATTTTCGTTATGAATGCGTGAGGTGCTGTTTTCAACAAGTGTGAAGTTTGCCGTGTTAAATACGACGCGAAACGCACGAATGACGAATTCTATTTTATGTCACAACAAGCATCAAATAATAGGTGATAGGTAATAGGTATAGAGGTCCTGGAGTCAGCTGTGTTGAATCACTTTACGTATGCATGGATTTGAGGATTGGATGCACTGGCTGCGCCAATTTCACGTGGCACTCGCTGTCAGCGATGTGTTTCACGCATTTGGAAACATTTAGAGAGTGTTTCACGTACTGTTTCATGCACTCTGAGACACTAGAAGATATATTTGAAGCACTCCGAGACACTCGGAGAATGTTTCACGCACTTAAGTGAGCGAGACCGATAAACCGAGCATTTGATGTTTCAGTGTTAAAAATATTTTTGTACACATCACCAAATATTGAATTTGCTTTAATTCTGTGCCAGAAAAACTCGCTTGATTTTCAGGTTTGTAACGAAATTCGCTCCTATACATTTAGATGACAAAATGTTGTCTACAAAAAGGATAATTTCCCTACCCTGCCTGTGAATGAAAATATTAGAGTATGTTATTCAATATGTTTTATTTTAACGCTGAGAGTATCTGAGATTGGGTATATTGAATGTTTTACGTAGTTTTTTGATAAAAAGGTTCTATGAATATTGCAGAAAATTATGTACTAAACAACGAGTGATATTCAAAAATACATTAGTCAGACTTAAAATAAAATAAATTTATGAAATTATCAGAGAAAAAGTTCCGAAATTTTTGAGTCTCTATTAACTATGAAATTTTAAAGGGGCTCTAAGAATTTCGAATATTTCGAGCATTAAAACATAAAATAAAGTCATTCTCAATCGAAGGCATAGGAGAGAAAAATGAAATTTTCGAATAAGGCACAGTTAGAAGCCTGGGTTACTCTGTTAAGAATAACTAAAGAAAATGCTTTCTTTATTATATAAAAAAATAAGTATCATCATAACATGATTTTCAAAAGCCTTTGTAGCTTATTCTGGTGATAAAAATAAGTTCGGCTGACCCGGAGAAAAATTAAACTGCTACTCAGGAAAAACAAGATATACGAAGGAATTGGAAACAAATTATTTTAGAAGCTCGGAACAGAGAAACTATAATGAAATCGAAAAAAAGTTAAATGCAAACTAACGATCGTACAAAACGTCTTTCAAAATGCTGGAAAGATGAAAAAATGTCAGATTTTGATAAAAAAAACGAATCGAAGATTATTATAAAAAATAACATCCACCAATTCCATCAAAATTAAGCTAGTCAATGATGGTTAAAAATTAATTGCTTAAATAATTTGATTGTGAAATAGCAATTGGTTGAAGAAAAACAAATATTACAAAAACAACACGTCAATTTCGGGATTAATGGTGAAGATAACTTAACATATAGGTAGAATTTCCACTCATTCAGACAAACAAAACATTTGAAATTCATCATCTATTTATGCTGAGCGGCTATAGAAAAGTCATAAAATGAAATGCTATAATTTTGAGTGAATTTCAACAAATTTTTTGTGGTATTTGAGTCCCAAGTCACGATTGAACTGCTCATTTTTGTGCGAATCGATGCATATCTGACCAATTTATCTATGGTCAAATTCAACCTAGTGTGAATAAAAATGCATATCCTTAACTGTGATTTACGTTGAAAATAGGTTATGAAGGCCACATTAAAAATATATAGAACAGTAAAGTAATCCTGGAAAAAACATACACATCATATTGGGTGAGCAACTAATAAATTGCGAATTTTTCGAATAAAGGCAATTTTTTCATCAAACAAAACTTATTTTTGGTTATATTTTATCGATTTGTTTTTGTTTCCAGCAAGTTGATTTCCTCTTTCAAGTTGTTGATTTTCAGGTAGCATGACAATTTTGCGTTCGTGAAAGTTCCAATTTTTTGCCAAAAAACTGGGCCAAGGGTGATCAGATATTATCATGGTTTTTGAAATTTTTAACGTTCAGAAAGTTTTGAAATAATCAAAAAAAAATAATAATCTGATGGTGCAGGGTAATGACTATATGGAAAATGTAGTGCATTCAATCTTCTCTCCAATTTGGAGTGACCGAAAAATTGTGTAGACATGTTTTGTTGCGGCGAAAACAACATCTTTACATTTCTTTAATCGAATTGCTCAATTTTCTTAGTTAATGATTGTACAAATCTGGTTTTATCGTTCGATTGGGTTGAAGTATCTCGACTTAGACGATTTCTTTGGAAACTCATCAGACTGATTGCATAATTTGTTTACCATGATATCAGCCTTCAATATTATTTGGAATAGTTAACTTTGAAAAATTCTCTTCGAACGACGCTTTTCTTTCTGTTTTGGAAGTGAATCGTAAATGTACATAAATACTTTCTGGTACATGAACTTCTTGCAGCTCATGAGAAACTCACAAATCTGGATCTGATCTGATCTCATGCGTTTCTACCGAAGTCACTTGCAGCGCCTCTACATCATCATCTGCAGTCTATATAGAATTACAAAAATTCATCTATCCATTAAATCCAAAATTATTCAGCTGCAAACCCAACAATAGGCCCAACTATTCAATTCCACCTGTAACGCATATTCATATGAAAATTTCATTGATCTAGGGACCTTCAATTTTCAATGTCTTGTTAATTGGATTCACAATACAAAGACACTTTTTCCCATTTAAATTTTTCAGTGATTTTTGTTGACAATCGAACACTACTGAAGCTAGTGGTGTTGGATTTAAATATGTTGCCAGCAACGATGAACCAGAAGCAACTATATTTGTTGTCTGTGAAAATCATGCATACCTTAAACTGTAAGGGAATTCCATTTATAATATTTTCTATATGCTTCAATGGAACTGGAAAATTCAATTTGTATTTGATTATGCTGCGAAATATTCAGTTTAGAATGAAATATATAAACAAGTATAGTTATCGGATTATCTTTTCCGATTGAATGTTGAGGTCACGATTGAGGTCGCGATTGAGGCCAATTACGGGTGGGAAATCCTTTCCAAAAGATAATAAACTAGAAATATTTTTTTCTTTATGAATGCATCTTGTTTTTGAATTCATTTAAGAGAAACTGTTGAAATTGTCGGTGGCGTTATTATTGTGCTTTGAGATGACTTATAGTATTATTGATATTCTGTGGCGAAAACTTAAAAAAACCATCAACCAATTTTCCTACTTTTCTAACTACATATTTTGTACCTATAACAATTTCAATTATTCAAATTGTGTCTGTCTTCGATCAATTCTGTTCTCTGTCAATAAAATATTGCTGTGGATATTTTTTGACCTTTTTCTCTTCCTTTTAGATTTGTTTTTGTCGATGCGGATCACGGCCATTTGTGTACGATGCCAACAGTAACGAAAATTCTGCAATAAGAGGATTTGAATAATATCCTATTTAGTACCGAAAAACCACAATCAATTTACCTGATCAATTTGTATTGAACTGTTAGAAGCTATTCCTATAATTGACATCTTTATTTGTTCTGATAAGCTGTTTATTTTTCTGTTCTCGTTCCAAATTAATTTCTTCGGTACATTTCATCTCTTGAAACTCATGAAACCTTGCCTAAAAGTAAAGTCTCTCATTGAATTCTGTTGTTAATACCAAAATGTATACTATGGGAAATCTTTGACACAGCTATTTCTTGTTGAACAACACGAAAACTTTCCTAAATAGAATCCTAAAGTATCGTTTCGTTTCGGGTAACGATTCGTCCAAGCCGAGGCTGTCTTTAAATCTTAACATCTCATAAAATTTTAAGACAACATTCCCTCGTAATTTCATCAACACTTAATTGTTTCTATTCAATTAAGTTTTCGCATGAATTAAATGTAAACACCTTGCACCCCGGAGAATCTATCGACAACCTTCCATCCATTCATCCATGGTAAGTTTAGCTAAGAACATCGAAACGAGAAAGTAACCTATTAAGTTTCTAAGCCCCGCCGGCAATGTTGTCTGAAAGTCAAAATGCCAGCTAAGGGTTGTAATATGCACTTTCATACGTTATCTGCTCCCCACTATCTAATTGGACTATGAAATCATTGTACTCGAAATGGGAGCATCTTGTGTGTATGTCCCCAAAGTGTTTGTGTTTCATCCCTCCAACTTGCCGTTCGAGTGAAGCCAATGTTTTGGGTAAGGGTTGAATGGGTAAAGGACAATAGTTTTGTGTATTTATCTGTGGTGTAGATTATGTGGAGTCCGGTGTAGTCGGAATATACCAACACCTCGGTCCACAAAATTGGCTTCCATGAATATGATTATCCAGTTGGACTGATACCAATATCTGAGAAATTAACAGGAGGACATACGAAATTGGTATCAATGGAAAGGAGGGTGGAACCATTATGGCCATATGTGAAGACTGCAGCAATTGTAATTTAGGCCAATTATTTTGTAGTCAGTGTGTTCCAGCCACAAAACTGTGCTGAGAGACCACCGATAAATTGAATTGATAGCGTAAATTCTTATTTTCAATGACTGCAATATGAATGGTGGTTAATATTCGATTAGTTGTGGAGATAATGATATGTGCCGAGATTATAGATCTCCAGGGATATTAATAATGTGTACATTAGTATAATACATTTTAAGGCATCATTTTATTGTCACAAAATATAGATATTGTCATATTGATGGTTATTTGACCACAGAAAAGTGAATTCGATTTTGGTATTTTTTATTGTTCTGAATGGAAATTGACTGATTATCTTTTGCTGTATTAAGATATAATTGAGCACAACACGTCAATGTTTGTTGTAGTTTAAGAACTATTTCACCTTAATAATATTTCTATCAGAAAACAAAACTTTCCGATAATGTGAATGATATTCCTCAATCGCTGGAAAATTAGTTCTAATGGATTTATTGGGTTTTGTCATTGTTAGACCTAACTTTGCGTTGATTGTATCCAAAAACTAGAAAATTTTGGTGCCTATTATATACATTTTAAAAACAATGATAGCTATCAATTCTGTCAATTTCATTCAAGTTCGGAATACTATAAAAAAGAAAGAATCATTCTGAATCAGGCGTTTCAATCAATCGTAGTCATGGTAAAACAACCAAAAAAATGATTCCATGTGGCCAACCATCTTATATTTGGTATAAACAGTATGAAGAATACTTAAATACCATAAGCTCCTCGTGGTTCCTCAAAAAGATTAGCATCTAGACCCGCGGGTCTGTCGTTCAAAAAATACAATCGATCCGCTATCTTCGTCGTCGTACACTGTGGTCTTCCTATATTCAAATCGCTAATTTTTTGTCTTTGAGCAGTTGAAGTTATTTGAGAAACAACGGTTCACGCGTTCTGTTCCGCCGACTTGTGATGATTTCCGTCCGTCATCAGCTGGTGGTTCAAGTGGGCATGGCAAGTATAGTTTATTAAAATATCACCAATGTTCTCTAAAGTAAAATATATAATTAAAAAAAACGTGTTTAGACATACCGCCGCTACAGTGATGGTTCGTTTGCTATTTTTTGATTGCGCAAAGTTGTTTTTGCTGTTATTTCGCGCTGCATCAATTATCGCATTTGTTACTGAAAACTTTTCTTTGGCTTTGTATTTGCGAATAATATTGCTATTATGAAAACAGTATCCAAGTCCGTTCTTGTTTGTCGAAATATGATCCTTTTTCAATTCGATTGATGATTCCCGCTCCCCCCCCCTTGGTACATTTATTTAAATTAAGCTTATTGTTAGGTAGATATGGAAATGAATTTAATTGGGTATCAAGCTATAGCCTGAAGATATGTTCGATGTAGAATTGTAGCAAAACGGTGACTTCAACATATCACAAAAGTATCCTTACAAAAAAGATTGGTTCTCCGTAATGACCTGAAATTCTATCTGTTATTTTTGCATGACTATAAAGGAAGCGAAATGGCGTTTAAATTCAACAGATTCACTGGAAATGTTCATTGTATTTTCAACCGAATCGTTTCTTTATAAACTTAGAATAGCAAATAAACACTAATACCATAAAAATTCTACAAAAATCGAACAAAATTGTTTTGATCCTTAAGATATGTGCACAAAAAGCCCCGGAGCCGCAACTGTTCATGGATATGACAACCTCACCTGGCACTCGCGCAAGAAGAGCGGTGGGGTAATGAATTTTGGGTGCCACCCAATTCGTACGCCTGAAGACGGTTTTCATCCACTTAACTTTATAAGTTTTTAAAATAACATTCTTGTGAATTTTTTGTCTTCGAGTAGTTGAAATTACTTGAGAACTATAGCTTTGGTTCACGCGTTCTGTGCCGCCAAGTTGTGGTGATTTCCGACCCCATCAGTTTTCTCTATTGAAGATCATTTTTTCGAATTTTATTAATATACATATATTATATATTCATATATTTTGAATTTTCCAATGAAAAATTCAGAGCATTTTTTTAAAAACATTTCTTTCTCATAACTTCATTGGAATTTTTCTGGAAATATTTTTCACTGCCGAAACTCTGTTTGCTCCAATCCATATCTAATTATTCACACAAACATAAATACATGCTATTCTCGAAATTCACCTGTTTATCGTCTGGTTTCAATTATTTTCCAATCATTTAGCATATCATGGTGAGATTCATTGGCTGATTATCATAAGATGTAAATGATGGGCGAAGAAAATGTGATTTTCCTCGAATTATGAATAATGCAAATTTTCATAATAATAAATACTACAAGCATTGTGCGTGTGTATGCGATTTTCTATGTATACACGTAATTACACACTTGTAATTAATATTCAACAAAAGTATGCTATTTGAACACTCATATTCTGAACAACTACACAAACTTAATCGTTTGATAACGAGAGACATGTGAATCAATAATTGGTGAATTAATTAACGTTTGATTGAATCACATGTGAATATTTTGAGTAATCGATTTCGAAACGATTACATCGACATGTGCTGGTTTCAACTTGAAAATTGCAAAGGATTATTATTATTATTGCTGAATTTGTTTTCGGTCGAATCAAAGAAATTGAGAATATTTCGACATAAGTGTTTGCACTAAACAGGAGACAATTTATTTGTATATAGTTTTTTCAGAATTAAACTAATTGATTTATACACTTCTATGGTTAAATGTTTTATTTTTGAAAATGATCATCAATAAAATCTTCCTTTAGTTCACTGTTTCATAGTTTAATCACAATGCTACATTCTTTTTTTCATTAATTATGACATTAGTCAGTTTGTCCAAATTGCCTAGCATTTTGTATAATTTATTTGAATTTAAGCCCTTACAGATATTTAAATATTTCTGTGAAAAGTTTTAAGTGAACTCACAAAGTTCTCCATTTTTAATTTGCATCCATACACGGACACAATTAAAAAATTTTCTAGAAAAGTAACAACGCTCAAAGCTGATTTTCCTTTGAATACTGTTGCTTACTCACACGCTACAAAAATAACTTTGCATCGAAATAATGTTGAAAAAAATGTTTATGAATTCTCTGAATATTTTGGAATAATATGTTTCCGTTGATTTAATTTTTATCTCAATTTTTAATTTCAGGTAAGACGGTATAATTAATTTGAATAAACATTTCATCACATTAAAGAGGTAAATTTTAATGATTATAGTAATTCAAATATTTTTTTTTTAAATTATGTGAGCATTTTGTATGGATGAGTAAATAAAATACGCAGAAATATTTTGGTAAAACAACTGCGAAAAACCTATCCGTGGCGTCGAACACAAGTGGATATTGTAACAAAAAAATTCAAGCTGCTTTTAATTTTAACATGTTGGAGTCTTCGCCACTCATCGCGGCCAGTCAAGTTAAAAAAGACTTGAATATTGTTAACCCCAGGCAAAATTCCTTTAGTCTAAAATAGCAAAATTGCCACTCACCATTAGTCACTATCGTTGTAAATAGGAAACTACTCCAATGAGGCTTGTTGAGTAGAAATTATATTTTTGAAACGTAGGATGAAGTAATAAACAAATTTATATATTATTGTCAGGGGATTAGATACTTGCTTGTTACGCCGCGCCTACTCCAGGAATAACAGCGTCTCCAAAAGCAAAAACCATTCAATAAATGTGTTACAGTATATAAGCTCGAAGATGTTGAAATCTTCGAGTGAATATGGGGATATTGCGGTCGGAAGACAATTGGGCAAAGTGATGAAAGCTTCCTAAAACGAAGAGGCCGAAAAAATAATCCAAGACGGTGTCATCACTAAATAGGAAAATTGTAGTAGATTTTGTGCGTACCACTTCGTTTATTTATACCAGGAGGTGATCCAAGCCTGGGAAGACCGAGTTTTCCCGGCCCTTTTTGGAAAGGACTTCAAAACAATGTTTGGATGGATACACAAATGCAAAACCATTAGAACAATTCGAAGACGTGCTCTGGAGTAGTAAAAAAAATAATGAAAATATACACATCTGCACGGTGACGTTTAATTCCGAGAGAATTGGTTCATATTCCGAGTGGATTAAAACCAATCGTTCCATGAATCATCTGTTGAGAATCATAGCATTCGCTGTCGTTGTGGGTGGACGTGGATGTGACCTTTACAGGGACCAAAAAAAAGGGTGGAATCTCACTCTAAACCACCCAATCGTTTTGGTGTCGACGCCGGGCTAGGGAGTCTCCATGAATAGTAGGCGTTTTGGTCAGTGGTATCGCGATGCTTCAGGCACTGATTTTCGATCGCTACCGTAAACATCAACCACACATTTCTCATATTTTGGTTAATATCAAGATGACACGTGTCAAGCGTTTAACCAGTTGGACGCCAACATTCACCGCACAACAGATTGCATTCCGACAGGGTGTGGTAATCAAGCTCAACTTCGTGAAATGGTTTGGAAGAAAGTGATTGATCCCGCTCGCCTGTTTTTTTCTTTGTGCGAACGACGGACACAGGTAAACAGGAAATAGGGGTTGTGACAGAAAATAATGGCTTGGTGTTCGTTCGATTCGTTTTGCTTTGTGCAGTCGACGGTATTAGAACAACGACTACAGAGATTGAAGTGACAATTGACAGCGAAATTTATCTCTGGCTTTTTGTGAATTGTGCGGTGGAAGAGCGCTTACCAGTATAGAACAGCCCCAAATGGGTTGCTGGGTGGAAACTAATAAGCGTAGGATTAGGTTGGAACGACAGAAATTATTTTTGGTACGACAAAGAAACGAAGGCAACATCTGGCGTATCAATTTTGTGTACGAAGGCTCAGTTGGAAGGATGCAATCGAAAAAAGAGTTAACATCAATATCAGTACAGAAAGCATATGTTGAGTTGGTGCCGCGGCAAGGTCGTAGAATAAGAAAATGTTGTGATTAGATATAATAATAGTTTAGGGACAAAATAGGAGACGAAAAGGATATTAAGGTTTGAAAAATGTTATGTTCAATTTTCTTCAAATAATACTAAGGTAAAACCCACAATTAGAATGCGTGTGTTTCTTCCTTTCTTCGTTCTGTTAGTCGGGTAAGAAAATTTTCAAGTGTTAGCTCCGAATTATAGTAAGGGTTCGGTTTCCGGATAGTTGAAATTTTTTTTACATCAAATATATATTTGCTATTTGAAATGCCGATTTCTCAAAATATTTTATTAGAAAAGTATTAAAAAAATTTGAAGTAAAACTTTTTCGAAATATAAAATGGTTTTTTTTTTCTTCTGAAAAACTAAATTCTAATTTTGTATTAGTTTTTCTGCGTGCAAATAATTTTTTCAAATGATTTTTACAATATTTTCGCAACATACTTTCCGACAACCCATTTTCGATGAAAAAGATTCTCGACAGGCATTTTAAACCTTGCGCTCCAATAGCTAATTCCATCCAGTCTTTAGCGACTTTAAAATCGATATTTTCAACACAAAACTTGCTCTTATGTGAAAAAAACTTTATTCGCTTTTACTGGCTTCCCCACAGCAACTCATATTCTAATCTGGTTAAATTTGTTTCAAGAAATAGTTATTCTGTATGGGCACTTTAACGCCACATCAAATAACTTTATTTATGCCAGAAGAGATGAAGCACCTACCCAAGGATATGATGCGTTATTGCACGCGATAGGCCGTGGAAGGGTGGATCCAAGCAAAGAGCGCCTAGCTGAAAGCGGTCATCCAACGGTAATGTAGGGCTAAATAAAAAACAAATGACCATATTTAAAAGTGCGATTTATCATAGGTATTCTCATTTCGAATAAGGTAAAGAATGTTTGCAAAAAGAACAACTGAAACTATTTGTAGCATGTTTTTTCGTCATTCTCAATTTCAATAATTTAGCGAGCATTCAAAATACCATCGCTAATTGCTTCCGCTGCTTCAATGGTCCGCCATGGATGGCGTCCTACAATTCGACTCTTCGATATCCACATAATTTAGAGTTAAATAATGCAGGTATGGAGCTAAGATTTAAAATTCAAATCATAAATCATAAATCATAAATGGCTAATTCGAATTTTTCTTAGGAATGTTAAATATTTCCCAATCAAAGTTGAATGAGCAAATTTGTATGGTTTCGAAATGTTGTCTTATTTTGGTATAGGCGACATTTTCGTGCGTTTTATTTAATGAAATGAAATCAAAGCCAATAGTTTGCTGCGTTCATTGTTAATTCGGTTCATGTGTCACCAAAAATGCTTGGCAATTTCAAAGTCAACAGTAGCCACAGGCAATCCAACCTACTCAAGGTCAGCATGTACCTATCTGCTTGAATCGACGAAGCTTTAGTTTGAAAATAAAATAAATTCAATGAAGCAATTTCCCCCCTAATCGATTTGTTAATCGAATCAGGTATGCAAATCAGCTACATACACACATACATACGAACATTGAAGCATTTTTCCAAGAACAACAGCAGCTCAGCTGCTATTCATGATTCGTCATCCAATATAAATATTTAACTAGTTCAGCGAAGTAATGGAGCTGATCTTGATCAGATTGGAATATACTATTAGCACGGATATGTTATTTCGTCGTAGCTGGATGCATCCCTTCCATCTTCAAACTCACTTCAATTTAAACTGCTACTACGGTAGTTTTTTGCAATTCAATCAACACAAATTCTTGTAATTCTTGAAAATTGCAAATTGAGATCGACGTAGCTGAAATGATTGTTTGTTACCATGTGCATTTTCTTCACATTTCCTCCGGCTAAGATGCAACAATCTTTTTTCTTGTCGATAGATGATAGCTGCTTCTGTTGATCACAAAACTTCGTGTCCGTTGATGATGATGATGATCATGTGAAAAGGATGGATGCATGCTGATGTTACTGTTCGTAGTAGTGGTGGATGGTAATGATGATGATGGTCTGCATTTTTCCTGTGTTATTTCGTTTTGCGATTTTTAATGGCCACTCAAAATGAGCGGTGAATGATGACCGGATCGGTGATGGTGGAAAGATGAAAGGTACAAAAGTCATTGGAAAGATAACAGATTCGCCGGCAGATATAATTTGGATATTTTATAAGATCATAATGATGGTTGCTTTCACTTTTTTGCATAGTTCAATGCGCTCACGATAAATTGATTGATTTCTTTCAAATCAGATGTTTTTTGGATTGTTGAGCAATCGCTTGTGGTTAAATGAAGGTCGTAAAATGATTAGGGACAAATGAGCAGCAAACAATGGATCATAAAAGCCATGAATTGGTAACATAGTGGAGCACATTAAAGAAACATCGTCCGGATCTGTCATTAAATAAAAAAAAATTAAACGCGTGGAAATTTTAATGAAATATTTAGTAGCAAAATTAGTTAGTTCATTTCATGTTGCAGCTGTCTATAGTCTATAGAAGATGAGAAGAAGCTGGGATTCAAGCAGCATTGATCAGAGGGTGCCAATAGGGCTTGGCTACTGGGAGAAACCTGTCGAACCACCACGCAAACTGGGCACGCATTGAGCTCTAAACACACCAAGCAGCTCCTTAATACGAGCCGTAAAACATTAAGTTTCATCATATCCGTACTGACGGGACACTTCCTAATTGGAACGATTGGGGGTTCTCTTCAAACAATTCTGCTGGAGCTGCAGATCGGATGAAGAAGAATAAATGGTCCAACATTTCCTGTGTCCAACACTATCCAGAAGAAGTATGCAAATCTTGGGCTCAACCTTCCTCGATAACCTCACGGAAGTAGCTAATTTAAACATTAGCTGCTTCGTACGTGAATCCAATGGTTCTCATCATCCCGTATCTAGGATCTATGTCGTCTCAATCTTCTTGTAGTATCACAATGGGCCTATCGTGGCTTAAGTGAGCCAACTTTTGAAAAAAGTGGGCTGGCACTACAACCAACCAATTAAGAATATTACATGAAGTGCAAACTCTGGCCTACAGTTTAAGGAGGTAGTACCGGTTAGAATGCTAAAAAACAGCGTAATTTTCAATATTTTTTTCTCAGCTCCTTTATCGTATATAAATTTTATAATTTGCATGGGTAAAATACACATTTTGAAAATTACAAAAAAATGCTTTTATTATTTTTTTTTTACATTTTTCCACTTATTTATAGAGGGCGCCGAAGTAGATGTCTTGAAAAATGCCTCGTTCAGAGATAGATAGAGACAGATAATCTTTCTAATATCGCTTACTAAGCGAAAAAGGCGTGTGCGCTCAAACTGCCGTAACTTCTTTATTTTTGGGAATATCTTAATAAAATTTTGAGACGTGATTTCTGAAGGTATAATAAATTGAAAAATGAAAATTTGATTTTTCAAAATTATAACCGGTACTACCCCCTTAAACAGACTAAATTTTTTGAGGCTTCCTGCTGTAGACATTTGTAGGCTCCAATCTTCCCCTAAAGCAGATACCAGGTTTGAGCTAGCATTTCAAAATCCTTGAAGACCAACTAATTTTAGTAATTTGAATTTCACATGGCTTTCTGAAAATTCTTCTGAGGAATTTTTGTTTCAATTCCATGTCGCAATAGAGTTGCAACGTTTTATGGTTGAGTTGTTAGCTTGTACATGTAGTTCCTGGAATTAGAAGCAATATTCTATGCATACTCAGTTCATATCATTACACTAAGAGTTATAGCACTTCCTAATAGCTCTCTCTCAAGGTTTTTTAAAATTTCATTCAGTTTATCGTCCAAAATTGCCAATTTTTTTTTGTTTTTGAAGCGTTGTTCCTCCTCAAATTATTTTATTGAAATTTGAAAATTGCTACATTTGCCAAAATATACAAGCATAAGCATTTTCAAAATTTTGAATTTCGTCACAAATACACACCACATTGGTACATACGCTAAAATCTTTTCAAGACCTTTTTGCCATGGTTGAACTTCTGATACCGAACTGCCTCCCAGATTTGAAGGTCTTTCAGGCAACATACGAGTTGCGATTGTAAATTTGCCAGTATTTTTGTCATCTACAATTGTAACTTTATATTCAGACAATTTGACAATATTTTCATAATCTGCCAAAATTTTGACGTCGATAACTTCGGCCAAGTTCAAAATTTTGCGAAGATTTCACAGTCTTTTAGTCGCATATTTTTATCAATTATGATAATTGTACTGATTTGACAGTATTTTCAAGTATCAAAAGTATCTTGATCTTTTGGGGGGAAGGTATTATGTTATTTTTTGCATTTCTTTGACTGAATGCATAATATGTCAAGAATATTGTATCAAAATTTCAAGTCAATTGAAGTAAAATTGACGAGTGTGAGGTAAGCCGATAAAATTCGCTTATGAACGTTTTATACCACATTTTTTGGTGTTCAAAACTTTAAAGCGTTTTTCCCACAATTCACGTTTTCAAAGTCGGTGCCCATCATAACTTCAAAACTACTGCACCGCTCCTTTTGAAATTTTGCACACTATTTCTGCACATAATTTACGAGGTAACGCTGACGGGTTTTTTTTCAAATTTGTTAATAATTTTTATTTTACAATAACAAATAAGCCGATTTTTTTCGCAAAAAATCAAAGTCTTCCAAAAAAGTAAAAAATTGAAACTTCAAAAAACCCTCCTAGTATTCTTTGGGGAAAACTATTATCTAACGAATGAACTTTGAGAGACACGTCCGAATAATGGCTGCCATTGCCGTATTTTCTAATATTTCTTCGTGAAAATTTTATACAATATTCTTCGAATGTCGTACTTTACTGTATCATTGGTTTAAATAAAGAGATTTCAACTGTGTCGTCACAAAATTTGTACAAAAAACATGTCTTTTTTGTACGAATTAATCCTACTGCCCCTTAAGCTCATCGTTGAATTGACTACCAATTCAAAATGCCTACCAACTCAAAATGCACGGTTGGCACATTTCCAGGACCATTTGTCTGGACTGAAACTCAATTGTAATATTTTTTCCATTATTTTGTAGTAGACAGACTACAAAAATTAAAAACGGTTTTCTAACTTCCATTAGTCTCTTATTTCAAAGAATCAGTTTTTATACTTGATTTTTCTTTTTGAGAGTTTGAGCTCATCAATCACACACAAATTGCACAATTGGAATGAGAAAATGCATTCAAAATGCTCAAATTTTGAAAACCGACTCCGCTCATTACGCATACCGGCAATAAAAACAGTAAAAAATCATATGAGCTAACTTACTAGGTGGATCAAGAAGTTTGGAATAAGTGAAAGAAGAAAACATTTTTTTTGCCAATTTCGATTTTATTTTTCAACGTACATTCCTTTTAAGTCTATACAGCGAGTCCAACGATTTTCTAATTTTTTTATCCCGTCCGAAAAGTAGTCTTTCCGAAGCTCTCCAAAATAGGCCTCAGTTTCAGCAATTAGTTCCTCATTTGAATAAAATCGCTTACCGGTGAGCCATCTTTTCAGGTTTGGAAAGAGGTAGAAGTCACTGGGAGCCAGGTCTGGCAAATACGGTGGCTGAGGAAGCAGTTGAAACCCGATTTGGTGCAATTTTGCTTGCGCAACTAACGATGAATGAGCAGGCGCATTATCGTGGTGATAGAGAATTTTTTTCTTCTTCAAATGCGGCCGTTTTTCTGCGATTTCAATTTCCAAGCGATCCAATAATGAAGAATAATACGCGCCAGTAATGGTTTTACCTTTTTCGAGATAGTCGATGAATATTATTCCTGCCGCATCGCAAAATAAGGAGGCCATAACCTTTCCGACCCATTGTTGCGTTTTTGGACGCTTCGGAGCACTTTCACACGGAGAAACCCACTGTTTTGACTGTTGCTTGGACTCGGGTGTGTAGAAATGAATCCATGTTTCATCCATGGTTATGAATCGGCGCAAAAACTCCGTTGGATTTTGCGTAAACATTGCCAAATTCTGCTGGGAAATCGTAACACGAATTCGTTTTTGATCCACTGTGAGCAAACGCGGCACCCATCGCGCGCAGAGCTTCTTCATACCCAAAATATCATGTATGACATTGAACACACTGCCATACGACATCTTTGTGGTCTCAGCTAACTCCCTCAATTTTATTTTTGGGTCGTTCAACATGATATCATGAATTTTTTCGACGTTTTCTGGAGAACTAACGTCTTTTGGGCGTCCAGATCGTTCTGCGTCATCGGTGCTGGTACGGCCACAACGAAAGTCAGAAAACCACTTTTGAACCATCTTCATCGACGGTGCAGAGTCCGGATAATACTTATCTAACTTCGC
This sequence comes from Oxycera nigricornis, assembly GCA_963942545.1. Taxonomy (NCBI): domain Eukaryota; kingdom Metazoa; phylum Arthropoda; class Insecta; order Diptera; family Stratiomyidae; genus Oxycera; species Oxycera nigricornis. The sequence continues at coordinate 15,816,102 of OZ012661.1, forward strand.
TTTGGTCTCGGTTATTGTTTTCTTGCGTAAATAATAGTGTTTGATCAGAACACGAAACTCATGTTTTTCCATTTAAAAAAAAACACAGAAATTGGTTGCTTTTCACTGCTGTAACTTGTAAATGCGTAAACAAAAATGGCTGAAATTTTGAGAGACGTCTAATGAGGGATGAAGTTGGTGTGTAATGGTTCAGAACACTACATACTAACGCCTTCTGTTAGGATTATTCCAAACTTTTTGATCCGCCTGGTATGTCTCTATTTTTTGTTTGCAAAAACTTAACAAACATTATTTTCCCATAGAACAAAATGTTTTTCTCAAGCCTTTTTCTGTTCGTGGCAAAAAATAGTTGATACATTTGAAAAAAATGACGCTGAAATTAGCTTACTTAAAGATCTACTACACCTTGTTCAGAATTTCAGTCGAATATTTCATCCAAAGTGAAATTTCTTTTATGGCTTCCTGTAACTTAGGCAAATGTGCTTCTATTTGTATGCAGTTGTTCATGTAAATATGCTCAGTTAACATTTAGTTTCAATTTAAGTTCAAATCTATGTTTTTCATTGAAACTGCAAATTAATAAATTTTCTAAAAGAAATCATCAATTTTCGCATAAATCAATTCCATTTCTTACTGCAAGCACAAAATCTTACTGAAATGACTACAAAAAATTCCGAATATTCACTCATAAAAAATATATAATAAAAATTCCAAAACATTTTCCAGACTTTCATTGCACGATTTATAAACAAAAATGAAAACCGCTTGAACGTAGATCTTAAATTTCAATTAGTTTTTCTAAGTTTGAACACGCCGCGAAAAAATCTGGGCTGCAATATAAACATCAACTGAAGTGTCTAGAATAAACAAAAAAAAATATCTTTTACCTGAGAAATATACTGAAAATCTTCGAACGGAAACGTCTATTAATTTAAAACGAAAAATATTGTAGCGAGATAATATGCCAGCAAACAACATCAACAAAAAAGCGAAAGAAAAAGTCAAGTCAAGAACTTTGAACTAAATAAATATGAAAATCTGCAGAGAACTTCTAAGGACTCAATCAATATGAAAACACATACACAACGCTTCGAGATAGAAGGTAGAAATTATGAATGTATCGGGCGGAAGTGGATACTTTACTGAAATTCAGTTTGCCAACGATTCCCGGTGAAAAGCAATCTGAACGGACCGCATCGCCAAATAGATGCTCAGTGTCTACGTATCTATTTCAATTCAGAAAAAAATATGTATTCGAGAGCAATGAAAACAACTGGCAAACCGGAAATAAATAAATGGCTAAAAAAAGTTGAAAACTTTCTCATCTTTCACGGGGGAAAAGTTAATGATTGAACTGCTGACGAGGCGGTTGAGATCCGTGGTACAGGATGGTTTCCAGTTGCACGGAGATAACAAACCTAATTCCGAATATTATTAAAAAACTATCGTCAGCAAATTCATGAGTTTCATTCGAAACTTTATCGCGAGCTTCCTGAGTTTTATAATGCATATTAATATAGCGAAGGATGTGTAGCAGAAATGCTTGTAAAGTTTCTTCTAGCAACCGTGCTTAATGCGAACACTAATTTGCAATTAGTGTAGCAACTAATTCAGTTGGTGGATTGTGTATGAGCTGAAACCGCAACGAATGAATGAATCCAAAACTTTGCTAAATTGGTTTGTTTATTCACGTGTTAAGGGTGCAAACATTCAAAGCGAGGGGAGGAAATACACTGCATACGAAACAATGATAAAAACATGCATTGTTTTGTTTTAATGCGATGTAAGCGATTTATTAAATGCTTTGGAAACATATGGTCTGTTTATGGTAATGAGTCGTTGAACACGTTGAATTCTTTTATACTTAAATTTGCAACGGAGATTGCTTCAAAATATTTTATTTAAACGTAAAATATACTATATACAGTGGCGGCAAAAACTATTCGCGGTTTACATATAAATCTAAAATATCACATTTTTGTTCCTTTGCGTTAGTCAAAACAACTTAAGGGGGGAAAAACCTTTAGACACTTCAAAAAATCGATTTTTTTAATTAGTTTAATCCAAAGATATATCGCCTAAGAATATCATGTCCTAGTTTCGAAAGCTAATTCTCAAAATTGTGGAAGAGATGCATCCCGGAAGTGCCTGGCGCCGAGCCCGCATAGCTCTTGACCACAAACTTTAAACAGCCTTTTCTCGAAACCATGTTTTTTAACACTTTATACCTCAACTGCATATATTTAAACAAATAGTTTGTTTTGTGGTAGGTTTTAATAAATGAAAATACACGTATTTTTTAGTTTTGATTTTTTTTTACTAAGAAATAAGAAAAAAAAACAAATAGGATGTGTGAAAGATTTGTCACACTGCCTTAAACTGTTCCTCTAAGATGTAGGGAATGCTTTAAAACAATTGTTAAGTTTATTGTAGTATAATGCAACGCCACACTTTTCACAAATTTTGTGTCGTTTTTGTATTTTTTTCGTATTTTATCAACTTCACCCACGAACAAATGACACAAAGTGACGCAAGGTGAATTTCGCACGAATTTTGATACACGTAACGCCATACAGTTCACAAGAACTGCATGAATAATCCATAGAGTGGTGGGTTACCGTCGTGTTACAGTGACTTAAAATGGAATAAAATGTATGGTTTGGAATTTATAAGGAATTATTCGGTATGTTACAGTAATGTCACACGGAGGTATAAAGGGTTAACATTGTGTAAGTGATAATAAAAAATTAGTGAATCGATTTTCATCATCTAGCATTCATTTTAAAGAGCATAAATACAGTTCTATGTAGACTAAAGATTAAAAAAACAAATTATTTTGGGACTATTTTTGACTGGAAATACAACGAAATTTTTCGTCAAAATCGAAATTTGTTTTGAGCCTGTTTTGAAGGGTTCATTTTCGAATTTCGCAAATATTTTAGTCTATCTACAAAAAAACCCTCTCGAGTAAGAAAATGTTTAACTTGTTGATTTCAGATGAAAATTGCAACTAGCATCGCTTACGCAATTTACGACGTCAGTGACGACATGGCTTTCAAGATCCTTGAAAAATTTGTTAATTTTCAACTTTGGCTTTTGTAGAATAAATTTTTTTTCAACCACAAACATCGCATAAAATAAATATTATACTGATTTAATAAGAACTGTCTTCATTTCCCCACAAATCAGTTGCAAAAAAGACTTTTTTTCGACCTCTAAAGGTACTTCTCCCCTTAATATGTTCAACTAAATTTATTCTTAAGCACACGCAGATGTTAAATAAATAATTAAATCTACAAAACAACATTTCTATCTAAAGCAAAAAAATTAACATGAAATTTATGAAACAATTGAATGGAAAAAAGTATTCGCGATAAGTTTAACTTGGTAATTGTAATCCATTTAGTAGTTTGTGTGAAGACCCTGGGCTTTAATAACAGCATTCAGACGATTAGGCATCGAATGAACCAACTTTTTTTGTGTAATCAGTGGAAATTTTTCCCATTCCACCCGTAAAACTTCTTTAAGTTGTGTCCTGTTTGTGATGGTATGCTGTCGAATCCTATTTTCCAGATCATCCCAGAGGCGTTCGATGGGGTTGAGGTCTGGGGATTGCGGGGTCGTATTGAGCATATGCGAAACGTTATACGCGATCCATTGACGCATACAACAAGCCGAGTGCTTAGGATCGTTATCCTGTTGAAAGTAATAACTGCTATCAAGACCCAACTTATTGCTGCTGATTTTCAAGAAATCTTTCAGGATATTCAAATAAAGATTCTTGTCCTTGATGCCGTCGATAAAAACAAGTTTCCCAACCCCCGATGATGCCATATACCCCCACACCAAAACTCCACCGCTCCCATGTTAAACAGTCTGTCTTAGGTTTTTTATTTGCAGTTTTGTTCATGATTTTCTCCATACTATGCGCCTGCCATTGAAATTAAACAAGTTGAATTTACTTTCATCTGAGAACAGTACTGTGTTCCAGGATGTTAAATTTTTGCTGTAACGCTTCTTTGCAAGAATTAGTCGCTTCTTTTTGTTTGTTTTTGAAATTAACGGTTTTTTTCGTGGCATTCTTGCATTATGATCAGAACTTTTCAGTACATTGCGTACTGTCCGGGCACTTACTTCCTTACCAAAAGCTTTCCTGATGTTAGCTACGATTTCTGAAGAAGTTGTTGTTGGATTTGTTGAAGTATCACTAACAATTTTTCGACATTTGCATTGAGTTAACACTGGAGGACGGCCACATTGATATCATAAAGCATCCGTTGATTCATGGCGTTTGAAAATACTCCGCACTGCGGATTCACTTCTATTTAGAGCATTTGATATGTCAACAAATCTTTTTCCTTTCTTTCTCAGATTTATAATAATTCTCCTTTTTTCTGAACTTTTACGGCCCATTTTTGAAATAAAAAGTAAGTCGACATGCTATGATTTCGTTGCTACGTACAGCCGACCTCGAATACTTTTTTCCAGGTATGATTAGAGATCAACACGTTCTTCCATCCTCCGTAGCTCATACGAAAAGTATTCTCAAAAATTGTTTTTACATTTCAAAAGACATAGTAAAAACTAATAATTTAAGTAAGTCATTTAACTTATTTCGCTAATATATTTTTAAAAAAAATGAAGTAATTTCTTTTATTCGCCATCCGCGAATACTTTTTTCCGCCACTGTAAATATTTTGGCTACGATTGTTTTCAATCCGACATTTGCTTATTATACTAAATAATTTGTACATCTAAATAACAGACCATGGCCATAAGAACCTCGCTTATGAAAGGCTCTTTTTTCAACCTTGGAGTTCTCCACAAGTAAATTCTATATACATAAATATTAAATTCTCCATTAACTAAAGACATCACAATCTGCAACCACTCAACGACAAATGGTCTAAGAAAACATCAATCTCATGTGACCGAAACGTTTTACGGAAAACATTAATATTTATGTGCCGATGATAATAGCTTCTACGAAATTATCGATTGATTGTTTGCAGGATCAAAAAGACTATAGTGACATCAGATATTGCTTTCACTGCTAGATACCGAACAATATATAGAAAGATAGAACCGCGTGTACAACAGATTCAGCCAGTTTGGTCGAAAGTACATCCAAAAATCTGATCTAGACAATATTCTCATATACATATATCCACAAAAATAAGACGTCCAGTACACTTTAAGTGTCCAATAAAATGCCTCCTGTCTGTTGTTAAGTATGACTAGATATAATGCGACTGCCTCGAATCAATTGCTTTCCTAAAAAAAATATTCCACTAAATTTAAAAAGGTAAATGCCATTGTCTCCCTCAAGAATTGTTCAGCAGGAAGCACTCCAGGACGAATATTATTTTATTACATTGAGAACGTTTTAGTAAAGATTTGAAGTAAAGTTGAAGCTCCGAAAAAAGGCTGTCATATCTATGGGTATCGTTCCGTAAATCTATATCAATTCTGACTCTAGAAATATGGAAATATGCACGCTAAATATTGTAGCAAGTGTTGTTCTTTCAAAGCTTGAGATTGTGCAGTAGCTAAGAGTGAATTATTTTCAAGTTCCGGGCTATTGTCATGTTTCCTGGAAGCATTTGATGAATCACACATTGGTTCTATCTTCAGGAACTACAGACACTGCAGACAATTGCTAGAAATCAATTAAATTATTATTTTGGCATTTTCAATCTTCAGAGCATTGTTGTTATTGTGTGTGAGCCCACACTTCCATGACCCAATGTGTGCGATTCCGCATAGGGTGTGTGAGTAGGCGTTCTGGAAACTCTTGAAAACAAAATTTTCACACTCGCCCTAACATCTATCCAATTTTTAATTATGCGCACTTTTCGCCCCGACTGACACTTTGGGGTTGTACCGCCCTGCGTTCACTCACTATTAGGGATTTGGTGTCACTCATATCCATTGAATAGAGAGAATAAGGAAACGATATCAGTAAAGAGAATTGAAGCAATTTTCGACTTTCGTAGAACGAGTCAGAAAATCACGCAAAATGCGCCAATGCCGTAGGTGAAAATCGTTGATTCAAAAGGGGTTTCATTCAAAAATCTATATTGCTTAAAGAAATTATTGGGAAATTAAAGTCTTGAATTAACAACAGGAAGTACAACAAAAATTTATTTAACTAATTTATACATTTATAATTGGAAAAATAGCTTAAATAAAAGACCAACATACATAATTACGTTTAAAATTTACATCCCCTTAAAGAATTAATTTGCTATACTTATTTCTAATTGGAAGCTTTTCGGAGGAGGTCTTACATATGTACCCATTGTGCGGCTCGACTTGGTGACTTTGGAAATCTGAAAATAAATTCAAAAAGTTGATAACCCCACTTCATGATATCATTGTGCCGCCACTGAACTGCCGAAGATCATATGTCTCAAATTTGACAACTAAGTCTACCATGGCTGGCAATGCAATTACTTAACTTTGCATTTCAAATGAAAACATCACTAATATCTACTTAACCTAAACTTTTTGCACAAAGTGAAATGTTATTTACTCACTGAAAGAAAGAAAGTCGGACAGCTTTGTTTCCCTGCAAAGATTTGCATCCCGCGTAACAGCAACGCATTGTCTTCTTAATATACGGCAATCTTTCACTTTTTCACCAATGAATCACTGAAACACGATATATTATTCTGTCGTTTCGCGATTACACACCAGTTTTTCACTAAATAGCTCCACAAGAAACATATAGGACTAAGTTTGACACTTAAGTTTGATCACGGCATACTATCCGTGAGGGACTTTGTATGTATTGTACACCTTGCTGTGTGACTAGGCAGCAGTGTAGGTGAAATGTATAGGCCACGGGGCGAGTAAGGGGAAATGTGTGCTGCTTTGCACTCTCATGAGAGCAAGTGCTTTGAATGTAGTAAAATTGCTTCACCGACGCTTACAGGCGGGCATAGGTGACTTCGCTTCCTTATTTTCTTTATTCAATGCTCATATCGTACGCCGAGACTATTCAGGCTCTGCTCGAAGGGAGATATCAACCATTTGAACGCACACTCGAAAAAAAACGAACAGAATATTTTGAAAAAGAAACAGAATGAAAAACAGTCGCATTTGGCCTCACATTTATATTTTGAATAGAATGAAAAGGACTGAAACTACTTACAGTTTCTCGTTGGCAAACTAATCTGGGTCCGGTTGCGCCGCACCAACACCGCCGCTGTTAATATCTCGTTAGACTTTCCGATGCTCCCGCTATCACAACTTCCACTAATTCTTTCTCTAAATCCGCAGTAATTCTTTGCCTATCGGTCATTCGTACCTTCCTTTTCTTGGTTCGGCTGTGAATAATAAATAAAAAAGCAATTAGTTTATTTTTGTCACGTCTCGTATATTTTACATACTCACCTGTGTTTAGCCTCGTCCGTCGCACAAAAAGGCTAAAACGATTCAATCGCCTTCATTTATTAATTCAGAAATAACCTTCTTAACCATAATGTTTGTTAAGTTTAAAAAGCTTTGATCCAACACAGATTATTGCGCTAACGATCGAATCCATTTCGCGTTGAGAATTTTGGCGTCCAGCTGATACTATCATTTTGACATTTTCCGATTTGTCAGAAAACTTTAGGTGTTTAGCAATCGTATATAGGTGCATCTTCAAAAAAGTTTGTGCACGGAAAAGTAACCAGTTGGATAAAATCTGTGGCTACGCGGTATATCGCACAATGGGACGTGTTCAAGCAGCCTGGTACAAACGAAAACCCCAGTTAATCCAGGATGAAAAGAGGTTTTAATTTTTCCAGCCGAGTTCCAAAAATCGAGGTGGATAAGGTTAGTGTTGAGATTGTTTATTGTTTATTGTCAAACTCAAAAATACTGGGTTTGTCTTCTCTTGCTCACTTTGAGACTGAATGGATCCTGCCTTTGGGTACACCATACGCGGCCCTTTTAGAACCCAAATTGGTAGACGATTCCTTGCGTCCTTTTAGACATCAAATTTATATTTGCAAAGTTCAACCCTTACCGTAAATCTCCACGCTTTATAACCTTGGATATTGTCATGTTTTCTTATCTTAAATAATTCCAATTATCTTTTCGGTAAACTCATGACCTTATTCCAATTATCTCACCAAATCTTGAAAATTTCCACATGTTCGGCTTTGTATAGTTTTACGACATGTTTGAATATCTTTTGATTTCAGAGTTGCTGTTGCTCTCGACGATGGCATGGATGCTTTTTAGTAAATTTTGCCTATAATTATCCCATCTCCTAACACTTCGATATAATTTCTTTCATACTTCATCTTATTTCCCAAAAATACAATAGTATTTAAAATTCCAAATATTATTTCAATTTCTAATCTACGGCTCTTAGTAGAGTGGCTTCATGTTACCAACTATAGTCACTGATAGTGAGTGCCTTTTTCTCTCTCTCTATTTGAGTCTTGAGTGAAAATCATTCAGGACTCTTTTTTGTTTTGATTGACGCTTAGGTACCCCCAGGACGAATTTCAAATAGTAATTTTAATAATTTTCACATGGGGTAAAAATTATTCAAGGCTATTTTATTTCAACCTAAAAGACTCTCTTCTGGATATTCCATGGCATTCGCAAAATCGTGATTAGTGCATTTCGGTTCTCCCATTTTTTCCTGCCGGCAGTGGTCATTTATCGTAATGTATAAAGACTGACGTCATAACATAAAATTTCTATTATCTTTTTACGCCATTTAGTATGTAGTTTGTAATTAAGCACGTCAATAGGGGGGTCTCAAAAACAAAGAAAAAATTTAGACGCCTTTTCAAAATTGTTGTTATTTTCAAGATCATTTTACTTTCACTCTTAAATTTTACTAATTCTTCGTGTGGCAACGTTCATCATTATGGTCAATATTCGACCAAAAACTCTTCATATTCTGAGCATGAAATAAATCCAACATAATTTTTCGCACCCTCACTCCACTATTAAATTTTGCTCCATCACAAATTTCGAACTGCATTAAATCCTTCAATTTCTAGTGCCAGATGGCACAATGCCGTAGAATTCTAAAAGAACTGCAACGCCATTCATCCACTCTTCAAATCCTCTTGATCGTCTCAATAACAAGGACTAAAGTTCCTACTAACAATCAAGATGCAATACGGCTGATTAGCAATAATAGTAATAATAAAATGAAACCATGACAATATAATGGTGAAAAAGGTTTGTGCCTTGTGTAGCTGGTATATTTGTCAATACTACTTACTAGCATTAAAATGCTTACGATGTATATAGAGGAAATATCCCTGTACATATAATAGCAGCTGGACGATTGTTCCAACCCGTAAGGACCGAAATCTGAATAATATGCAAAATTGCAAGACCTTTTCTGCTCTCCCGGTTGTGGTGTTATCGTTATTTTGTGGATGTTCGCCGCAGTATGCCATCAAAGGATTTGGTGTTAAATCAACATGACACCATGATGCAAAAAGGGTTGGTTGAGTCCCCAAAATGAACGGATGGATGGATGGAAGGATGAATGGATGGTTAGAGTCTGTCAGGATTGATTTTTCCGAAACGGCTGTGCACCTCTTTCCTTCTTTGTTTCGAATGAATGTGCTCTGTTTCTAGATCCTTGTTTAACTTTGATGGCAAGCGTGTACGTACGATGTTCATATATGTATGTTCCAATAGTATCCTGCTCATATATTCGCGTGTGGTGAATATCAAATGGTATAAAACAAAGAAAGGAAGAAATGGCATAAGGTGAAATAACACGTTTCGACATGTCCTTGAAATCAAACGGAACGTGACAAATCGCTGGTGATGCGGTAGGATATTGAAAAATATTTTGAATGTATTTAAACTCGAAAAAGACGTCTGCAGTACAAATAGCTGCAAAGGCGAAATGTTTGCTTTGGAAAATTTTTGAAATTTACTATTTATTTATTCATGTTGAATGAAATTAAATGATGAATAATCATTCCACCCAAAAATAGACAAGCCCTTCTCTGCAGTAATTTAAATTGTCTATCATGTATGTATCCTGTCACATATGATCGGGACCATGAAACGTAACCACATCTTTAGGGACATAAAATCCCGAAACGTGTCATTCTACCACTCAACATCAATGTCAGCTTTTCTCATTTACCCTATGCAAATGGCTCACTGATTCACATTTATAAAAGGACTCGTGTATGGTACATGTATGGTTAAAGCAATTATCAATGAGTGTACAAACATGAATTTGCGATAAGTATGCAAACATCTAAACATCTGTATCCTTCCATTCGTTTTCCAAATTGCCTTGATTAACGATGCATCTGCTGTTTGGTCCTCTCATCAAATGCGCTATGTGCGATATATGTTTTACAGCCTTTAATATGGATTAAAATTTTTAAAAAATGAAATCAAGGCAGTTCCATGATTGCCATCATTGAGTGCATCATATGTACGGTTGTATTGCATCAAACCACAACAGAATGTGTATGAAGCACTTGAACAGGCTCTCAATCACGCTGCAAAGAATATTCTGCAATGATTAAATACAAAATGAAATGTAATGCAAAAATTATTCCAACATGATCCTCAAAGATGCATACACATGTTATACATGGCATACTATGGCAGATACTGTGTAGCAATCTTTCCTGTCTTGTTGCCAGATACAATTAGATGAACTCAGAAATGAGATTTGAAATGCATATTTGTTGGAAAGAAGTCCTTCAGACATATACAAATCTCAAGTACTTGCCTGAATCTTTGAAGTAGTTAGTCGTCATGTGAAATTTATAACCTCGTCATGCACACATATATTCATAATCAATTCAGTACACTTAAAAAATTTGTATATTTCAAGCTCTAGCAAAAAAATTTAGGATGCATTCATCCATTCCGAATGACATTAAACTTGAAATATTGATCCGAATTCGTAGTCAAAAAATCCATTTTGTAATTTCCGTAGCACAATTTTCAACTGGATTTTAATTAAGCTCTAAAATTCTTGGTTTAATTACTGCAAAGTGATTTGCCCGATTCGAATTGAAGTGTTTGAATACATTCATGTCGAATACGAATGGATGAAGTGGGGTAAACTCCAATAAAAAAGACATAACATGTGGACGTATGCAGCCATTGCATTCATGGTTCAATTTCCATGAGTTTAATGCAGAATTTGACCGGTTCTTTTGAGTGATTTTCGAGTGATGCACATGATTTGCTGCATTTTATATGCTGATTAAACTGTAAAAACATGAAATAAATTATTTATTGGTTTTCATTAGTGAAATCCTGAACAAAAGCAGGTTTGTAATTATAAATACTCAAATTAATAAAGTACAATTTTTGTTTCGAGCTTTTGTGTGGTTCGCTCTTGAAAACAATATTAGAACGTGGCTTGTACTTCTTTACCAAATTTGTGGAAATCTTATTTCGGCCAACATATCTGTGTAAAGAACAGATTTTTGGATGAATCTAAAGTATGAGGTGTGCCCCGTCTTATTTTCTGTTATAAGAGTCAGTCATGTAAAATCTAGACAAATCCAAATTAGGATATTTCGGTCGTGAGCTACACGACTTAATGTGACCTATCAAAAATTTGCTTCCATGTTGGACATTTGTCCCAATGTAGCACTACTGAATATCTAAATTTTTGCTGCAACTAATGCTAATTTAATTTTCTAGAACAACATTATTTACGGCAGACACCTTCCCAATTTGGCTCCAGTTCTTCTACTGTAGACTTGTTAGACTTTAATTGGGCGCCTCAATCGCGAGCTATTTTTTTCAAAAGAAGTTTGTCTCTAGCGTCGTAATTTGAATGTCACTCCATGTAAATGTGAAACCAATCCACTGAAGCTAGAAAAGAAAAGTTAAGATCCAGACTATATTACTGGATTTTGGATATAGTTAAGAATAGGATAACCCAGCGCCAACACCGGGAGCAATAGCGACTCCGAGAGAGAAAATATGAAGCATTTAGTATTGAAGCTAAATATATTGAGGTTGCTTTAGTATCGGAACCATGAAGCAATGATCGATTCAAATCCAATTGATTTAAACAGGAAAACGAATGTCATAGTAATGATACTAGCCCCGTGATGCTACAAAGATCGCGAGAAAATCTGTATGGCTTCAGACTACTTAGACGATCGTGATGGAACACGGTCAAGGATGCAGGAAATTTAGCTGTGACTCCCTAGCCGATCCCACATGAGACAGATGAAGAATGAGGAGAGAAGGCGAGCGAGAATTGACAGAAGAAGAAAGTTGATTTGAAGTCAGCCACGTTGAAGGCAATGCTGTAAAATATACATGGGCTTTTTGTTTTTAATTTTCCGATTTCTTGAAAGATGTAAATCTTTTATTTTCTAATAATTCATCCGGAATCAACGAATTCATCCTTATGCATGAAGTACTCCTTGGCGACAGCAAGTGCAGTGACTTGTTCGGTACATCCTAGTTTCGTTGCAGCAGCAGTGATGACATTGATATACGGCGACTTTCCACTGGTACACGATCGCAGTCAGTAGGCAAACTGGCACTTCGACTTCGACTGAGAGGGCGTTGCTTAGCCGTATCGTTGATTGCCGTTGTCCCATAGAAGCATCAAACCTCATCTGTGGTGCAATCCATGGTAAACACGAAAATAAATCTGGCCCACAATCGCGACACAAACAAAAACACAAGGTGTTGATGTCGGAGGATTGCCAACCATGACAATAGAAAAAACAAAACCAGGCCAGCAGATTGCGATTTTTGAAAGTTTTGAAATTGTTAATCGCAAATTCTGGCTCATAGTACAAGTGCGCTTACAAGTAATGGATTGGAGCTATAGATCATCTGTGCTCGAGTGCTAAATTCAAACATCCACCATAAACGTTAATAAATACGTTAGGTTCAAATGTGATAAAAGGAGGTGAGTGATCTCGTTCGCCCTTCTTGGGTGACGGAAATTCTCCGGACACAGGTAAATGTGCGAAGCAGGCGCAGTCTTTAATTTGATTTCTCCTTGGGCGACGGAAACTCCACAAGCACTGCTGGAGGCTGGTGTTAGCGGAAGACAACAAATCTTCTGAAAAAAGAATTTCCGTGGCACAGCCAACGGTTGTAGCTTGAGTATTTTTTGCATTATTTAATAAAATATTGTGCAGTCGAAGTAGATTATTCATTTTCTTCTTAGATTTCGATCTCCTGCTGTTCTTTCGAGTATCGCTTGGTAGCGACTGATCACAAAGTACATCGAAGATATTTTTTGCGAATTATCGAATCAAGGCTTCGAAATCTTTTTCAATTCTGGTTCGTTTAGGAACTGCCGCTTCCATCTTAAGCTTAAATATAAGTTGAGTATAAAGAGAACATTTATTCAAATATCCAATCAGATGAAAGATTGTAAATGAGAAGCATTATGCAAAAAAACATAATCCAACCGAATTTTTTGAAATTAAGATTGTCGATCAATATGAAACCGCAACCATGCAAACAAAAAGTTTTTGTTCTATTTATATTCATTGTTATTTTCCCTCATTATTATATAGAAATTAGTTTCCTCTTTTATTCATAACAGTTTCCTCCCCCTAAACATTGTCTTTCGAATGATTGTTAGTTGAATTTATTTTTAGATGCTCAAATCTATTAGTCGGAATGACATTATGCATTTTCAATACTATGTATTAGTTATTTTCGTTATGAGTGCGTAAAGCGCTGTTTTTAACGAATGTGAATCGAAGTGAGCAATCGCACGTGTTATACATAGCGCGAAACGCAAGAATGACGAACCTTATTTTTTGTCACACAAGTATCAACGGTTACATGGCTCGCAGCCGGGAAAGGATTCTAGCGATCAGCTGTGTTCAGTCGCTATATTCATGCGTGGGTTTAAGGATTGGATGCACTGATTGCACTGATTGCACCAACTGCACGTGAGATTTGCAGTCAGCGAAAAGTTTCACATACTGAGGTGTGTTAAAAACGATTTAACGAGTCTTGAGCAGGATTGATAAACCGAGCGGTTAATGTTTCAGTGACGAAAAGCTTATAATCCATACGGCTTGTAGAATATAAGCATCTTGGCATTCTGCCCCCCCCCCTTTGTTACTTCTGCCTGCATAAAATACAATTATGACATTTCGTCTGTTATTTCTTCAAAGATTTTTCGATTAAAATGTCACCAATAATAATAATAATAATAATAATAATGCGTGCTGTAATTGCTCAGAGCTTCTTCTAACATGAAGCCCCAACCATGAGAACAAAAGTACATAGTTCTTGTATTCGGGTGGCCATATTCTCTCGTTCTCCACTTATCTTTTCGGAGCACCGAAAAGTATCAAATAAGGTTTAAAAAATTGTTAATTATGTTTCTTTCTTTGAATTTCAACGAAAAAATGGTAACCTTCAACTTTCTTCATAGCATCTCGAGCGAAGTAATTGCTTCCCAATAACAATGTGTCGACTTCTGTAATTCAAGTCGAATTGATTCTGATAAAATTCGTCGTAAATGTAAAAACTTCACTTTTTGAAGATAATATTCTATTAATTTTCAACTACACAAGGCACGTGTATCAGCAAATGACTGTTGTCCTCGCAAATCAAGTGAATTCTGGAATTTCTTGTTACTTCCAATCGTATACGTTTTCTTCGTCTTTTTATCAAGAGGCCATAGTTTCGTGTCATTAGCATTTCGATCTACGAACAAGCATGTAAGAAGACTATTAATTTTTATCACAAAATCACGCAATAAATGTTTCCTTAATGGAACGAGAAGGTGATCAGTCATTGTGCTTGTAAATTCAAATAAATTTATCTTTAAATACAGGTGCTGTGGTCATCTTATCTGGATTTAATTTAAATGAGAAATAGGAAGTCTAGGCTAGATACATTTTGACCATCTTTCCATTATCGACTTTGCAGCATTTGTTCGAATCAACATTCCTCGAATGCACAATATCCAACTAGAGTAGTTTATCATAGAACCTGACACGTGCATCCTGGCAACCTGACCATTTATTTCCAAAAAAAGCAAAGTTACGATACAATGAAGCTCTACTAGCACAAAAACAATGATATCGTCCAAAATAAAACCGGAGCCATTAAGCCAAAATTAATGATTGATTGTGACCATCGAGTTCAGGGCACAAAAGCGATTAGTCCCAGCCCCGTCTTCTCTAAATAAATTAGAATACACATAAATGCAAATAAATTACCATAATCTCGGGTGAATTTCATGTCATATGTGGCTGGGCAAGTGGACAAGGTAAAGATACATTAGTTGTACTTATATGTATGTATGTATATCTACATATTTGATAAGCTAGTTCAGTGCATATTAAACTTATGGATATGAGCACAGCAGATACAAACATTTCGATAGAACTCATGATGGGCTGGAGCTATTATTAAATCTGGCAGCACTATTTAGGCTTTGCATACGATGTCGAGCAAAGTTACCGATTTTAATGTCCACGAAAATCGAATTTGAAAGGTTTTGCCTGTCGGATTCCTGCCAACTGATAAAGTGGCTGTTGTTTATGGAAAAGCTTTGCAAACAAAATCAATTAATTTTCAGTCGGGACAAGGAGATGGGTCAAACGATTGGGATCATTTTTTCTACCTAGTTTTAGGTTTATTTTGGACCAGAAAAAAGTTAAAAATCATGCTGAAGATGACATTGGGCTGCGTCTGAGACCTAATTAATTCGAAATTTTATTTATTCGATATACGGTTTAAAAAAATGTTTAAATTTTTCATACCATACCTGTATTTATCGAAAAATTCCTAGAACCACCACACTTAAATCCTAAATAATGCACTCTTATCTTTCATTTGTGAACATTTATCACAATTAATGACAACTATCTAGTTTTGATTCCGTGAAACAAAAGCCATGAATACTCCCTATTAAAATAGATTACTAGCACCGATTGTAAAGCAATCTTAATAAAATGATTCTATTGAAAATTATCAGTTTTTTTTTATTGCCGACATAAAGATAATCATTGATCAAAGGGATTGTATTGATTTTGTTATTGTTTTTTTCGCAGAAAATGTGCTTTAATAAAAATATTTGATGATTATAGCTTATAGTATAAAAAAATGAATTTTGTTGGCTCTTTACCGATAACATGCTTTTCGTATCACGTAGTTTTTTGTCAACAGGAAATCAAATTGTGAGATTATGTCGAAGAAAAGAGGTGTAAATAATTATCAAACATCTTCATCCGGGATATGAACTTAGCTTATAATTTGGAAATTTATCTGAAGCACGCTTACCCAAATATTCGCAGGACTATTAAAATGTCTTTCGATTGAAGGATCAGATGCCTCACGAAAAGTGCACGACGCTACATAGTAAATGTTCCGAATTACAATTTTTTTGAAAAGATTTTCACTGTATTAGTCATTTAACTTGAAACATAGTTCGCTTCATGCACATATGTACGTCTCACAAAAAAACTAAACAGCCTTCATCTTAATACCTTCTAAAATTATCATCAATGGCGTTCCAGCCCAAATCGGGTCTTGATCTTCTTATAAAATACCCTAATGTTGTTTTAATTTTTTTACAATGTGTTCCAGAAGAGAGTGCCAAAAAAAGTATTTAAGACTACGAAATTAGATATTCTCATATTTATTTGTTAAACTACACTGATATGTTAATTTCGCAACTATGTTAATATGGCGTCCAGACACCGTTGTTATCTATAATTGCCTGGCATTTTCTTTGACAAGTTTGGCTCAATATTTTTGGGTAATCCACACTTAAATTTCTCCAAATTTGTTTCAAACTTGGAATAAGTTGTTGCATGGTTGATTTTTTTTCTTTTCGTTTGGTCTTCATCAGCGACACATTTTCAATGGGATTCGCATCCAGTCAAAGGTTGTTATCCCATTTTCTTTCTTCCCAGATGTGCAGAGGCAACTGCGATGTTTGAGATCTTGGAGAATCCAGTCATCGTTTTGGGGTTCAACAGACTTCAACAATCCTTTTTTGTAGAAATTCAGCATGAATTCACGATTCAGACTTCTAGTAAAAGCAGTCAACTTTCCGATTCTTTTTTAGGAGAAGCACCCATGAACATGCACCTTCGCTGAATATTTGACGATATGTTGCAACAATCTCCCACCTCTTTTTGTTCATGTCTTCTTCCAGAAATTGAAAATAACAAAAGGTGACTTCGGTAAATGTTGCGTTACTCCAATCGTGGTTCAAATTATCCTGTGCCCAACTCAATATTTTTTACGCAATTTTTTCGTCCCATTTTGAAGTGCCTCTTTTAAGGCTTCTACCTGATTCGTCATGAACATCACCATTCGCTTTATACATCGTAATCCACTTCTTTACAGCACGAGCCCTTAACGATGAATGACCAGAAAACATCTAGAATCGTCTAGCATTTCATGTTAGTCCTACGCTCCCACCATTGAAAAAATGGACCATGACATATTTTGCCTAATGTTATATCCTCTTTTTGGATCCATACTTTCAACATTTTAAAATTTGTATTTAATTCTTAAATATTGAAGTCTAATTTTAACGTACATTTGCTATATTCTAAAAATTTGATTTTCAAATATTTGTGTTTCATTTTTTTGACAGTAAACGAAATTGAATTTGGCAATAAATTTTTTTATATGTAAATTCTTCGTTCGATATGGATTTTCAACCATCTTAAAATTTATAAAGTCAATTTTAAATACCATCAATATTGTCAAAAAAAATTTTTGCTGTCGATTAGATGGTATTTAAAATTGACTTTATAAATTTTAAGATATTAATTAATTAATTAATTAATTAATTAATTAATTAATTAATTAATTAATTAATTAATTAATTAATTAATTTCGTAACTCAAGATTCGCTTTTGGTAGTAGATTTGTTCTAAAAACTTTGTGCCGATTTATTTAGAGTCCAAGTTTTCAATATAGTGAGTTCATAATTTTTTTGTCGAAACTTTTGGAAACATTTTTGACAGTAGACAACATGGGTTTGTCTACAATCAAAAAAGTCATTTCGAAGACCCATTTTGGATTATTATTCGCAACACTCTTTGAATTTGGTTTCCAAATATATTTGTTCCATGTTTCCAACGGCAAAAAATTGAATTTTATGTGAAAATTTTGCTTTTGAGAGAAATTTTATTTGTCAGATTCGAAGAAAGTTATTTTTATAGTATTTATTATCTGGTGACAGCAATCAGCAATCAAAAAAGTTAACAAATTTTTTTTCTTTAATTTATTTGTCAACCCAAAAAATTGAATTCGGCTTGAAATCCATTCTGAAGTTTAATTTTGGATATTTACTTTACAACAAAACTTTTATTCTGGAATATTTACATTCTACGTTTTCAACATTCTAAGAATTTAAATTGCATAAAAAATGTGCTCTCGTCAGATTTCCGTTTTTCTCTTTTTTATATTCTCCGGTCTTCAGCAAAGTAGTCTTATAATTTAAGGCAGGCATTTTTTTCTAGATTTGGTGTTTTTTATGGCAACAATTTAAAAAATGCCACATTGTTTTATGAATTTTCTATTTTGGAATTGTTATCTTCGTAATTATCTAATAGAATTAAGGTGCTGTTGATTTTGATAGTCTTATTTTACATCCAAAAGATTTTTAATGCTCATTTGTTCATTAAATGTACAGAAAAGCTTTGTTGTATCCGACAAAAGTTATTTACCAAAAGCGGCCTAAAGCATTTTGATCCACATTTTCCGCTAGCATTGGCATTTTAAGTTGATTCTTCTTACTCTATTTAGTAAATAAATTTTCTGAAATCTTTTTCACTAAAAAAAATTCAGTTTTTCTTAACCTTTTGTCCATTGAACGAAGAAAACCTCTCGTTGTTATTAGTTAAACTCTACTGAAGAGTTTCTGTTGTTGCTTTTGCGTTTATTATTCATTGCTTTTTATTCCTATGTCCTTTTCTTATCGTCGTATTGAAACGTTTCAATTTTTAATAAAAGAACGAACATTCTTCTGAAAAAGTTCCTGAAGCTTCTCCATCGTCCCCGGCCGATGCAGTTTCATTTGAAACCGTCTTGCCGTCAAAAATACTCAGTTCTGCTGTTTCAGCGCATTTGGCTCCCGTTTTTACAATTTAAACCCCAATTCGGACGATCCAAACTTTAACATATTTTTTTTTGATTCTGCGATATTTTTTCCTTAACTTCAATAATTTTTCCGCACGAACAGGGATCCAAAGGATGTTTTGAAGTCATCTTTGAAGGCAAGAGAGTCTAAAAAAGTGTTTTGAAGGAAATTCATGCTTAAGGCAAGCTGTAGTATAAAATGACGACCAATAAACTGGAAACGAAGCTAAAAGGTCCCAAAAATGCTCTCCTACATTTTTCATTTGTCTTTATTGCGGTTTTTAAAAATCGTCTTTACTGGAAGCAGTAAGCAACAAAAAGAGTTTGAATTAAAACTTCGTTTTAAAAATTGGTTTTTTTACACCCCCCCTTCTTAAAGTTAACAATCGCGGAAATTTCATGAATGTTTTCGACAAATTTAAACAATACTTTTCTGTTCTGAACGACTCTCAAATTGTTATTTTGAGAGATTTCCAAATTGTTTTTGGAATTTTTCTGAAATATTGTAAAGTTAGAGTACATTTTGTCGTTATTAAAAAAATGTCATCTAACAAACTGTTGTTTGAGACGTTCTTACACTGATAGCAAAATCGAAATAAATCAGAGCCATCTGCCGTTTGTATTAATATGTTTTATTCAAATAAACTGAGTTTATAAATCGGACATTTTATCAAGTTTTAAATACACCCTGTACATTTATTTTAACTATTCATTTTTTGAAAGGTTTTTTCCTAATAGTTCTCCAAAAAATTGTAGTTAGCTTTGATTATAACCGTCTTCCTGATGGGAACACTAAAAATGACTCAAGTTGATGCTTTTCGTTAAATTTTTGAAGCCTTGATACATTTTTTGTATTTTTTGAGCGTTGATATTAATTTTAATCTATTTTTTATCTTTTCAGGTATGATCGAAACATTTTTTTATGATTCGAATCGAATCTTTTTTGTCATATTCTTGACACGTCATGTCAACTCAGTCATCTTAAGCGTAAGTAGATTATAAAAAATTAAAAGTAAAACCTATTTTTTTTAAAAAAATTCGTGGTGTGAACATGAATGCTGTCCTGTTAAATTTATGCTAAAATAAATAAAAATAAATAAATTAACTCTTATAAGTGCGCTAACGACGCGCGAGACAGGCTTATAGATAGAATTTGACTATCTATTCCATATGAAACTCAAAAATATATTTTAGTTTGAAAAGGGTTGGTTGATACCTTTCAAATTTAAAATGCATTGAATCACATTTGACACATATGTTAGGGTTAGATGGAACATATCCCGTTAAGAAGTGTGACAAAAAACTAATTTTTGTGTATTTCTTGATTTAGTTCAAACATTTTAGATGCTTTTTGCTGCTAGCAATTGATGTAGAGTACCATTTCAGCTGGAGCAGATTTTTATCTTTGCCCTTAAACTTTTTTGGAAATTTCAACTAAGCTTCACGAACGCAATCAATCAATTGCCAATCGTATGTTTGTTACTGCATTCGTTTTCAACAAAGGTCAAATGTGTAAACTTTGCCAAAATCACGAAAAGGATTTTTATTTTATTGCCAAATCGTCTTGACTAAGTAATCTCCTGTGAGATTCCGTCAGTAAAATCTATATGAAGAAATCGTTTCGACAGGCCTGGCAGCTTAACTATGCATGAGTTCACAAATCGTATAAATGTCACCGATAATAGAAATAGGACGACAAGGATCCAACAGATTTCATTTCGTATAGATTGGTGCGTGTCAATATCAAATCCGTTCGTTTAGGTACGTTCTTTGCAACGGAAACTAGGAAAGTTTATCATGCTGAAAATCCACTTTCTCGACAACCAAATCACGAGGACTCAATAACGTTAAATTGACCACTGAAAATCATTACATGTAAATTGAGTTGAAAAGTCGTCGATAACAGGACCAAATGAATTTGTCGTTGGTCCAGTTGGATTTTGCTAGGATTCTGCTGGAGAATGAGATAAATTTCGTAGCTATTGTAAATGTTGCCAGATCCAGAAACGATATTATTTTGAAAGGCTAAGCCGGTTGGTACTTTGCAGTGGTCGATTTATTTGTCCTGCCTGAGACTCATGGCAAAAGGAAATATTGAAATTCCAATCGTTTGAATTAGTACGTTCATTGGGAATGGGGCTGACGGTAGTGTTGCTGTGCTACATTCACGAGTAATTTCGTTGTTTCGCTTGATTTTCGAGAGTTGCTCATGGCATGAAGACAAATGTTCATCCAGCTAGGATATTTTCCTTGAGTCCTGTGAATTGTCGATGCAGTAGTCATGGCCAGTGTAGATACACTCCGCACCCAAACAAGATTTATTGTGTTGTTCGCAGGCTATTGCTCCTGCTTTCCCGTGTAAACTCCTTTTCCACACTCAGTGTTCAAGCTTCATTTCATTCCAAGTTGATCTCATCGGAAATTCTATTTCGTCGGAATACAAACTGAATTTATAGCATCCATCGTCTATTCTCCTCTTCATCATTGTCAAAATTTCGGTCCTGTTCAATTGGCTGGTAGACATAGTGCATTTTGTCGGAAACGAAGCAGGAACACCAGCATCGACTGGCTGGATTGTGCTAAGGTAAGGGCCCTTGGAGCTTGTCGGGTTTCGTATCCTTTTTGCTTGTTGGCTTCAGTGTTTTCGTTAGTCCTGTTGGTGTTCTAGTGGATGTTGCTTGGTGCTTGCTTGTAGTGTATATCGATGCAATAGAGAATTATTGCTAGGACGAAAGATCACAGTGTCCCCATTACGTTCTAATGGTGTTCTGTGCCATCACGAGTAACGAGTGAATGGTAGTATGCACGTTTGGTATTTGGTTCAAGAGGACTCGACCGTGTTAGATAAGGTTCCGGAATTGAATATTCAAAACTGGTTTTTGGATGTTGCCGGTTGGTCGGAATGAGGAGTTGAAGTCCTTATTGGATACGTTGGAGTGATGCATGCACAACGAAATATAGTGATGATTTTCTATAGGGTGGACCGAATCCTATGAGTGAAAACGTTATTTTGAATTGTAGATAACTTCAAAATTATTCGTGTATCACTGCTTGAAAGCTGCCAAAACAAATTATACGGCACAGCAGGTTTGCAATTAGTTTCTGTTTGTATAAATAATACTTCCATTGTTATGGATAGCATTGCCTATATTCTTTCGAAACCGAAACTATTAAATGTCATTAGTTTCAGAAAAATTTCGTTTTCAAAAACGTGTTCTTAGTTATGTCCTTTGGATGGATTCTGCTCATTTCCTGTCGAAAAGTTCATTACAGTATAGCTTTTCACATAGTTTTCTCTAGAAAATAATAAAAAAAGGAAATTTGAGGCATCTTTATACTTCTTGATGACGTTGTAAATAATTTCGAAGTTGTTATTGTAACGAACTGTTATTTAAAAAGTTAAAGTCAAAAACATTAACATTTATTTCGCTAAAACAAAACAAAAATTATATAACGCCCAAGCGAACTAGCTCTCGGGTGTTCGTACGCTGTCACTGGACGACCATCATCAGTGAAGCTCACCAAGCATTTTTGTCAAGCATGAACAAAAATGCTCCACTGACGATGGTCGGCCAGTGACAGCGTACGAACACCCGAGAGCTAGTTCGCTGGTTCCAGCATACCACAGGGTACCGCGTGAATGGCGTAACTAGTCCCCTCATAATAGGGTTAAAAAATACTTTTATGAATATTCTAAACATAAAGTGAACAAAAACTAAAATATACACTATTAGAATTGAGGCACGGTTTTACAAAAGGGTACAGTTCCAAAAAACTGAATTTTCGGGAATCAAAAAAAAACAATTATACTCTTGGCATTTTCATTTTTGAAAAATTGAATTGTTGATAAATTATCTAGAATGTAGCGAGTTTGTATTTATCTATCAACATGATTCAATTACCTGTTCCATCAGATGGGAAGTTAACTATGAAATTGGGGAGGTTTCGCAAAACGGTACACATCCGATTTCTATACCGTTTTGCAAAACCATTTCCACCCTAGCCCAAGAGATGGGTTTTCTTTTGATGCTATTCGATTTAATTTAATTTAAATCTCACTGTTATGTGATGTTGACACATTGGTATCAATTTTATTTATAGGAAAAGGATATAAAATATGTAACATTTTGAAAAAACTATAAAAATAGTACCGTTTTGAAAAAACTTCATGCTTTTAAGGCCGGATTCGTCCCGTTTCGACAAACCGGAACGTGACCATTCGATTCTTCGTGAAATTTTACATGAAAATCGATATCAAACTCGATTTTTTCGATTTTGGCGCTTATACCCTTTTGCAAAACCGCGCCTCAATTGAAATCGAATTTAAATTCAAAAATTCATTTAAAATTCAAATTTAAAATTATAAAACCTGAATTACTCCTCACTTAAACTTCGAGAGATATCCTCTTGCTCATAGTGAATTTAATCTCTGAAAACCAGTAAGGTATGAAGAAGTGCTGTGTTACGTAAAATATTGGCGGATGAGTGGTAGTGATGATAGCAATTCACAGGATCATGTGTTTTGTTGGTTTGGGATTCCAAAGACACCTTTTTCGTGCCTTTCATGTATGTTTCTTCCAAATCTTTGCGAAGTTGTTTATATTGATTTTATTGAGACTGATTAAAGGTGGCTATTCTGTGACAATAACTGTTCGCTCGGTTCTGAAGGCTTTGATATAGTTACTGATTTCGCCGAGGATGCGTTAGTAATTTTGCTAAAGGTGTACCAGCTAAACTATCCAATGATTGAACACTGACTGACTTGATATTCATTAAATTGTGTAACGTTCGTCACGCAGTGCGTCCGATCAAGTAAAAATAGATGCCTTGAATAATCCTTACTGGAAACTCCGAACGAAACTCCGGACTGTCCTTTCTTGAAGATCGTCAACCACTATTCGTATAACATGCAGGTTAACTCAGAAGTATGTAAATTTAGTACGTGTATTACACTCTACAAAAGTCACTAGGAAGAAATGTAATAGAGTAGAACTGAATGGGAATGGCTAGGATTTTGGATTTTATGGTTTAGAATTTTGGATTGTATACAGAACTAGGGACGTGATGCCACAATGCAGAGACGCGGTAAACAATTGGTGTGGACCAGAAAAGCGAATACAATTTTGGCCGAACGTCAGTGCCCAACCAAGTAGGCAGCACACCCGTGAACTGCATTCGAACCATCCACACACCACATACTCGTAGTGCGCGGGACAACATTATCCACCATTAAGGATCACTCCTTTCGCGCCTACTTAAAATAAGAACCAACGGTCTGAGCTTATATTGACCGAACTGACGGCAAGGAGTGTTTGCTTAAGTCCTCTGTAACGTCAATCAGCGAAATCAAGAGCGCTTTCGTTACCGTCATCACCATTTTTAATTTAAGATAATCGAAGACCTGGAAAGGAACACTAAAATACCCAAACAGATTTCCGACAACAGATCCTTAACATTTTGTTGAAAACTGTCCGCAGAACGATTTGAATTCGGCAAACGTGAGAAACAACCACTAGCTGACTAGGGCTGGAAATCGTCATATTCCTGCGGAACGAAATGCGCGCATTGAAGTTCAAACATGAGTTAATCATCAACGATGTCACAACGGAACTCGAGAAAAAATGAAAATGGCAGCAAAGCCGTTAGAACTGTCTTGGTATCTGGATTCAAGTCGTTGGAAACTAGTCGCTTGTTTTAAATTTGTCCTTTAGAAAGTGTTTTTGGGCAGTTTGATCGTAAAAAAGGACCTTCGTACAGAATTTTTGGAAATTTATCGAAGAATTTCATGTTATGTAAGATATGGAACTTATATTTTGGACGATTTTTGCTGACAATGCACATCACTTATAAATTGGGCTGTTCACGAAAGATCCTGAGTGAAAGGAAATTTTTGGGGGTCTGACGACGAATTTGAAATTGTCGTGCAATTTAGAGTCTTTCCCTGGCTGAATTTAAACACGAAAAAGATTGTAAGTAGTTTAAGATTATCGTAGCGCCGGTAAGGACATTATATTGTGGTAAATTAAATTTAGGGAAACGTAAAATTGACTTTTTGTCCCGTCGACTACGCAGAGAATGTGCGTGTTGCATAAGCATGACCTTATTTTTCAAAGGTTTTTTTCTTCGCTGATATGGTTAAGTATTCACGCAATCCTAAGCCTGATTCATTGGGCCATGGCGCGGAAATAAGTTGCGTCCGTTCCTTTAGATCCTGACGCAGAAACATGTGGCTCCCTTAATTTTTTTTCATTACCACCTCCTCGTCGCGGGTGAACACCGGCTGCGGTCTCATTAAATACTTGGCGTTTATTTCTGTATTAAAAGATGTAAAAGACTGGCTACTTTAAATTCACTAGTTTTTTTAAGTGGAGATGTTTTAAGAGACCTTTTAACCAAAATACTGGAAATATTTTTGATGAAATATTGCTATCGAGCTCTGAACATTTTAATTAGCTTCCAACATATTTTATTACCATTCATTTCTCTTCATAAAGCACATAAACAAAGCAAGCGAGCAAACATTTTTCATATTCTTCCTAAATCTATTTGCACTAACGATCCGGAAGTATTCCTTGAACTTATTAAAACATCAAATTGGGCATTCATTTATGCGACACATTATTTATGAAAATTTGGGATATAATACCACCAAACATTGCACACCGTAATCCAGGCCAGGTAATGCCCAATCCCACGATGGTGATAGCTCCAAAAAGGAGCAAGTTGCCGGCAGGAATTTAAAGTAGCATGGCACAGGTAGACGTTATCGTCTTCATCCTCCTGATCGTTGGTGTGGTGTGAGCAAGAAGAGTCGTTCTAAGCAACAAACTCAAGAAGCCAAAAACTATGAATGGTGCAGAAACATTCATAAATCTTTCGCTAAATTGCGGCATCCTGACATGAAACCTACGGAGATAATCCTTGTGCTGTGCAAATAGGGATTGTGCCAGTGGTAGGTAGAGGGGGGGGGGGGGTGTAGCAGTGCAAAAAGTGTGCCGAATAATTTCCTTATCGTCTTCATTTGAAGTGTATTTGCTTGACGGGGTCGTCTCGACACCGCGCGACTATCCCTAATGCGGCTGTTACGACAGTGAGATTTTGGCACGAGCCCCACTAGCAAGGATAATGGGCACACACGGCGATGTTAGTTTCGAGAGCAGACGAGAGGACACTTTCAACTAGATAATTATCTTGCCAATGAAGTCGATTCGCCATTGAAAAGTTGGCGACAATCTTTTTTGTGTAATTGCCCTTCGAGCCGCCGACTGCTGCCTGGACAAAGTTTATATAGATGAAAAAAATCTCACCAGGGTGGAAATTGATAGGGACGAAATTATTATTGACGTCTGTCTGCGCTTAAAAGTGGCTGGTAATAGGATTGAGGTGGGTTGACTGCAGCTAGAGAGCCGACTAATTTACATGATCCCACTCGATCCTTGCTCAGCCAAGATAATCTATCGTAATCCTTTGCCAGAGTTGGCTGGCTATAAATTCTTCTTCATCTTTATTACGGGGTGGAGTTGGGTTGTAGGATGAGACCAGGCATAAATACTACGTACACCAATGTCCACGCTATTGATTTAACATTGAACTAGTCAATGGACAGGAAATGCATGGCTAGGCACATAAAAGTAGGCAATGCGGTGGCGTTTATGGACTCAACTGAAATAGAGCGTGCCTGACCCTTGCCGGGTAGTTAGTTGACTTGTGCATAGCGTATGGGGAAGCGGGTTTGCGTAAACCAATTAAGTTAACTATGTAACAAAGTTTCGAAGTGCAGGTGGAAGACTTGTGGCAGGTGCTCAGATTTACCACAACTATTCATGTGCGAGACGTGTGTTCGGGGTAAATGTTGAGGTTCAACCTAGAATTGTATATGTGTGTGAATGTGGTGCCAGTGCTCAAATCCATAGTGTTAGGCCTACCCTTGTTTTTGTGGCAAATGTTAATTATTAATGGGCATAGTGTTTTGTTAGTGAAAGTGGCATTTTTGTGAAGTTTTCTTAGGGGTGTAGGACGACTGAGTCATGCATACATACAGCGTATTCACATTGAATTTCTAGTTAAGGACATTTATTGGTATAGCATGTTCTTTTTGAGTTGCGTGTAGCACACCATATGGTCGATAATAACCAATATAATGGCTTATATTTCATTCCGAATTGTTGCGGTTGGGGTAAACTAGTATATGCTTCGCTTTTCTTCGTGAGCATAGTATAATTATCCATGGCTGGCAAATAGCTTTCGAAAATCAAATGTGTGTAAGTGTCCTGTGGAGAATATAGGTCGGAAAAACTTATTTTCCGTGGATGATATAGATTGAATATCGTAAGGATATTTGCTAATGAAAATTTAATACCATTTTTCTCTCAGCGTGTCGCCAACTTCAATGCAATATGAACACTGTTTTAGATTTTTCATCGATCGACTTTCTAAAAAACATGCAAAAGTTCATGCGAAACGCACCATATTTTCTGAAATTCATTAGATTTAAACTCTTTCTTCTGGTATGAAAAAATGATTGCTCAAACTAAATATGATATGATTTTAATTTACAAGTTGAATGTATTTCGTGACCCTTTTATGATTAAAATTGAATTCTTTAAAGTTAAAATATTAAAAATATAAAATTCGATTCAGTGAGTAAATAACGTTTGCGAAAAAGTTTGTATTGGGCGTGTTTAGAGGCATATAACTTTTTAAACAAATAAAGCAAATTAATTATAAAAATTGACAGCCTAATTTGACAGCTACAATGACAGATATCCCCATCGGAAGTTCTATATCTCTAAAAACACCCTCTACTTACTGAAGAAGTAAAGAACTAGTGTGAGTACTAGTGAGTAAATAACGTTTGCGAAAAAGTTTGTATTGGGCGTGTTTAGAGGCATATAACTTTTTAAACAAATAAAGCAAATTAATTATAAAAATTGACAGCCTAATTTGACAGCTACAATGACAGATATCCCCATCGGAAGTTCTATATCTCTAAAAACACCCTCTACTTACTGAAGAAGTAAAGAACTAGTTTAAGACCATTTCAAACATCTATTGTGTCCAAAATTAATTACTATATCTTTTCCAATAATTCTCTCCTTATTCTACGATTTTCGTTCAGGTAGGAGCACTTGGAAGATTAAAAGTCCCCAAACCGAAATAATTGATGAATATGTGAACATAGTTGGTCAACTTTATATATAGGTTTAGACATTTTGACACGCACTTCGCTATATTGTCTAGTGAATAAATTGATATCGAGTGCAAATATAAAACTTTAACGTAAAAGTTTTCGGATCAACCGAAAACAAGTGAGTACCAAAGGGATTAGAGCAGAAAGATATCCTAGAATATAATAAGATACAAATAAAAAAAAAGTTTTATTACAGCTAGATATACTCTATGATAGAAGGATGCTGCAATCCATAGAGATTTGTTAGGAAAAATAAAAAGGAGAAAATGGAAAGTGTATAATCCATTATGTTTTTGAAGGACATTTTGACGTCTCATGGGATTAATGCTATAACGTAAAAGAATTCTCATGTAGTCGAACATGCAATTCAACATTATTGTTCAAAGTTTTTTCAAGTGAATTTTAACAAGATGTCTTTGTGGATTGGTCAGGTTGTCAAAAAGGTGAAAAGTAGCATTTGTTTCAGCTAGAAAAAGAAGCTCAATTTTATCAGTATCGACTTTGAGCCGGAAATGGGAGTATGCACATAGTCTTGTTGAATATCTCTCCTTTCAAAATTCAACCATTTCAGGGCAAATTTTAAGAATTGTGCCGTTTATCGCTATCTTGATTTTTAGACAACGGAAAGTGGAGGTTCTCAATAGATACTCCGAACTGTTGTGAGTTCGATTTAAAGAATAAACTACGATCTTTTCCGCAATCTTCCAGCGAAATTACTAATTGATTATTTACTACTCTGCGAGTGTTTCATTTCTGGTCACCTCCTTGTACATATATAGTTGCGGTTCGTGGAAATAATGTCAGTATACCGTCAGTCTAAGTTAAATATAACATCTGAATTTTTTCAAAAAACATTGAATGCTTTCAGAAAAATTCAGTACATTTTGAACAAAAAAAACTATTTCAAAAATAAATGAATTATTCAAATGAAACTATTTGTCCGTTTACAATTTTGAGAATGAAAAGTTTCTCAACTAAAATAGTTTCAATTGTTCAATAACTTCAAAAACTGCTAACAAACAAACCTGAAGTAATTTTATACTATAAAATAGCAGTTTCAATCAGGATCAACAGCAAAACTCTTCTTAGCAGACACATTTTTATAGTAATATTCAGCGCTTGGCTTTTTGTTCAGGAAATAAATCAATCATTTTTTCATTCAAGGAAGATGATGTTTCTGTGATAAATTCATTAGACCAGGACGAATCTGTAAAAAAATGACTACATTTGGCTGTTGAGGGAGGCACACTGATTTTTGCGGGAAAAGTTGTAAAATAACTCGTATAACAATAATTGACTTATCCTCCCTCTCAAAAAAGTCGGGAACATTGAAAAAAATCGAAATGTTTTTTTAAAGGAATCGTTTTTTCCCTTTTTTTTCTTACTCCTAACTTTAAAACGGTTCATTTAAGAGCAAATTTGTGTGAAAATTAAAGTTGCGTAATAAAATTTTCTATGAGATGGGATTGGTTAAATTTTTTTAAACATTTAACCCTTGCCGCAAAATAGCAACAAATATAAAAAAACTGGGAGGAAACAGCCTTTTTTTAAAATTGTTTTCACCATTTAGAATGCATTTAGGACCTTCATAGTTTGTCTAGAAATTTTTTATAATATAATATTATAGTAAACAAATTTTCATCAAAATCGCTCCAGTAGATTGCCCAAATTACGAGGGTGGGCTGATAAGTCCCGATCCTGACAATGAAAACAACGTTTTTTTTAAATATTTTTTTTTTGCTTTATTTTTCAACAGACTACTACATTTTTAATATCGGTGCTCTAATTTAGTTTTATAGTCTTTATAAACCGAAACGTCGAGCTCCTCAAAATATCCATTCACAGCAGTAATAACCTTCTCGTTGCTCTCAAATCTTTGTCCACCAAGTCAATTTTTGAGGTTAAGGAACAGAGCGTTGTCGCTAGGTGCTAAGTCGGGCGAATAAGGTGGATGAGGAAGCAATTCGAACTTTAATTCGTGAAATTTAGCTGATGCCACGATTGACGAATGTGCTGGTGCGTTGTCATGGTGAAACAAGATTTTTTTTCTTGCCAAATATCGTCGTTTTTTCCTTTATTTCTTTGCTCAAACGATCCAATATACGCGCAGAGTACTCGCCATTGATGGTTTTCCTAAAAATAATTCCCCTTGCATCCCAAAAAACGCTCGCTAAAACCTTGTTAGCTGACAAAATTGCCTTTGCCTTCTTTGGGCTGTCCACTGTTTTGACTGTTTTTAACTTCCCAGTATATGGGAAGTTCTTGTAATCGCCTCGAAAATCGAAATTGAAATTTTCAACATTTCTTTACGTTTTGAGGTCTATAGAGTATATATAAAGTGTTTTCAGAAAGGGAGATGTATGTGTGTGTGTGTGTGTACGTACGTTCGTGGACACTTTTTTCTACGACGATAACTCACGTAAACAAAGTCGTATCGACTTCGTTGAGGTGTCAATCGAAGTGTCTTTGCAATCTTAAGAGCTGATTAGTTTTTGGGAAACTTCGGTCGGGGGGGTTTGCTGTTTTGCCCGTTTGAAGGTCATTTCTGTCATGCGTTATATCTCGCGAACCTAAAGTACGATTTTCTTGAATGAGGAGCCAATCGACGCGTATTTACATTTCTGTGATTCTATCAAGTTTTTAAAAAAATTTTTGGAGCCGTTTTTAATTTTTTTTAAAAAAAGTGCAAAAAATAACGGTTTTTTTCAAAAACAATAAATTTTTAACCTTATTTCCAAGTCGCAGTAACCAATGTTTATAAAATTGATATATTCCAAACAGTTTTATTGAAAATGACATCAAAGCTTTTTACTCATGATCACAAAAAAAATCAAATAAAAAATAAAAAATCATTAACAGTCATCATGTTCTTCAAGGCCATTTCTGTCATGCTTTATATCTGACGAACCAAACATACAATTTGCATTGTTAAGGTGCCAATCGACGCGTATTAACATTTGCGTGAATCTATCAAATTTTTATAAAAACTGTTGGAGCCGTTTTTTTAATTTAAGAGAATAAAGTGCAAAAAATTAGATTTTTTTCATAAACAATAAATTTATAACCTGAATTGCGAAATATAGTAATCAGTGTTTATAAAATTTATATACTCCAAACAATATTTGTAGAAACAATTTCAAAACTTTTTCTCATGATTACGTAAAAAATTAAATTACAAATAAAAAATAATTAAAAGTCATCATGATTTCCAAGGTCATTTTTATCATTCACTATATCTCACGAACCAGATATAATATTTGCATCATTAAGGTGTCAATAGATGTTTATTAACATTGCTGCAATTTTTTTAACATTACATGAAAATTGTTTCAGCAGCTTTTTAATTTAATAAAAGAAATGCAAAAAAATTAGGCTTTTAGGGTTTTAAGGTTTTTTCATAAAAAATAATTTTTCAACTTGATTTGCACAGCACAGTAATAAATTTTTATAAAATTTATACATTCTTATCAGTTTTTGAAGAGAAACCAGCCAAACCATAATCCATGATTATAAAAAAAAAACTAAATAAAAAATAAAAAATCATTCAAAGTTATTATGTATAGAGGGTTCATACGAATGACATTAATTTATATCTTTTATTCTAAGGAATTTGTTGTAAATTCAATCGAAGTTTTATAATATTTGCATAATTTGAGCAGATTTTTAATAGTTTTTACAGTGTTTTAGTGTTAATTAAAAAACTGCTTAAATGATAGAAGTCCAAAAAAACCCTTCCGTAGATGATATGATTAATATTAACTCATTCCTGTTGCTGCTATGAATACCTCTCATTATTATTATTTAAAGTAGTAATATTTTTAAAATTATTATTTTGTTTAATATTTTTAATGTTTATCTAGATATTACTGGGAAGTTGACCGTGTGGACCTCAAGGGTCGCACTTCGCGGCTTGTTTATTTTATTTTCAGGAGTGTAGTGGTGGATCCATGGCTTATCTTGTTATAAATCGATGCAAAAATTCATCAGGGTTTCGTTTATCGAGTGCCAAATTCTCACTTGAAACAGTTTTCCTTTTCAACTTTTGCTCAGACGTTAGCAAGCGCGGCATCCATCTTGCGCAAAGCTTCCTCATGTGCAAAATCGTATTTAAAATATTGCCAACGCGCTTTTTTGATATTTTTGCAGACTCCGCTATCTTAGAAATTTTAATCTGTGGTCTTCCAGCACTATTTTGTGGATTTTTTTACTATTTCAGATATTGTCACTTCCACGGGACGTCCGGAGCGTTGCTCATCACGATCACTAGTGCTCGTACGACCTTTTTTAAATTCAAAAACTCATCTTTAAATCATTGAATATGATGGCGAAAAGCCTTTCAGTGTGTTATCCATCTCCTCTTTTATTTGAAAAGGCGTTAAACCCTTTAAACGAAAGTATTTTATAACTGCACGTTTTTAAAATCTTCCATTTTTGTAAAAATGCTAATAGTTTTTTGATTAAAAGGCTGTCAAATTAATACTAATTAATGTGTATAATGCATTGTCAGTATATCGTCAGTCTAAATTAGATAAAGCATCTGTTCTAAGCAGACATATTTGGCTTGGCTTGGCTTTTTCTGAGGAAACAAATCGACCATTTTTTTCATTCAAGTAAGATATTTCTGTGATAAATTCATTGGAGACAGACAATACTATGTATTAAAATGATTTTTTTCCATGATGCGTTTGAGTTTATTGAATCATGTTTCGGACTCTGCAAACGTGATCGGGGTTGTTATAACTATTTAAAACAAGCCGTGAGGTGCGACCCATGAGGTCCACTCGGTCAACTTTCCAGTAAGATCTACATAAATATTAAAAATATTAAACACAATAATAATTATAGAAATAATACTACTTCAAATAATAAAAATGTAGCTCTCATAAAAGTTATTGGAATGACTTAATATTAATCATAACATCTACGCGAGCGTCAATTGATTACGTAACGATTTTGGTGCATTGGTTTGATTGATTATTCACGCGTATCCATCGGAGGGGGGACAGGTTACAAAGCAGTTTTTTCATTAAAGTTAAAACATGGTGCTGTGAAGACTATTGAAAATCTGCTGAAATTTTGCAAATATTAATAAACTTTGATTGACTATACAACAATATCTTTAGAATAAGAGATTTAAGGTATTATGATTCAGATGAACGCTTTTTACATGGTGACTTTGAATGATTTTTTATTTTTAATTTAATTTTTTTTGTAATCATGAGAAAAGTTTTTGCTGGTTTCTCTACAAAAATTGTTAAACTTTTATAAATTCTACAAACATTTATTATTACGATGTGCAAATCAGGTTAAAAAAGAATTTTTTTATAAAAAAACACTACTTTTCCAAATTTTTCTTAATAAATTAAAAAAAAAGGTTTAATGATTTTTTTAAAATATAAAAACATCATAAAAAAGATAATACGCGTCGATTGGCACCTTAATGATGAAAAGATTATATTAAGTTCTCGAGATATAATGAATGAGGTAAATGACCTTGAACGTTTAATGATTTTTTTTTATTTAATTTTTTTTTGTTATCATGAAAAAAACTTTTGCTGGTGTTTTCACAAGAACAATTTGGGGTATATAAATTATATAAACATTGATTACTTAGGTGTGAAAATCAGGTTAAAAATTTTGTGTTTTTGAAAAACCCTAATATTTTGCACTTTTTTTTTTAAATTAAAAAAACGGCTCCAAGAATTTTTTTAAAAATTTGATAGAATCACATAAATGTCAATACGCGTCGATTGACACCTTGCTCAAAAAAATCGTACGTTTGGTTCGCGAGATATAACGCATGACAGAAATGACCTTCAAACGGGCAAAACAGCGACCCCCCCCTCGACCGAAGTTTCCAAAAACTAATCAGCTCTTTGTTTACGTGAGTTATGCTCGTAGAAAAAACTGTCCACGAACGTACAGACGTACGTACGTACACACACATACATCTCCCTTTCTAAAAACACTTTATATATACTCTATAGACCTCAAAACGTAAAAAAATGTTGAAAATTTCAATTTCAATTTTCGAGGCGATTACAAGAAATTCCCATATACTGGGAAGTTAATAACTTACCTGTTTCATGGAAACATGTTCTTTACAAAAGTGTATAGTTGAACCGTGCCAAAAATGTTTTAAAACAATGTATGACTGATGGCGCATTTTTCAAAATGTGAGCATCAATAAATTCACAATGTTCTAGCATAATTTAGAGACTATTTGCTGCCAAATTCGTTTTGAAATTCAGATAAATCGTATGTAAAATATAAGTATGATCAAAAAGTTTGTTCAAATAGAAAATATGAAACTATGGCTCCACCGCTCACATTAAAACAATAAACAATAACCTTTGTATATTCAACGACAGATGAAAAATGCATAATTGAAATACCCAGTTCAATTCTTTCGTTTTCTTCTGACAAATATTTTAAACTTCATCTTTTCGCTTTAGTGAGCATGAAACAAATGGAAAAACCCGAAAGGCGTTTAAAAAATTCGAGTTTCTTTGATAGATGAGAATGCTTCTTGCTTGCTTGAGTCGAAGTAAAGCGTTCTCGTTCGTCAGTTTCTTGCCAATGTTTACACACGATGCTTGAACCAAAATTCCTAACAAAAAATATGCATTTACTTCACAAAACCATGCACATGAAAATCTTCTTATTAAGAGTAAAATATTTCCAGCCTCTTGTCTCAAAAAGTTGCTTAAAACTTAACCAAAATTCAAAAAATGCAATAAAAAAATTACAATTTTTCTCATTAAACTTTTCATTTGAAAGCTTGCTGATTTTCTGGCTCGATAGAAATAAGTACAAATTTCTCTGATTTTTCTCTGTCAAATAATGCTGACTTAATTTTTTAAAGGCAAAGTCTAAATACGATACGCATACGATGCATCCTTTCTATATGCGTTTTATCAATAATTTCGAAAGATGATTTGTTTTAGTTGCCTATAACTTTTCAGAAAATGTTCACCTCTTTCGAAAATCTATCCTGCTATTTTTTGTGAACAAAAATCGAGCGAGCGACTCATTTTTTTGTATATTTTTCATTTCTACTGAAGGCTGCACTCAAAGCTCAATGCAGCTGCGTTCAGACAGTTCCCTTATTTGAATGTACTGTCTCCAGAAATAAATCTTTCAGGGACGGTCGTCTTAGAACAGTGATTATTATAATACTCCTATCAATGCTCCGAACTTATGAAGATTGTTACCCTATTCTGAAGTATGTGTACCAGTTTTATCCACAATGCATTAGCTCTTTCATATTTACTGAGCAACACATTTTCCATTTTTTTGTCACGTTGATTTGCAACTGCATGCCGACTCATAGTTGTGCAGAAGTACTAATTATTCATCAACTTGTAAAGTGAATATCCAAAGCCAAGACATGCGTTTACACCATCGTGAGGGTTCAAAGTGGACAGAATCTGTCTTCTAGCGTCCCAACACCCGCAGTATCTCAATGCAGACCTCGTCAGTATTTCTGGACGGGGACACCTAATTTCTCACCTTCAACTGTACCCCAAACGCCATCAATGGATCGATTGCTAACCTCATAATAATTTCAAAGAAATGATTAACTCTACCTTGGCTTTTTTCTTGCACTATTTAGTGAGTCATCCTTTCAATCGGAATCCTCCACTTTTTATCATCGTCTTAAATTCTTGTCTGAAGATACTCAAATTTTATCAGCTGTTTCTCTTTTACACTGGCTTGAAGACGAGTGCGCGGTCAACAAGGACAAAGAAGCCCCGGCGTTATATACGCGTAGGTAAAGTTGAGTGGTACTACTCCTTCGTTAGGTTATATGCCGAAAAACTACCTTAAACGGATTATGCCAATTGCCGGATTTTAAGTTTCTCAAATTGTTTTAATTTATTGTATTTTTGTATATTTAATTTTAGATCAATCGATTTGACAAAACTTTCGATGACGCCATATCTCAGGGTCTTCGAGAAGAATTCCATATGTATCCTGAAGACCAATGCTTTCTAGTAGGTAATCCTATCTTCCACTTTATCGCTTGCATTGAGTATTTCCAATCGAAAAAGCAACGAAAAATATTTAGTAAATATTTTGTTTATTACAAAATACGCAATTTTCTACTTTATCCTAACAAGGATATTTATTTACATCCTAAAAGTGTATTCACCTTCTATCCCATAAATAATAGACATATCCAATATCCATAACCATATCCTAAATCACATTCACTCGTCTACGTTAATATGTTTATCACTTAACGGACGACTCGAAAAAGCCACCCATAATAAACATACAGCCATGGAAAAAGGATATCCTATCGAATGCGCTAAACGTTCCATCGTTAAATCGCAGTCAATGTAACCATCTTCGGCATCTCATCTATCATTATTCGTGTAAGCTTTTATTATCTCGCCTGAATTGATAGTAGGATAACTCGACAGATAGTGTATTGCATGGTTATTTATGGATATAGTATGATATGATATCGTTTCTAAGGACGAGAGCTGTCGTTCATTCAGCTTTACTTACCACCACACCGAATATCCTTGAATGTACACTGTTGTTTCCTTTCTATCAATCAGATAGTCAAAAAGTCTTTCTTGTTCTGTTCGCCTGGGAATTGTAGCCCATCGCGTAGCTACGCTGTTCTATTCGTTGACTATTTTCGAATCAATAAGGAAGTATTCTTTAGAAAAGCGCCAACTCACCATCATTTCTTTCTTGTCCAATATTTTCTTTCATCCTGCGCTACCTCCTAGTTTTCCTGCTTATTCAAGCTGCTCCTGTTTGTGGCTGTCTTCACGAAACTGTTGTCTTCTTACTTACGAGCCGCTCAACCATAAATGCTCTGTTGTGCAGACCATTTGAAATGCTTTCACCATCGATGCAACATAGTGCACATGGTATTCTCCGAAAAGGACGAACAACTAATTGGGAACGAAACGAACAAACCTTCTAGAAACCTCCTATCTATTGTGTGGGTGTTTTTTTTGCGTATAGTAGTTTTCATTTTTTCACCATCTCTTGTGCATTCATCTTACCAAGATGTGCTTCCCACTTTTGAAGCAAGAATTCAGACATTTTACAAAGGAAATATCCTTCAAACTTGACCCAAACTCCTTCAGCTCAGCTGGAAAGTGTAAAAAAAATAATTGAATTGGTCATCACGAAAGGGTCTTCAGAACTTTAAAGGGAAACTAGTGAACGAGCTTGGGATGGATAGAAAGCAATTTCGCATTTTTCTTAAAATTCTGCTAGCGTTAGTTTGTTGTTTTTTCTTCGCCGTCGTCCTTTTCTAGTGTAGACAGGAGTAGGTTTCTAGGTATGTCGACGGTCCGCCTTCGATATGACATTTTTCATTATGTGAAGGAAAACAAGGAGCAGCAGCTCGTAAACGAAGGACTCTCTAGTGGTACGTATGCACTTTGGCTAAGAACGAACGATAAGAGTCTCCTAGACTTCGTACAGTGCCTTCTTAACTTTAAGGATGAGAGTGTCTATCCTTCGTTTCGTCGTGGTGGTTGGACTTAACTTTTCTGCTGACTTGTTTGTACGTTCGGTTATTCATTTGTTGTTAAATTTCCCACTTGGTCCTGGTTATTTGTTGCCTCTACAACAAGGACATGCTTTTACTGCCCGAATTCGAGGCTGCTAAAAGCTGATTATTTGTATAGGAAGTTATGAGTAGTTGGCTGGTTTGTATAGGTCGTGTTGAAAAATATTAGATTAGTTAGTAGTCTCCTTTTTTGGACGACTGTTTGTATGATAAAAGTTTGTTTGTTTTATTATACGACGTGTTATGTTTCTCGTATCTGTTTTTACTAACCAATAGAGTTTGATATAAAACCAGAACCCTTAAAACAATTAAGAAACCGATATTCTTTCTAACTATAGCAATAATATCCTGCGAACACCTGCTTAATTCGATTTATTTTCATTAAAACCAAATCGCAGCTCAGCTACGTGCCTTCATCAATCAATTCTCAGGAAAACATGCATCGATAATCCATCCAGTATTTTGCTTTCGATTGATTACGGTGTAAATCCAGGATAATTATTTTGATTTTTATGTCATGAACTAACATAAACCCTGTCTAATAATAATACCAATAATAATGATGTATTGCACCTGACAAGCTATAAATGCCATCATCCGTTTCTCATGTTCGAGCTCATTAAAATGTTGGAATATTGAATCATACATGGCAAATGACGTCATTTCCTACATTGACAAGAATATGAATGTAGGCTACAGGATATTTAATTTGTCATGGATATTGTGTTGTAGGTGCTGTATTGTCCGCTCTTTTTATGGTTACTATTGATTATTGGACTCATCAAAGGGCGACAAATTTTGAATGATTGGAAACAATTTATGTTGGAGTGTAAAGAATAGTTATAGTCCTTTCTGATGATGATAAAATAGCCGTCATATTTTTGAAACATTTAGTCCAGTGCAGTAGATTTTATTTATCCCATTAAGGACGAGTGTTGCTTCACAAATGTTTTGCTTAGGAAAAAAAGTCTCGATGGAACCAATTCGAAAAGTAATAGCTGAAATATTTTTAAAAGAACGATTCAAATCTGTTTGAATTATTTCTGTTTATTGGCCGCCTTAAAACCAATTTAAAAGATAAAAAAGCAAAGGATCATTTAGTGAATTTTAAAAATGTCAAATCTCAAAGAGAAAAGCGAAAGAACGAAATATATGGTATGTTAACCATTGTGAGTGTTGCATCCAACAAAAACTGATATGAAGACAAAAATTAATCATTAAGAACTGAAATCAATTGAGTTCTAAATAAGTAGCCAACCCTCTAATAAACAGATATGACTCGTTTTGGCTGATATAATTGGTAAATCGATTATACATTTTGAATGTCCGCAGAAAGGATTGGTGTGTCCCCTGTTAGTAAGCAATAATAATTTCAGGTTACCAAGGGAAAATTGAAAAACATTCTTGTAGGTTGCCAAGCGGAATGAAAATAACATAATCTGTTGGTTGATTACAATCAAGTAAGGATATATTTACCCTGTAATATTGGTGAAGATGTCACTTCATTGAAATTTTGGTTACGTGGTCCACTTAAGCGCTTGTCATACTCGTAAATATAAAACCGAAGGCCTCACTCATTTGAGTGCTCTCCAGTCAGACGCTTGCAAGGCAACACTCCGATCGGGTTTATCCTAAGGCCTCACCAATTTGAGCACACTTTATATAAACATGATCGAGTCGTATATGACTAAAGGTCACTATGACAGAAGTTTTACTCCTAAGGAAAAGTAGTGTTTTCGTATT
Organism: Oxycera nigricornis; assembly: GCA_963942545.1. Classification (NCBI taxonomy): domain Eukaryota; kingdom Metazoa; phylum Arthropoda; class Insecta; order Diptera; family Stratiomyidae; genus Oxycera; species Oxycera nigricornis. Next base: position 15,855,644 of record OZ012661.1, read on the forward strand.
CTTCGATTGAATTGATTCAGTTAAAAAAGTTAACCATTGTTGGTCTTGAAAAAGTTTATCATCGTATTTGAAAATATACTTGACCTTTTTCGCATGTTTCCTTTGCCGCAGCATGCCAGTTTTTTCACCTCTTTGACTTTTTAGACCAAACCGTATTGATAAATTGATAAATAAATCCGATTTGAAATGTGGACATTATCTGGCATGTTGAATTGATATTAAAAAAACAAATCATCCTCACAGGGAACACAACGATAATCAAAACTAGCACATTGGCAGTAATACTTTTACTACATAGTTAAAATAATTTTAAAAAAATCGAAGACTTCCTTAAATTTTTGAAATTACAAACGATTTTTGCGCGCCGTGGGTTATAAGAATCATAAAAAAGCTCACTTTTTGAAGTTTTCGCAGTGGTGTTCATAGCTTCTTAACGATGCTAGATAAATCTATGCTCTATCTATGAACAAGCGATTCCTTACAAAAAGTATTTGATTAATTTTTTTATCTATCACTATTCTTGCAGTGTAAGCGGTGAAGGACCGAAAATTTTTGATCCAAATTTCCAAAACTTAAGCAAATTGTAAACAATTTTTGGGTTTTTTGATATCAAGAAAAAACTACCTTTTTGTAGTTTTCACGGTGATGTTCATTGCTACTAAACGAAAAATCAACCCGAATAAATTTATCGGCAAAAACCTATCTTCAAAAATTTTGACACCCACTTTAAATTTTCTTATTAATTTCCATAAAGAGTAAAAACAGAAATTCAAACGATAATACGAAAATAATGACTGGTACGAAAATTCGAAGAGGATTTGTAGGTAGGCCTAATTACAAGTAAAATATGCAGACCCATATGTACTTGGGTATTTTTTTATTAGCCTTAGATATTAACTCCTGTTCAGTAAAAAGACTTTTGAAAATATAAATGTATCCATTCAGAATTGGTTATTTGAAGTGAAAGTACTAAAGGGTATCCTGGATTAAGATAGTCGAAATCTCCTTGTTCTGAAAAGTGTTTTTTCACTTGATTACTAGTTTTGGGGTCTCAAAAAAATAACTTACGTCATGGTATGGCGATTTTTCGGTCATCCAAAGAGCGCCAAAGGCAAAAAGTAGCCCAACTTTGATTTAAAATAGTGTGTCTAGTTGGTAGCCACACTCAATGAGTATTTTTAAATTTGTCTAAATGTTCCACCATTTTATAAAATATTAAAAACTCCGTTTAATAATTATTTTGACGATTTTTTAGTTTTTTTTTTGAATATTTTCGATCATCGCAAGAGCGCCTAAATTGAACCTGCACCGGCTTATTTCGATAGTCGGAAAAATATTTAAATTTTTTAATGTTTTTTAGGCTATGTAGAATGCTCCAAAAATTCTGAAAAAATTCATATGTATTTGTGATCCAAAGATACACCGATTCAGATTTTTCGATTAACTCAAATGATTTAAAAAAAATGTAAAAAACTTTGTTTTTGGTGGATTACGGGGCGAGGAGGAGTAGAACGGGGCTAATACCATGACTTTGGTTATTTTTTTGAGACCCCAAAACTAATACCCAAAACTAGACCCTAAAAATTTCGTGAATCTTCAACGAATTGAGTGGAGTGGAGTTTTGTTACGACGATAATGGTAAGTGGTCGAATTCAAAAACGTATTGCAATTCAACGCGTGCATTAGATTGGGTTACAACTGCAGCGACATATGCAGAATACTCAGGATCAGCAAGAACACCGCGAAAAAATGGTGCAATGCCGAAGAAGAAAACGTGGAGGATATGCAAAGAAATGGTCGATCGTCGGTATTTTCAGCAGAAGCAAAAAGAAAAAAATCGAACATTGGCTGAAAATAGACCAGGAGTAAGGATGCGAACAGTGACGAAACGGCTAACAGCTCTCCGGCGGCCATTAAAAACGTGTCGAGGCGAACCGTTTAGCGATACATTCGGTCCACCAATTGGAGCTGGCAAGCCTATAGACAACGCAAGAAACTTCTCCTTTCCAAGAAGAACATTCGAGACCCGCTAAATTTCTGCTAAGATCTCAAAAACTTTGGATTTGCTAATGACAATGTCCGTGGTGAAAGGCTGCGTGCAAACATCCTTTTTACGGACGAATCGTGGATTCAACTGCATCCAATAACCAATCGACAGAATAGGACAGTGAGAACCAGCAATCCCGCAACTATTCCTGTAATACAGACTCCGAAATTCGACTTAAAAATCATGATAGCTGGCGGAGTGAGCAGTCGCGGAAAAAGCGAACCTCACTTTGTTCAGTAAAGAGTGTCTGTTAATGGAGAATATTACAGGGAAAATATTCTCCCTATTTTTGTGCAATGCCTCACTAATCGCCAACAATTCAGGGACGGAAAGGAAGTGACTTTAATGCAAGATGGCGCCAAGCCGCATATTGCTTTGAAAACTTATAAGGCGATTTATGAGTATTTTTCTTATGTGTGGATTGATTGGGCTGGTAATTCCTCTGATTTAAATCCTATCGAAAATGTGTGCTCCAAATTAAAGGAGAGTGTCTTTAGAGATCCCAGACCAAAAAATAGCCAGCAGCTGATTCGACGTGTACATGTTGGGTGTGACGCAAATTCTGCAAACTACCTAAAAAAAATTATGTGAAAGTTTCAGAAAACGACTTTTAGAATGTATAGAAAACGAAGGAGGACATACTTCATACTAATTATTTATTATATTACCTTACACACATTAGGTAATAGGTATAATAAAATTGTAATATTAAATCAATCTCTTTTCTTTCAAATTTTATACAACAAATGCTATGGACAGAAACTTTTGCGTCACCCTGTAGATAAATCCATGTGTCCGCTGATTTTTGTACAGAACAAACGATTCTCTAGAAAAAAACAACCCTTTTTTATCTATGACTGAAGATAAGTCAAAAATGTCGCTTCAAATTTCCAAAACTTGTTAAGAAAATTTTAATTTTTTTTGTAAATAACCTTAGTAAGTTTTATGTGTTTGCGACAAGCTTAAGCGATTGAGACCAAAATTTGATTTTTCCGACCACTGAAACTTTATTGAGACCTATAGACCCTACATTAGAAGTAGACTATGATGTCGTAGCAAAAATATTTAAGGTATTTACGAAAACACAAATAATAAATCGGACCAGTTTTAAAAAAGTCTTAGTTGAAACCGTCAATATATTTTATATTTAAATTAAAACGATTGAAAATATCGAATAATATTATCCTTAAATGGGATGTGTGGTTTCGGGGTGTCGGATGGCATCCTCTTCAGGTGCTGTCATTTACCATCCGCCACCAGACAGCACGACCACGATTAGGCTTGTTGATAGGTTAAGCTCGTTATATTTCAACTATTTTATTATTTGTATCCGCGAAGTATAACGACTGTCGATTTGTTCGTATGTATGCCTACGTCGCTATTCTATTAGTAAGTTTATCATGGGCTAGAACCTCCTAGTCTAGTCAACAACTTTCGTCTTCTAGTGTGCTTCTGGTTAGCGACTTGCTAACACTATTATTGCACATTAATGAAGGTTCTTGTTTCCAGGCTTTGCCCGGTATATTATTAAATGGGAAGTGTGGTTTCGGGGTGTCGGATGGCATCCTCTTCAGGTGCTGTCATTTACATTTAGACTAGGAAGTTTTAACCCATGATAAACTTACTAACATATTATCCTTGGTTTTTTTGAAACATGGTTAATAATTCAAACACGTGATGCCTACAATCTTTAGTATGTCTTCGAGAATTTACTAATACGAAGAAAGAACAATAATAAATCTTGTTTTTTTGAATTCTCAGTGTTTCTGTGACTTTCGATTCTTTGCATGTTTTCGGTTGGAAGAAAAAAAAACCATATTGGCTTACGACCATGAATTCTGATTTATTCCAAGTCCCAGCTGAAATTCAGTCAACATATCGCCTCGACAAAAACTTGTTTCCATGTTGATTTAAGAGATCAAATCACACATGTCCACTCTTCAGTTTCCGTTTCCATCTTATTGAATATCCTGAATATCCTCCTATACATGAGATATCATCACATTCAATAATACCAGCTGGATGTGTTGTTCTCGTCCTTGTACACAAACAGTCTTTTGCGATTTCGTTGAATAATTTGAAGAAAAACTCAAAAAAAATGTTGAATAAAAATGAATTCTATTCCTTCTCATCCTGTCGACATCATTTGCCTCAAAAACAACTTCTGTGGGGATGGATGTGTGTGTATGTATCTATTCATCTTCGTACATCTGCATATCTACTTTTGAATAAATTTGTATGCATGTCGGTCTATGTTCACACAACTGACTCCCTTTCATTCTGAATCCTTCTTCATTTAAGCGTAGTATTCTCTTTCACCCGGAATATTAAAACTATCTTTGGCGCGGAAACATTGACAAAGCTGCTTAGATACTTTTCTGCAACTTTCTGTTTTCACACGGTTTTCACAATTGTGTTTTTCCTCCGTTTTTATTTCACTTTCGCCCAGTGTTGATGGTTTTGCCGCTCGTCTTTGTGATTTCCATGAATTTAAACATGAAGGCTTTGAAGGATATGAAGAGGAGCTGGTCGGGTTGTTTTTGTTGCTTTTGGCGGAGAGAAACGATAAACAATGGATGAAAGAGAAATAGTTGTGTGTGTTTGTTTGTTGTGCTAGTTTTTTTTCGCTTCTTAAATATAATTTCTATTCTAGATTTCTACGAAATGTTTGGGGAGTTGTGAATTGAAAAGATTAGAATAAATGATATGTTAAGTAGAGCTAGAAATAAAGTTTTTCAATGAATTGTTTATTCGGAAGTTTCATTCGAAGTTCGATAAGAAAACTTAGAGGTGTTCACTGATAGTTTTGAAGATTGATAGATATTTATTCTATATTAAATCTTGTCCTTTCTGATCCATAAAATCTTTAGATTTGTGACCATGATAACCGCAAAAAGAAGTGTTTGGTTGTACCAAATATCCTACTTTCTACTGCATTTCTTTCTATAAGAAATTCTCCCTGCGATGATTTTGTAATGAAATGATGGGTTGGCGAACGATATCGTCCCGGGGACGAGGCAACGAACCCTTGTATCGCTCAGACGAAGTCGGGTTCGGCCTCTACCTAGCTAGAGGAGTGATGGCTGCTAGCAGGCCAGCTCAGTTCGGCGCGTAATGTCGTGGGTGCGATCTTTAGCATCAGTCCCGAATCTAATTTCAAGAGATTCAGGCATCAATTTGCCCGATTACATACCGACAAAAAAATTGACCAAACAAAACAACACATACTATCCATCTTGTGAGGCTATACCTCCTAAGTTACTTTACCAAAGAATTCTCGCAGGCTTCCCGAGACAATACCGCGTTCAAGACATACCCGAGAGAAAAAACTCCTTTACGTTACTTCATTCTACGGGTGAAATGCCGAAACTACTCAAAAAAGACAAGAAAAAACGAAAGACTACCGAGTGCAAAAACAATCTCTCGGGTGGCCGTGCTATTCTCGATTAGAAAGATGAGCTTCAGCGGAGCTCGCCAGGCGCAGATGTCGCTGCCTGGGCCCGCCCTACCATGCCCGCCTAGCGCTTGCGTGTCAGCATGTGTTGTGCGCACTAGACCCACCAATACTTACTTCAACCGGGGTGAACCCTGTTCCTCAAGCAAGAAGGAGGGGGACCCTTAGTGAAACTTTCGCTGAATATGTTGTTAAGACATGTTTATTTTCTTGATTTTTTCACTAATCGTTCTATAAATCGAATAAGTAAATATAATATAAAGGACTTCAAAAATATATATTTGTTAAAGTTTTTTTTATTTATCATCTGTGCCGTAAACATGTGCAAATATTCACGTAAATTCTTTACTTTCTTATCTTATTTGATTGTAGTTGTGGATTATTCTTACTTAAGCTTTCATGTAATTTTTTTTTGAAGTTTTAATCCATAAATTTATTCCAATAAAAGAAACAGTAAACTAGAAAAAAAATATAGCTAATATAATTATGTCAGCAAATTCGGAGAAAACAAATATAAAACGCAAACTTACATTTTTGTTTTGAAAGGGGGGAGCGCTCTCCAAACACCTATTTATGAAACTGACAAATTGTTAAACTAATAAATATTATTAACTCTTATTCCCATATTATACCTATCAAGATTTGAAATTATTTATTTTTTACAATCAACTTTAGTAGATCAATATTCTCGACTTCGGTTTTTCACCTTCTTCATAACTTTCCGTCCGAGTGGCTGACATGAACCAGACTCCCTTTTTCCTCTATCGCCAGCGACTTTACTCCCGATTCTCTCGCAAGAATCGGTCGGGTAGCTGCCAAAGCTGTTCGAGCGGTGTGACTGGTTTTTCAGATTGCGGTGAATAGGGTGCGGGGTTGCCACTTCTGAAAAATTTGCCTATTATTTGAAACAGTTTCTACTTGAAGATTCAAGCGGTGGATCCGTTCTGTGTTCTTGTGTTTTATACGTTCAGTTGAAAACCTGAGTGTCATATTGTAAGTCCTAATTGATTTATGTCCCCGAAGTTACTCTTCAAAGAGACCTTAAAGTCTACTGGTAAAGGATATGCTGGCTGACGCCTGCTCGAATTCACTAACAAGACCAGACTGCCACCCATCTCGCACGCTTGGCCAACAAGACCATTGTTGTGTTTCAAAAAGATTGGCAGGATTGCCATGTTGTGTTTCGGGATCGCCATAGTAAGTTTTCTTCTGTTTCTGGAAGTTATTCCTAGCTCTGTATTGTTCCAGGGTGATGCAGTTCTTCTTTCTATTAAATATATGTAAAGGGGGAACGTGGAGATTGAAAAACTCACATCTCATTGAAAAAGGTAAAACCACCTACCGGCATTCCGAAGATGGCCATATATTTGGCGCAGAGACAATGCTTAAGCAGCCGATGTTTCTATGTACTTTCATGCCACTAAAAGGCATATCTGTACACAAGTTGAAGTCTGGTTTGTCGAATTTATCAGGCAAAATCTATTCTTTTAAAAATCTGCCGAAAGGAGGCAGTTGCTACAATGATACAGCAATTAGCTTTGAGTCCAATAGACAGACTTATCTTTTTTTATTCAGTTCTCTTAATTTATACAATATTCTATTTACTTATTCTATCCCTACTTTAAATACAATGTAAATTTTTATTCTAAATACATAACAAAAATGCTTACTTTAAAATTTAAATCAACCAATCCAAATTAAAGGGATTAGGTTCCTACATTTTTCTATATGTTTCATAATATTCATATGTCAACCCATTTTATCGATTTGGGCTATGAGTAATTGATTTAGTATCAGTGCACAGCACAGGGCAATAACCAGGCGGCGATATTAATAGATCAGTAACCACTCGACCGCGTCTGGTTATTTGTAAACAAAGAAAGAGTTTTTCATTCAACTATTGTAATTGGACACTCAATTAGAATTGGATGAGCTTACATGCGTACCAGTTGGATGGGGTTCTATGCATGCCTAGATGGCGTGCTAAATAGATCTTACATGGGTTGAGGTACGAGATGAATGTTGACATGTGCCCGGGCTGAAGTGGTTATTGTTGTGTGTATATACTACACCATCTTGCTATACTACACAAAAGGGGCCAGCTCAGTAAATACCTGATAGTATCGATTGATCCATGGATGTCCTTTTCAATACTCGGTAAATCTTGTTGTTTCATAGATTTGATTGATATTCTACTCAATAGGATCCAAGATTTTTTGAAATCATATCCACTCATGCATCTTGAAGTAGATTTTTGTTACAAATCAACAAGTTAACTGTTTCAGTTCTGAAATCATAGGTATACACAGATGCATCTTGAAGGAGGATTTTTTATTACAAATCAAGATTCAAGTGCTTTTTAAATATGCCCAACATTTATCCTTTTTTTAAAATTTATGTCATCCTCAATTCTAACAATATTTCTCTTTATTTTTCTGCTAGAATGACTACAACTAAACTGTATGGAGCTAGACATCAAAGCTAAAAAAACGCTACCTCAAATAAAAAAACGAGCCGCTAAGGATTTGAAAAGTGCATCCAAGCTCTATTCGACAGGTGAGTAAGTTTCTATGATCCTTGCCATCGTCGTTACCACCACCATCATTGCCAACATTATCATTATTGTAATCATCAACTCGCCATTTTCTCTGGCTCTTATTATTTACCAACTGCAGCACCTAATTACTGTGCAAACTACAACTATTGCTTCCACGACTGCCGCTTTTGGCACCCTTGTGCGCTGAATGCGGCAGTGATTCAGGAATTAGAGATGCTCAGGTGAGTCCATACTCAAAGTCGTTCGTGGTGGTCGCCAACTAGTTAAATGTTGGTGATTCATGACGCCAGAATACCTACACTCACATATCACCATCAACATATGCCTATGTACAGTAAGCAAATTGCTAAGTAGGTGGCTGCTCCTCCTAACTAACCTGTTCATCCCGTAGCCGTGCTAAATACGTGGAAGCAGGCTTAGGTACCCATTTATAATGTATGTTGTGTGGAAGTCAAGCATGTCACCTGCCTCATGACTTCTGTTAGTTAATTCCTCATGCAGAAGACGAAGAAGTCGGGCATGACTTCATTATGGCCGTTTACTTCTTAGTTCTTGCTCCTTCACATCTTAACCCCCCGCCCTCTCCAAACAGGTGACGATGCAAAGCTAGAAACAAGGAATATAATTCGTTCGCTGACCGAGAAGTGAAATAAGATGCGAAGGAAAAAGAGAAGCAAAGTCAAATAAAGGGGCGACGGTGAAATCGTGGTGTTTGAAAAGTCCTTTTTCTTTCTGTCTTGTATGCGTGGTAAAAAGTGCCAGAGCCGCAATATAATTTAGCGATTTCAAGAGTGCTTTCAGGACACCATTAAAAAAATTGCAAGCCATATTATGTCATGAAGTGGTTAATGCTTTGGCTATTGCGAAGCTTAGCTAGTGGTGCAAGGATCACGGTAGTTGAGGTCATTGTGAATGGCTATAGGATGGATGGGGTAGTTTCCGTAAGAGGTTCAATTGTATACATTTTTGGTTGCTTGCAAAATTTCCCATTGTAATTAGGACTGACAGAATGTAGTTGAGATTAATGGTGAATCGATGAATCTTGCCTGAAATGATATGTTGAAAGTGAAGAATAGTCTGTAGATGATGAACGATGTGAACAAGAATTGAAGAAAGATGAGAGAGCGAAAAATACAAATTTATGTCGATTGAAAAATGAGATACAAAAGCAAGGACGGGATGTACTGCATAAAATTTCATTTTTATTGAAAACTTAAAAAAGAAGGTTTTGTTTTATGAAATCTGTCTCTGCGAATAAAAACCAGCTTCATCGTCCACGACCGACTAAGAACCATACAAAATGTTTAACATTTTTATGTTGAGATCGTCAGTATGTATCCTTTAAGTGTCGATATATAAAACGAACTTTTTTCGGATCAACTAAATTTTGCAGAGTGACTCTTTGACAGCCTAGAAAAAAATTACAACTCTGTTTTGCCTCCATCCTTAGTAAGTAATGTGAAGCTAATCGGTCTGATTTTAAAGAATTTTTACCCAGCTTAAACTCTTTGATTCACTTCAAACTGAAAGATATGGATGTATATTTCGAATAGTTTCAAATTGATTTCTAGTGCGCCATTTAATTTTTAATAGTTATATCATATATCTTTTTATCGAGCTTGGACAATGTAGGATGAGTTACCCACTTGGATCTATCCTTACAGTTCAATGTTTTTGTATATTTATTTTTCAACATACTTTCTTCATCCGAAAAGGATAATCGCAGTGTTTTAAAATGATCAATTCTTGCGTCACTATTTAAAGAAAAATATAATTTTAATGATTAAAAGATTTGCAGTGTTATTTTGCCTGTCTCCTTTCTATAGTTCTTTTAGTCTACTTCTCGTGTGGAAAATTTTCATGGTGTTCCGCAAGAATCAATTTTCAGGTCACTATTTATTTCTACGGGCACATATCCAATTTAACGATTTTGTATCTGTTTCGAGTTATTCGAAAGCAGAAACACCTTTGCTGGCGCAATCTAGTATTTATTAAGTTTAAACATTTTTTTTTAAATAGATTTTAAGTTAAAAATCTTCCTTCTGAAAAGAAGTGGAAAACCATTGAAAAAAACCCATAAAATTTGGATTAGTTGAAAAAGTAGATATGGATTAATCTTAATCATTTCTTATGATAACGAAAACGCTTAGTATATTGCGAAATATTTCAAATGATATTTTTTTTGGAGTTTCATTTTGAACGAACGAAAAAAAACATGATTTTGTCTAATTTATTTTTAAAAAAATACTTTCGAGTTTTGATTAATAGATATAATATGAGAATAAGAATTAATAATATTTTTAAGTTTAACAATTTATCAGTTTCATAAATATGTATTTGGAGAGCGCTCTCCCTTCTTTCAAAAAAATGTAAGTTTGCGTATTATATTTTTTTCTCCGAATTTGCCGATATAATTTTAATAGCTATATTTTTTCCTAGTTTACTGTTTCTTTTATTGGTATAAATTTATGGATTAAAACTTCAAAAATTCATGTAAGACATTTGCAGAACGTACAGAAAAAATTGATTTTTTTCTTGAAATTAAAGCTTAAGTAAGAATAATCCACAACTAAAATCAAATAAGATAAGAAAGTAAAGAATTTACGTGAATATTTGCACATGTTTACGGTACAGATGATAAATAAAAAAAATTATTTAACAAATAGATATTTTTGAAGTCTTTTATATTATATTTACTTATTCGATTTATACAACGATTAGTGAAAAAATCAAGAAAATAAACATGTATTAAAAACATATTCAGCGAAAGTTTCCCTAAGGGTCCCCCTCCTTCTTGCATGAGGAACAGGGTTAACCCCGGCTGAGGTAAGTATTGGTGGGCCTAGCGCGCACAACACATGCTGACACGCAAGCGCTAGGTGGGCATGGTAGGGCGGGCCCAGGCAGCGACATCTGCTGAAGCTCATCTTTCTAATCGAGAGTAGCACGGCCACCCGAGAGATTGTTCTTGTACGCGGTAGTCTTAGTCTTTCGTTTTTTTTGTCGTTTTTTGTTTTTTTTGAGTAGTTTCGGAATTTCACCAGTAGATGGAAGTAACGTAACAGATTGTTTTCCTCTCGGGTAGGTTTCGGTTTTTGTAGAATTTTTTGTCGGTATGTAATCGGGCAAATTGATGGCTGAATCTCTGGAAATGTGATTCGGGACTGATGCCAGAGAACGTACCCACGAAATTACGCGCCGAGCTGAGCTGGCTAAGATTATATTTTTTTTGTTTCTAGATTGGCAGAAACTAATCGTATTCCTTTTGATTTTGCAGAGGAATGCCAGCAGCCATCACTCCTCTAGCTAGGTAGAGGCCGAACCCGAATTCGTCTGAACGACACAAGGGTTCGTTGCCTCATCCGCGGGACTTAACGTTCATTGAGGCCAACGAGACGAAATTCTTGTTGCCTTGAAATTTCGAAGCGATATCTTCGCCAACTTTCATTTCATTACAACCGGAGGTGAATGAGGGTTGGGATGACGGAGGTGATAATCGGGAGCCAAAGAGCCTAGGCTGATACTTCCTCCTCCCTTTCAAGGGGTATGGGAAGGATTCAAGCCAATGCAAGGGGTCCTTAGTATCCAAGAAGAGTGTTGAGTAGTATCTCCAATATTTTAAGAAAAAAATAGAAGAGAACAGTTAACAGCAAAGAATGTTGAATTAGTTATAGTTAAGCATCACATCTCTACCGTAAAATCGACAAGATGACTTATCGAGCATAGGACCGAGAATAGAGCTATGCAGAACGCCAATGAAAGATAGTATTTTAAGGTTAATTCCATCTGCAAATACCTTCCAAAAAACTGACAGCTGATTAGAAAGAGATTCAACATATTGATGATGCCAAAATATTGTTTATAAACCCAAAAAATTAATGTTGGCATTGAGATAGAGCTGATTAAGTCCAAGTAGAAGAGCTCAAATAGACTTTAAATGTGTGCAAGCAGTATTTTTGATCGAAAGATGTCCTGTTCTCAAACAATTTTCACAGTTTATTTACAATTACAAAATGCTGGGCATGATTAATAACTAAGATCTTTGGAATGTCATAATGATAGTTTCAGAATAAAGGCGCAATATATACTCGATACTGAAAGCGACAACGTTTGGTACTGTTGTGTTGCTGACCAGCAAAAAGTTCTTCTGTTGTAAAAATAGCTGTTTACTCATTGGATGGAATAGACAAAAAGGTTTATTTTTTGCTGTTTCTCCGAAAAAAACCTTCTACTCCATCCCTTTTTCAGGGTAAATGGAGGGGTGGAGTCAGTTCAAAAGGATCCTCTGTACACAAACTGTGGATGAAGAGTGGGTAGTCGGGGGAGTTATGTTGATGAAAAATGAAACTGAAAGATTTTCATGTTGATGAAGATGAAAGATTCCTCTCGAATAGGTACTACCCCACCATCCCTCACGAGTGGAGTGAAAAGAAGACAGTTTAGAATATTTTCGTCACATTGTTATTGGGTCCGAAAAACATAGACGTTCTAATCTTATTCACTTTGTGATCACCAGCGGGTAAAGAAATAGTTATTTTCGTCATGCGTGCGTGAAATGCTGTTAACAAGTTCGAATCATACGCATTAAATACAGGGCGAAAGGCAGGAATAATGAATTTTATTTTTTGTCACACGAGCACCCACGGTTGCGTAACGCAAATTTTAATGTTTGTTCACATTTGACAATTTCGTACGCCAAATTCTTTCCATTTTGTTCTTCTACAAAAACAAATTCGTGTTTCAAAACGTTTTTTGAGACACTTCAAAGTCACAAAATTTCTTTTTTAATTGAATTAAGCTACTTTGGCAAGTTGTAAGCCATATTTTGGTTTGGGGAACTTGCCATCATCTATCAAAAAACTACATTTTAGATGTTTTTCGAATTAATTATTGCAAAATCATTTTCGGTCTCAAAATTTATTTGCGCCATACTAATGTCGCAATTATACATATATATAACAATAGAACAATTATATATTCATCAGTTGAATAGTTTCAACAGACAAATTGTCTTATAAAGTTTACAGATTTTTTTTTTACTTATTCAACAAAACGAATAGCTGAAAATTTCAGCATTTATTTTGTATTGGTAATTGATTTCATTTTCACAAATAACTACGTATGTTTGTTTTTTAAAAAAAGAAAAACTTCCTTTTAATTTTGTGTATCTTTATTTGGATTCGTAATCGATTTTCGACCGTAATCGTTCGGTCTTCCTCAGCGATTAAATTTATTAGTGTTAAGTACTCTACTTACTATATATACTAATTTTACAAGGAATATAGTTAATAAGGATACGATTAAGAGGATATTTTCAAATTCTAACATTACAAGGGATATAATTAATGAGGGATATAATTGAGTGAATATTATTAAAAATGGAGATTCTTAAGAATAACTGAGTAATTTGAAGAGCCATGAATTAACGTTGCCTTCATCATGATTCATCACGGGTTTTTTCCCTATAAATGGCTAAGCATCTAGTTCCCGTACATCTCTTGCTTCCCTTATTGGTGCTACGTCATCCATAGTTATATCATGTCCTGTAGTCACGATGTGCTCCACAGCTGATTTCAAACTGCCTGTCATGCCTCTCTTCTTTGCAGCTTTCGCTTCACCTAAGTGTTCCTTCATCCTAGTACTGATGAGTCTCCTTGTCTGACCGATATATACCTCTTGGCAGGTGGGGCATTCAACCCTGTAGATCCCTGTTGTCTCGTGAGGTTGTCGTTTATCTTTAGTCGATCCAAAGATGTTTTCGAGCTGGTTTCTGTCACACGTTTCTATGAGCTGTATTGATTCATGGCCGTTTAGGTTCCTTTTTATTACGTTAGTGACACCTTCGTAGTAGGTAATGGCCTTCCAAATCGTCCTTTCTGAGTCAGGGTTTAGTAAACTTGACCGTTCTTTCGTACGTCGGTTTTTTTGTAGATTTTTTCCGCCATTCTTGTGATTGTTGCTGGTTTAAAGCCATTTAAAATTGCAGTCTGGAAAATATACTGCATTTCCTTCTTCTTGGCTTCCACTTCAAGTGGAAAATCGTCATTTTTGTGTTGATTAAACGTAAATGATACAAAAAAATCAGCTAAAACTGTAGTGGAATCACATGTTCAACCACTTGTCCATCTGCACTCATTCATGCGTATTATGCCACGCATGCCCGTTCATCTCACTAATTTAAATTCAGCCACGCGTGCCCACAAGATGCCCACGAACAGTAGTAACACATAAATCACAAGGGTCATTTAATATGAATTACATACGGAGCAATGCCATCCCAAACGTGACTAAAAAGTGTCAAGTAGACACGGCGCTCTTTTTGATGACCACTTGCAAGGCGTTGGAATCCTTGCAATGTGATTATGGGTCAACATGTGAAATACGGAAAACTAATGAAATAAATTATAGATTTATTTCAAACATATGCATTGGTCCTGTGGGAAAATAGTTTTAAGTCAATGTTTAGTAAATAGAAATTAGGCTAAGATTTTGTATAAAAGGAGAAAGATATTTGGAATAAAACAACATTCATACAAGTGAATTTGGACTGCCTGCATCGGCACCCTTTCATTTGAGTGTTCATTGCGGCGCTTGCGCTGTACAGAAATATAGGCAGCTCACGCTTGCCATCAGCTTTGGCGCTAGACGCCGATATTTAGGTGAGTCCCTCCTTCCTCTAATTGTTATCATAATGGCCCCTAACAAAAACTTATTACAAAACTATTCATTATTCGACGCAATATTTTTTCTAGTTTTTACGGTTTTTTATGTAGTTATTTTGAATTTTGTACAATCGTGAACAATAGCCTCATGTATATATTTTTTTCAAATGATTCCAAAATTAAATTTTTATCTCCAATGGTTTTTGAAGTGCTAGACGCAAACAAAACCTCAATTCTCTGTTTTTCAATAAATATTGAAAATTTCAACCCTTCAGCAGAATTTCATTTCATGATCTACGAAATAAATACACGAAATTTCATTCAAATTAAGAAAAGTCGAGTCCAAGCGTTTGTCGATTTGACATGAAATGACCAGTATTGAATCTTGAGTGGATCTGGAATGGAAATATATTTCAAGGACTCTATGAGATAGCCAAGAAGATTATTGCAGATTCTCATTAGCAAAGACACATGGGTACTTCAAATCAATTGCAATTTATGCGATGAAATTGTTAGCCAAAGGTGTAGGAATCTCAAGAGACTAAGTCGACTTTGTGTTAAAATAAAATTAAAACGAGTGGTTCCTCCATCATCCCTGGGATGCCTAGTGAATCAACAAGCCTCATACCAATTGGTGATCGATTGAAGGAAGCCAATTCGAACTTAATTTCATTAAAATTTCGGAGTCATCTGGAAAATGATTTCTTGAGGATTGTTCAAAATTTTTGTAATTTGCTTCCACAATTCTTTAAAGTTATTGACTTCATTGAAATCACCTGTGCCAAGTGTCATCGATACGTTAACGGACATGGTCAGCATATCAACTCAATATGAAAAGTTCTAGTTTCATCACTGTCATCATCATCGCCGTCACCTCCCATATCCCCATTAAAGTAGCCACCACTGCAGCTTCCTCGTCGTCGATTTCATGACACCAATTGCCACTCAGCTAATCATGGCCTTCATCAATTTTGCATAGTATCGTGGTAACATTGCCAGCCACGCAGGCATATTCCATATCATTTCTGGTCATCCGTCCCGACAATACTCTACTCTCATGTAGAAGAGCCGCCCCATCAGCACTATGCGGTTCGACCTCGCCACATACGCCATAATGACCCGGGTTGGACCTGTCGTGGCTAAATCAACCTTTTCCGCACTATAGCGGAAAAGAGGCACATCATATCGTATCGTCTGCTAGAGAATACACAGAATAACTTAGTCATCCGCCAAAATGATGGAATGAAATAATTTAGAAAAAAAAAATATGGAAACGTTCCATGCGGAAATCTTGAACGTCGAGTGTCAAGTGCACAGAAGGCTGCCAAGGCGCTCTCTAGCCAAAGTCAAGGTGAGCCAGCAATGATGCTTGGCATCTTCTTTTGAATTTATTTAGATACTCGTATCTATCATATCTTTTGCCTCTTCGGGTTTTTTTTTATATTCTGCTACCCGTTTAGAAATCTCTTCAGTCAAGTGGCAGTAGCACAAAAAGATGAGCAGCAGAAAAAAAAATTGAAAAAGGCACACATGTAGCAAACATACGAACATGCATGACAAATAAAGTTTATAGGTTTTTTTTGCTGCAGTGTGCCAGTAGTAAAATTGAATGCAGTGCTGATGAGGCGCATATAAAAGATGCTGATGATGAAAAAATGAAGGAGCAGAAGCTCAGGCCGTTGAAACACAAGGAAATGTTTAAATAAATATCAGCTGGAATTTTCTATGCAGATTTGCAATTATGGATTCATTCATGCGTCTTTAATGAGGATTTGCATGATTGATGGTATGTGCAGAGCTAAGAGTATTCTAATTCGTAGACATTCAGTGAAAAGTGCTGGAAATTGTTGTCATTAAAATTGAACGTCAAGGATGCTTGGAGATCTATCCCCGATAAAATTATAACAACGTATTCATTACTTGATGAAAGCTGGGAACTTCCAATTGCAATATCACCTGCCTTGGATATATTTGAAAAAAAATTTCACTGCCTGTTTTTTTTTTAACTAGAAAGCTTGTTTTCTTTGCTAAAAATAAAGGAGCCATAGTGAAAGTTTGCTGTTGCTCTAAAAGATCTTAATCATGGTCTTATACGTCACAATTTCACGTTGCTCAACCACTGCATTTTTTAGATGTAAGAACGCCACAATTCGACGTCATAATAGAACCCATCACTAAAAGCGCGAAAGGATGACCCTAAAACGCCTGAAATATACTCATAGAAGTATATGAGTAGTACTAAAATCATTAGTTTGGTTGAATCGCACTTTGAAAACACAGCGTATTAGCTAACATGAATCATTAAAAAATGGTGACGACACATGGCATATAAATATGTGTAGCATTTATTCGAACATTCAGAAAAGAGCTTTTTATCGTGGGTTCACACGGGCCCGCACTACGAATCGCATTCCGAACCGCATTCCGAACCGCATTCCGATCCGACCTCCGAACCGCACTACCAACCGCACTGTCAGTCGCACTCGTATGACCACAAAACCGAAGTATCAAGCGGCACGACAATGCGGAAAACATGATTTTAGGTTGTCTGGCGGCAAGCGGCTTATGGTGATAGTTACGATTCAATTTCCACTGCCACCGTTTTGACCATGCGCGATCGAAAACCATGCAAGTGTGGCTGGCAGTGCAGCTCGTGTGAAGCGGGCTTAAGAATATGTTTTTTAAACAAAGTATCGTACTTATGAAGCCATCAAACTGAAAATATCTTGGTTCCTTTAGTAACGGCGGCACTCCAGTAAGAGAGCAGTTATTCAATTCTTTTCACTCGAGTGCCAAACTTTTTAGCTAGCTATTAACTCATCTGATATTAGAAGTTACACAAAAACCCTTTAAACATAATTCCTACACATGTTTTTTCATATACCCAACCTAACCATGATACATTTTTCATTGAATTACATCAGGAAATCATTACATCGTCATGGAGAGGAATAAGAGTAATCTGCAGGAAATATTCAATCAGCAAATGTGCCTTCCAAACCTGGTAGATTACATAAGTAAAACTCTTTGACTCGGCACTTCTTTTCATCTGCTTTTTTACATTGGTGTTATTCTGAACCTTTCAAACGAAATTCGTCATTGTCACCCCTTTCCAAAAAAAAAGTTGGCTCCTAAAATTCAAAACGATATGAATCTTTTTGTGTCTAGCCCCATACCAAAAATTCTATTTCATTTAATGAGTTCCTGATGAACAAAAATTCAAAGGACGTATTATGTGTCATACATCGTTTCAGATCAAACAGTTGTATCAGCATGGAAACTTATCGCAAGGATTCCTACTTGCTTATCATTGTCTCGCACATGTCTTACCACTTATGCAAGACAAGTTGAAGGAAACCAAGTCAAAAGAATTATCCTTGTTGAATCAACAATCGAAACAGAAATTGTATAGTTTGAATTGTTCTCCTTTCAATCGAGCTTTTTATATTAAATGTTAGAAAAGGACTAATACAGCCAATCGGGCGGAAGATAGTGGCAAAAAGTCTGCCGCATCGAAAAAAAAGGATAAAGTCAAAAAAACCAATGATGTCGTACACATCATGGAATGGAAACGACGAAGACGTTTTTTCATTTCAAATGATAAAGGAAAACGGAAAGAGAATCAGTAGAAAATTGTAATCAAACGAGAGTTCGTGGCGGATATGAAATTGAAAACGAAAAAAAATTGGTATTCTCTTTGGTGCACCATGAACAAAAAAAATACTGCTAAGTGGAAATAATCACTGCATGTTACGAATAAGAAATAGAACGTAGAGATGAATGAACACATTTGATGAAGACGTTGAAAAGAATATGGTCAAAGAAAAGTAGCATAGAATTCCAAGTTGCGGCAAAAAAAGCTTAAAATCTATTTGAAAGAGTTATAGAAAAGGGATATTGAACTGGATATGATATTATAGGAATCTGTACTTGGTGAATTTATTTCTTGATTCATCGCAAGGATAGGATTAAAAAGGATATGTTTTGTCCAGAATAAAGCAAGCAAAAAGAATGTAGATAGCTTAGGAGCCTGTATTTGACAAAGGGATTAACTAATGGTCGAACAAAATAGAAACATCACTAGCTTGTAGAAATGGAAGGCATATCGTCAAAACTTTTGTGAAAAAGGACGTATCATGCCGCTTAACAAGTGAAGTGGCAATTATTAAATTGTGCTTGAATACGTAAAAATGACTTTAAGCTTTGTCAGAACACACAGGATTTGTGTTATTTAGAGAAGTGTACCCAGATTTTATTGAAAACATATATTACACCCAGGTCCAATTTATTTTTACTAATCTATCAAAAACATTTTTTCCAGGCGTCATTTTTGTTTAAAGAAAACTTTGTTCGATGGAAATTTGAGTAGAGTTGCCAATTTCAGCAAATATGCCTCGATTTGTTGGAGGCTTGGCGGGTTTCTTGTGGATTCATTTTTTATTTGAGTTACGCTTAATTGAAGTTTGAATTGGGGGAACAGGTATGCAGAATAAATATTTATACCGCAATAAAAACTCTTTTCTAAAAGAAAAGCTGCAAATGTTGAAAAAATTGTTTTCATTCTAAAAATCACAAAAATTGATACTTGTAAATCCTTAAGGAAAATTCCTCTACTCCACTCAACAATCCTGTTTTGAGAGGAACTGTTAAAAAACAAAGTATTTGCCCCAAAAAATGGTAAATGTCTTGCTATTAATTGTCCTTGCAACGACTATTGGATCAAATATAAACCGAAATCTTCCGAAATTTGACCCTCAATATATGGTTCTCATATAAAAGAGGTTTAAGTTAGAACCGTAATAAAAATGAATTTACTAGCGAAAGTCGCATTGAATTTGGAGATCTACAAGACTTTTGCTTTATTTGTCTGACGGACGCTTTGTCCCGGGACGCAATGATGAATGTTTTGTATGCTGTGGAGACTATTAGGTTTGATCTCTTCAAAATTGAAGGTCCGGTGGTTGCTGGCAGGCCAGCACAATTTTCTACGTAATATCCTGATCCACTTCCCTATTCTTGGCTCTCAATCTTATTGCCAGAGATTCAGTCACATTAATGTTCGACTAAGAGGTACCGACAATATCCAAATTGTTTCGAGACTCACTCGAATCATGGCTGAATTTTCCCTTTCAGTTCACTCAGCTGGGAATGAGTGGGTGACCGCTAATTGGAGAAATAAATACGCGGACGAAACATGCTGCTTATGATATCGTTCTTTAAGTGGACCGAATCGATCTAGAAAGTTGTCGAATGGCACCCTTAGTCCCAAGTTCATATGGAATGTTGCGGAATTGTTATGCTTTTGATATCTATAAATCCACAAAAAAAAAATTCAAAATTAAAACAGCCAATAATTGAGGATTTTAAATCATCCCAAAAAATCGGAAGCTTCGTTAATCGGACTTTATCCTGATAAAAGCAAACGATGGGAGTAGACGTGCAAGCAAACACTCTCGCCGAAGAACAGCAGTCAGCGAAGCTCGTCAGTCATAGACCGAACTGCCTGGTCGCATCTAAAGCGCGACTAGGCCCACCAATCACATACCTCATCTGGGATGGCTTTCAAGTATGAACGCGTTTTGAACCGTTAAATATAGATCATAAATTAAAATACTCCAAGTAAATTAGATAGATAATTCCAATTCCGTCCAACTTTGCGTCACAAAAGCATTTTTTCATCTCGAAAATTCACGTTCTTGTTTTTATTAACTTCCCAGTATATGGGAAGTTCTTGTAATCGCCTCGAATATCGAAATTGAAATTTTCAACTTTTCTTCACGTTTTGAGGTCTATAGAGTATATATAAAGTGTTTTTAGAAAGAAGTATGTATGTGTGTGAGTGTGTGTGTGTGCGTACGTACGTGCGTTCGCGGGCAGTTTTTCTACGAGCATAACTCACGTAAACAAAGTCGTATCGACTTCGTTGAGGTGTCAATCGAAGCGTCTTTGCAATCTTAAGAGCTGATTAGTTTTTGGGACACTTCGGTCGGGGGGATTTGCTGTTTTCACCCCTGGAAGGTCAACCATGTTATGCGCTATATCTCACGAACCAAACATGCGACTTCATCATTAAGGTGTCAATCGACGGGTATTAACATTTTTATGAATCTATCAAATTTTTAAAAAAAATCGTTGGATTCGTTTTTTAATTTTTAAAAAAAAAATGCAAAAAATTAGGCATTTTTTCAAAAACACAAAATTTTTAACCTTATTTTCAAACCTCAGTAATCAATGTTTATATTATTTATATACTCCACATAGTTCTTGTAAAAAATCAGCAAATTTTTTTTTCATGTTTACAAAAAAAATTAAATAAAAAATAAAAAATCATTAAACGTTCAAGGTCATTTACGTCATTCATTATATCTCGAGAACCAAATATAATCTTTCCATCATTAAGGTGTCAATCGACGCGTATCAACATCTTTATGATGTTTTTATATTTTAAAAAAATTGTTAAAGCGTTTTTTACGATTTATTAAATTTTTTTTAGAAAAGTAGTGTTTTTTTCATAAAAAATTCCATTTTTAACCTGATTTGCACATCGTAATAATAAATGTTTATAGAATTTATAAACTTTTATCAATTTTTGTAGAGAAACCTGCAAAAACTTTTCTCATGATTACAACCAAATTGAATTAAAAATAAAAAATCATTCAAAGTCACCATGTAAAAAGGGTTTATTCGAATCATTATACCTTAAATCTCTTATTCTATAGACATTGTTGTATAGCCAATCAAAGTTTATTAATATTTGCAAAATTTCAGCAGATTTTCAATAGTCTTCACAGCACCATGTTTAACTTTAATGAAAAAACTGCTTTGTAACCTGTCCCCCCTCCGATTGATCTGCGTGAATAATCAATCAAACCAATGCACCAAAATCCTTACGTAATCAATCGACGCTCGCGTAGATGTTACGATTAATATTAAATCATTCCAATAATTTTTATGAGAGGTACATTTTTATTATTTGAAGTAGTATTATTTCCATAACTTTTATTGTGTTTAATATTTTTAATATCTATGTAGATATTACTGGGAAGGGAAGTTTTTTTGGTACTCGTCACATACCAAGCAACTCATTTTAGAATGCTGCCCTTTACCTCTTTTCTCAAAAATCTTCACAACTAAAAACGCATCGGAGGTGTGCCAATTTCTCCTCTCTTCTAGCCTCCTTCTTGCGGCGCCTTTCGGCTCTCTTTCTTCAAGAGTTGCTAGTGTAAGAATTCGACGTGTTTTTCTGCGCCAATATCTGCCGTCTACTTTACAGCGTTCTTAGTCGCGTTTCAAACGCGATTTAATCAAATTCTTGCAAACCTTTTTTGAAAAATGTGGAAGAACAACGGTTAAATATTTCCCCCTGCAAAGAATTTTCTTCGCAAATTAAATTTGTCTGGTCACTTGTGCCGCCCCTTTTGATGCAAACCTAATTTGAGAACCAACTTCCACCTGCTTTATTTGAAATCCTTGAATTTTTGTTTGCATTTAAAATATGAGCTTAAAAAATGGTTTAAATTTATATATAAAAACCTTGGCCAAATTGATTCGAAAAGACATAGTTTGGGAGCTCGAAAATTGCATCAAAATAGCTTTAAAAAAATCTGATTTACCTTAGAATCAAGTCTACGTTTTCACGATAAGAAAGAAGAATTAATATTTAGAAAATCCTTATAAAACTTTAGACTGTGGCTTTTATTTTACAGGCCAAGAAACTGCACATTCTTATTGATATCTAGAATAGTATTCATTATTGACCGCATTCTTAGAACTTTCGTTGAGCTGGGGACGAAAAGAACGTATTTTTTTTGTGATTACATGATATATATTTGGTTTGCGTTTATATATGAAACTATTGTATATTTTTGAAATTTGAACCGAAAAGTTAATGCAGTTGCAGAGTTTTACATGACGATATAATTTTTGGTTTTTTTTTCAGTTTCTCTAGTCTCACGTTTACAATTTACCAAGTTTTTCAATCCTAACATACATCAAGTTGTGATTAGTTGGTGATTCATCAGAGGAATGTTAATCCAGTTCGGAAAAATTTAGGGTCCAAAAAATAAGCTTTGTATTGTTTCAAATAAATTGGGATTTTTGTTTCTTAACTGGTTGATTTGCTATTTACACAAAATTTTCAGACGGTATATTATAAAAGATTCAATATTTCGATCCATATATACTTACCTACTTTCATGCTGTAAGAAACATATTAAATTGCACGATATCCGCAGTTCGGGTCTCTTTCAGTTAGTGCCACCACTTATCGTATAATAAGGCAGGTTTTTACAATTTATTTCTTTTTATATCCAAAATTTTAAGGTAACTTTATGATGCAAACATTTATTGCGTACCACGCGTAATTATGGAGCCTTCAAGAAGGATCTACAACTAATATCCGACCACTCATCATAATCCCACGCTACCAATCCTCGTATTCAAAATACAATACAATCCCACAATAATCATCAGTATTTTTTCCTTTCTTTTCCGTTGAATTTTTCATCATGTTGATTGTTGTTTCTCTCTCAAGTGTACCATTCTTGTTATTCTGTTCAAATTGAAACACCTATTGTGAGTTTTTGGGTTGTATATAATACGAAACCTTCATCCAGTCTTGAATTGAAGAAGTGATGCTTATTGTTACGCCTACTCTAAGCGACGATTCATTTTGAATACTAGAGAAAAATTTCAGGATGTTATAAATGGCAATGTTGAAATCATACTTAAAAGAAAAAGGTTTCTGAAGAGATGAATTTTTATATTTTAATGAAATGTATATTTATAGGAAAATGTCCAAAATTAATTTTGAGGAGGTCACTTCAACTGGAAAGGACAACCTCTTACTGGAGCTCGTATTACGCATAGTCGTTTTTTCTCTTCAATATCGCTGTATTTGGTACTAAACATGTAGCAGTCTCACATTCCATCCTCAGATTATATCCACTGCAGTCAACAATGAAAAATTCACTATAAAACCAGAAACATAGCAATTACTTCATCAAAGCCACTTCACCATACGATTCCCAGAACCATGGCTGCAGTAGCAACGAGCAACATGAGCTCTTTCAAAGATCACTTTATGCTTCAACTACTTTTACAGCTGGACGTCACAAAGCGTCCTTCTCGCCACCTCCATTGTTCCCTTGCAAGTAACAATTTTGATTCTCTCGCTTCGGCAACTTTCACTTCAAACAATCAGAATGCCTTATATCCTAAAACCTCCATGCACAATGTTCAGTAGCTTCCTTGCGCTACAATGAATCAAGTGTAGCATTCTGCATTCTACGGAATAGACATCAACTAATATAAACTATTGCAAGTCTCTCTCGAAATCCCTCCATTCATTCATTCATGAATTTATTCGTTGAGAAGACGAATAGTAGTAGTAGAAGTCATCGACGTTGCTATCACCACCATCATCATCATCGTCCTTATTGTTGTCGTTATCCTTGCGAAAAGCGAACAAGAATGCTTTCCATCCATTATTGCAGTTTTTTTCAATTGCCAGTCAAAGCCATATTTTCCTAGCTTTTGTGTTCAACTCACATTTGCAGGATTTCTAGGAGCATTTATTGGACAACTTAATGGAGATTTCAACAACTATATACGTTGGTTTTGTTGTTGTTGTTGATGAAAATTTCTTTGATGGTGAATCCTTGCAACTCAGTTGTGGTTTGCCTGACTTGAAATTCCAAGAACTGGAACAAGAACTGTTTATTATCGTTGATTGTACATCCTTAGTTAGTTTGCATCAACAACCACTATCAACTGAAACTCCACAAAATTTTGCAAGGATCCTAAAATATGTCGAAGGATAAGTAATGAGACCCAGTAGTGTGGTGAAGCATCAAATAAAAACTTAGCATTGCAAGTGCAATTTGTATAAGATTTTGTTTGAGGTTGAGTGGAAAGTCAACGAAGGATTCATATTTTGAATAAGACTGAAGGCTTTCACTTCAAGGAGTTCTAAGATGTGGTAATGATGAAAATGAAATTGTGAGACGGTGCCGAACACAAAGGTTTTCTTAGAAGGAAACAGCAACGTCTAAACCGAGCGTGATTAAATCGTTTCCTTTCTAATTATTTCCATATTGTTTGCATTGCTTTTGATAGTCATTTTAGGGCGACATGAAGTTTTGAGGGTATTTTTAATGACATGATAATAAAGAAGAGAGATTAATTTAATGGTTGTAGATGAAATCATAAAAATGTGTATTTTACTAAAACTGTCGAATATTTTTTTAATTGTGTCTGAAAAATATAGCAAATTGCGAGCCAATTTTTTGGAGTTTTTGCTTCTGAGAAAAAAGAAAATTATACAAAAAAATTCGGTCCTCATTTGTGTAACCTCATCGTAAACATCGTTGTTTTATCTACGAATTTTGTATTGAATGCAGCAATTTTCTCGTCGCGATTCGTTAGCTATGATTTGATTTGCATATAATTCCAAGAAGCCTTCACTATCGCGTAATTTGAAATTATATCAAAGGCCATTGTTTTTTCATCCAGATGCGGAAAATTGATTAGAATTGTTTTGTACGGATAGAAGTGTAAGCTTGTATTAATAGTAGTTGGAACTGAATTAATCGAATACAATTTTAAATATAAGAATCAAGAAAATTTTGTTAAAATTTCATAGCCACCTCTGGTGTATATTATCATACCGAATTGATGTAGGTTTGTAATCAAAAAGCAAAAAAAAAACTTGCAAAAGATTTCATTTTGCTTATTTTCTGGCGTTCGTAAATGTTGTCTTTCTCCAGAATGCGATATATCTTCATACAATAATAATTCAGCTTGATTTACTCGATAGGTTTGAAAATTCACTTTATTCTCCATACTTTTACAACGTCACTTTTATTTGGCTTGATAGAGATTTGAACCGCTGATTATACGCCACGCGAATCAAAAGTCTACCACTCGACGCCTTCATCCATGATTCTATGGGAAAGAAAAGTAGATCGCATGTGTTGAAATCGTAACAACAAATACTATTTATAAGTTATAGCATATAAGGTTTATTCAGGATTCGTTTAAAAGCTATATAGTATGTAGTATACATATATAGTACGTTTCGAAATTTATGTTCAAGTTTGTACACACTGTGTTTATTTATCAATTCTATAACAAAATCGTGCACAAGAGACGAATAGCAATTGTTGTATTAGAATCTACAACAAAATTTTGAACGATGTATTGTAAATTGCTTGCATTTGCCCTGATCCTGGTAAAGTAAGTAGTAAGTAGCATGTCCTTGTTTATTAAACGGTTTAACAAAGTCAGCGTCATGTTCTCAAATGGAAAACAAATTGAGTGTTTTTATTTAACCCTTCGACTGTACACTTCCGCCACGAATCTTAGATTGCATGTAGGGTCAACATGATTCCAGACGTTTTTCAGATTAGTTGTTAGTTGTATATTGGTAATTATCAATTTTTTTTATTTTTTTTTGTTTTTTTTTTTTGTATTAAACAATCGTTATTGAATGGCCCAGAATTTATTTTGGAGGAAAACTAAAATTATCTAGCGCCACACCACGGCTGAACAGGCTCTCTTGTTTTGCGATACAATAAATTGAAGGAAAATATGCGATCAAAACGACCGCATGTGCAGTCAAAGGGTTAATAGAGTTCTAAATAGCAGATAGTCATTGTTTTTGTTGTAGGCGATAAACCAGAATGCTTGATGGGCGATCTTAAAATGATTTGAAATTCAAACACCCTTTTTTGTCAAGCTTTAATTTTCTTTGTTATAATAATATTCGTAACTGAATTTTCATAATATTGTCTTAAGCATTTTGTTTTGTTCCTTAATAATTAGAATATAAAAATAAATTAAAGATATATGACATTAATAAATGATATTGAGTCTGAAGTAAATTTAATGAAGATGTCTATCATTGAACTTCCTTGACGGATCATTTCCGTTTTAGGCTTACGACGGGCCTATCCACGCATAGCATGTGTTTTCGCTCGTGGCATAGTGAGTGTAGGCATCTAAATCTATGCCTAGCTATCCGGGTTGAGGGTATTTGTTCCTTGGGTAATGTAGAGACTAATTCTGTTTCCTCGCAAAAGACTAATTTTGTTCGCTCGTTTTCCTTAGATTTAGCAATTTTTTTCGAGATACGGTCCTAGTCGCGTAATGTATTTGCGCTCTCTTAGTGGTACTTACTTACTTACATTGCGATAGTGAAGTCTTTGTGTCCGTGAAAAGTACTTACATATCTTACCAACCCTAACGTAGAAAAGTAGTTTTGATGAGGGTTGGTTTTTTTTGTATTCGTTTTTTCGATATTTCGTCTAATCGAGCATATTATCGTTAAGTTACGTAGTGAGGCCGAGCAAAAACTGCGGAAAAACAAATGCAACCGTATTCTCGTTTAACTGAGCTGGCTTGCCAAAAAACATCAGTTCTTCAGTGTTCGAGAGGCCGAACAAATTCATCTAAACGACAGCTAACATTCGTCTTTTATACCCTAAACTGAAGTGGGGCGAATTGTTGAGCCCTTGTGCCTACATCACAGGAGAAAACGGTCGTAAGCCAGAGAAAGGATACATTTCTCGGTCTTCGTTTGTTGGCATTTTGCCACGAAACAAAGACTTTTCGACGGAAAACCATGAATGTGTCCAAATTCTCATTGTGCTGCAAATTAGACATATACGAAAGTCATGACGAAAGGCCTTAATTTTTGTCAAATTCTCATATAGAATTTTGAATGGAGCGAGTCATTAAATAAAAATTAATTGGAAGGATAATACCTCACGTAGGGCCTGTAAGTAATGAAAATCTTCGCGAAGAATAGTTGAGCATAGTATAATCTTTGTTGATTACATAAATTTGGTTTCGGACATCATACCGCTAGTATGAAACTCGTTCTACGATCATATGTCAATGCCTCTCTTACTTTCGAAGATTATTCTTATGCCGGCTTCCCACGAAGCGTAAAATCGCGCGCCAACCCACGCCGCGACAATTTGTCCTGGCGGGCACGTGCCTCAATTCAAAGTCTCCGACTTAAATACCATATGTCATCACACGCTACTACGAACTATACTTTTCCCAAGGGGTGTTGGCGTGAGATGGCGCGTGAAATTACGCGCCGTGGGAAGTCAACATTACTGATACGATTCAAATTGTTTGTTTTTGAATTCGAATTTTTCAAAAATGCAAAAAAATTAATTAGGTCTCAATTTATTCAATTCACAGCGACAAAC
Source organism: Oxycera nigricornis (assembly GCA_963942545.1). Classification (NCBI taxonomy): domain Eukaryota; kingdom Metazoa; phylum Arthropoda; class Insecta; order Diptera; family Stratiomyidae; genus Oxycera; species Oxycera nigricornis. Next base: position 15,883,584 of record OZ012661.1, read on the forward strand.
AGACATTACTTCGGAATGTGTATCCATTCAATATCATATCATCATAATATTTTCCAAGCACGTGCGGTTCAGCTTACATAAATCGTCATCCGTGATAACAAAAATATTCTATCTTCATACGCATACAATTCCAACATTGATTCGGTACTTTTCCATGTCAATATCTGATCCAATCCAATCTAATCAGTATCTATAAGCTTCTTATCAAAATCACGTTTGGATTTCAAATCATTCACGTGAATGATTTATGTATGTGTCAAGTTCATATTTATGCGAGTTTTATTTGACCTAATCATAAATGGGATTCGGGATTTCAGTTTTTTTCTCGGTAAGAATTTATTGATAAAATATTTTAAACTTACGTACATCAATTGCGTAATCGTTTGATTGTGAAACTTTTTCAGATATAGTTGCTAATTGATTTCTGAAGAGGATTTAGTAAAGGAATTTTTTGGCTGCACAAAATTTTCTTCTATTCTTTAGTTGATTTCCATAAATTTTTATTTGTCATGTTTTATTCACCAACTGTTCGCTATTTAAAAATAATCAACGGATCATGGGATTTTTCTATCTTATTTTAATATATAAAAACGGATAATCAATCTGATTTATGTGGGACAGGAATATCTCATGAACTCGCTGTTGGGATGTGTGATGCCCAACTTGTTCAAAAGGCAATTGTGGATATTGATCGATGTCAAAATGATATTCCAAACACTTTTGATGAATATCTTTCAGAAACCGGTGCAAGTAAGTTTAGCCACAAGAAGAAGCATGTGATTGCGTTTATATAGATCACTGCCCGACCAAAAAAGGATGAAACATTTCATCACGCTTAGAACGGATGATCCACTTAGCTTATCACGTCTATATGCTAGGGTAATCTGGTGAGTCTGCTCTGGGAAACGTAGCCCACCCTCCTCCCCATTTCACCTCCATAAAAAAGAACAAAGTAACACACAACGATTTTTTGGAAACAGTGTCCTTAATGGAAGTCTTGTATCTGGAAAACTTGTGCAAATTTAATTTTTAACTACTAGAAAATACATCTTTTCGTGACAGCAATAATGAAAAATTTATAAGCGAAAAATAACATCAAAAATTGAGTAATAAATGTTTCAGGCGCCATTACTTTTTTGTCTTCACTTTTATCGCAAAATGTGTTTCCATGTTACTTTAAGGGGTTACATAGGTCTCGAAGGAAAAAACAACTTTTTCAAACAAAATGTATTTTAAAAACCAAAAATCTACTTTATTTAAAATTTACACACATAAATTTAAGCATTTCAAGAAGTTGTAAAAAAATTTCAGCTTAAAACGTCCAACCTTTTTTTGTGATAGGCAGAATATTTCGGTGCAGGTTCATCTCAAATCAAAAATTCAAAAAATTTCGTATAGTTTATGTCCTTGACTCGTGCTTGAACGAAGGAATTGAAAAAAAAAAATGAAATTTAAAGTTTTGAAATGGATTTGAATGAAATTCCGTCTCATATTTTTTTTTTAGCATTTTTCCGATTCTCATCGTTTCTAAAATATTTTTTCGTATAAAACAAAAACTAATCGACCGAATGAAAAACCCTTCGTTCAAGCACGAGTCAAAACTAATAAGAGGAACTGTGCAAAGTTTCAGCAAAATCGGTCGATTCGTTCTCAAAAAATAGTGCCTACCGAACGGAAAAACAAAGTTTCGAGAAAAACGCGTTTAAAGTTTTTTTTACCGCGATTTAATGAATTAAAGTTTTTTTTAGCGATTACATCGAATCGTCGATTTCAGGTCCATATAGTAATTCGTTCGCCTCATTCGCGATGTTTAGAGCATCCTTTTGATGTTGTGATGTTTGATGAAAAAAGGAGTTGATTTTACGAGGTAGAATCGCGCTGCATGCGTATAATACGCTAGGCAAGGCAGAGCGCCGTACCGACCACGCGGTATTCAAATCTCTTTAACTCCGGTAATATTACTCGAATTTTTTTTTCAAATTTGTGCATACTCTTGAAATACTATACTTTCATAAGGAATAAAAAAAAATCGATCGATTTTTTGAAATATAAGACCTATGTAACCCCTTAAGATAAATTTGCCATATGCCGTTTGCGGTATCGTTTGTTGCAATCACAATTAACAGGCGGGCGCTATTGCGTCTCAAAAGGGGCGTAAGATTAAATATGTTAAAAACACATTCTTCACGATTTAATCTCCTTTAAGGACGCAATAACTTCTGTCAATGGACTGAATTGACATTACGACAAACAATACTGCAAACGACTCATGGCAAAATGTTCTTAAAGTAGCAAACTGAATGTTATGCAAAAGTTCGGCATAAAATTGGGTGGGTCCTAGTAGTGCTGGCAGTAACATCGATTGAGGAAAAATGTATGTTGGCTTGAAATACTAAGATTCTGGATTAAGTTCTATGTAATTGACGGTCCTTAGTTGATGGGTGCTGTGTTAGAGAATTTGGTATTCGAAAAGTTGAAGTCAGACTCTCTTCATGTGACTGAGTGTCCATTGGTTCCTTGGTTTAAGCAGTCCGTGTAGTTTGCTGTCATTAGCTTTTTGTTAAACTTAAAAATGCTACTTAAATGGTTTCAGATTCAGTCCTTTGTGAAGCTCTGTTTAATTAAATTCCTATCGTACGGTTTTGAGTCGCATCACGTTTTGTTGAGATAAATATATGGAAAACAATAAAAGTCCAGGTTATGATTAAATGTACGTTTTCCATGGTAATGAATGTCTTGCAAGAAATTTCCATATTTCAGTTTTAAACCCGACAAACCGCAGAATGATAATTTATTGAAATAGCCGTATATACCCTGCCCCTGCATAATAAACACCTAATTAGAAGAGAGAGAATACCTTTCGGTAGATTTCTTTGAAGGCAAATTTGTATCCATTTTTAATTGCATCGTCTCAATTAATTCTGAGAACAAATATAGAAAAATTAATTTGAAACGAAGGACACACAAAAAATATACATGAATGAATGCAATTCGCCAACAATTTAACTGTGTTTGACTCCTGTCGCTTGTACTTTATGATGGAGCAAAGCCTCTCAATATTACATCCATTATGCCATCCACCAACACGACATCTTACACTTAACTTACAAATCCACCGTAGATCACTTCCTGTATCTCCATAAACCATTCATTCTGACCCATGTATCTTATCTCGTCCATTTGAAATCTAGTGTCTCTGGCCCAAACACTGAATCGATAGAAAGATTGCTACAAAGTATCTTGAAGATTTTATATCGTGACTCTTAAGAACGATGATGTTTTGGTATTTTATTTTCCGTTGCGATGACCATCTTCACGATTTCTAGCGGAAATTCGTCGTGAAGGTTGGCAATTTTTAAGGAGCTGTTCTCGTTTTCGGTAGAGTTAGGGTTGAACTAAAGTTTGATAGAAATCTTCCGGTTTTTTCTCTCTCTCTCTCTTGACCGTGTTAAATGACCTTTTGCTCTCGACAAGGAATGGGTGTGATAATGACCTGACAGAACTTGTTCCTGCTATCTTTTTCACCAGGATTGAAAACCGGAATTTTTATCTAAGATGATAAAAATAAGGTGAAATTTTTGGGTTCGTTTGAAGAAATGGACTTAATTTTATGTGTTCTGTCCAATCTTAAGAAATTAATTTGTGAAATGGATTTTCTACCAAAAAAAATTAATCCAATTTGAATCCTTTGATTCATCACTGCAATATCTTTCAGATGCTTTTCATAAGTCTATTTTGCTATAATCCATTTCATCATATTTTTCATGGCAAACATTTAAAACGAGGAAAATCTGTCGACTTTCTAGCATCCATCAATTTTTCCGCGTATTTTCTCAATTCAGCATAAATTTTTCCTATCATTTTAACTCAATTCGGGATTTACTTAAATTGACGGCTCGGCATGTTCATCAAATCGGAAATTATCATTAGAACATTTCAACATTTCTCTACCTTTTCACTCAATCATTTACGGCAAGAACTCGAAAGATGTCCTGTGCCTGCTTTATTGCCTTGCCTGCATAGAAAATGGAAAAACGATGCGAAATCTAGATCACGAACAAGTTCGTACGCGCTTTAGTCAGATTGGAAGCTTTTCCTTTACTTCTTCTTTATTTTTTGGGGGCTTAATGAAGGGTAGATAATATTTTCGGTGCCACGTTAAGAAGTGAATGGGTGATGAACTATGGATTGATGCGGACTCATGTTTATTTTGCCAGGATTCAATTTTTTTTTGCGCAGTGTTCGTTCCCTGTTTGTTTGGTCGCGTGCTCTGCCTTAGTCATGTTTGTCTGGCTTTTCTGGTTTAATGAAATAAGATAATCCAATTATGCAATAAATACGAAATAAGGACGAAGGATCAGGTTTGTGTGTTCCATTTGCGATTCAATATGAGTATGAATTACATTTTTCCCAAGGACGAACGGTGTGTTCTTTCATGCAAAGTGAATGACGGGGGATGAGTTGCTTTGGAAATGATGAATTAAAGGAATCGCATAGTGATGCGTGAAATAATTTAAATGAAGCGCAATGAAAATTCAATGGGATTTTTTTTGGGGGGGGGAATGTTAGCATATGCTAGCTGGTTTTTATTTATAAAAACGAAATTGAGATGAAAGCTAAATGTATTCAAGGCCTAAATTGAAAATGTGATACGATTAAAATTTTATTTTCAGCTTATCTGCCTAGAGTTGTCCCTTTGATGCTTAGATTTCGTTGAATATATTATGATTGTCTCTGTGCCTTCATTAAATATATTTGAATATAAATAGCCCTGGTCACAAACTTCTACTTCAAAAACATCCAAAGTATCTCCATAATATTCGAGTAAAAAACAGTTTAAACTATCCTAGATGAAAATCAGTCATGTGAAAATATGTATGTATATATTTTGAGGGTTTATTTTATGTTTATAGAAACAATATGAATTCCTTGTGTGGAATAGTGCAGGAGATTTTTTTCGAAAATTTTCAATAAAAGGTCAACAAAAAAACATACTATTAGATAAAAATGGTTCAATTTTCCAGGAAAAATTTCACGAGTAATGAAAGTTTTTCAAAATAAAATTTCACAATTTTTTTCTCTCGATGCAACGTTTTCAAAACACTGTGCCAATGCCTAGAATGTGAGATTCCCCGGTCGCTGTTTGGGCGCCTTTGTTCGCTTTCTAGAAATGACCACAAAGTTGATCGCATGGTGGCGATCTTAAACAAATTTTTTTCATCCCGACCAGCTCACCGAGTAGTAGATGCTAGGAAAAAAGCGAAAAAAGTACCTAACACCAACCGCAAATCCTTTGTGACACCGTACCACGCCATGTCGAGGAAATCATATCCATAAAAAAAGCACACTGTTCTAAAAAGTTCCCAAAATTATCACTTTTGCTAACAAAAAATATTCCTTGAAAAAGCAGTCCAAAGTTTCAACGGAATGTTTTTGAATCTTGAAATAGCATTAAAAGACTTGAAATTAAAAAAAAAAGTAGTTTAAAAATTTGACAAGCATTTTTTTCACTAATAACATTTTTTTTTATTTTTTTTCAGGTAACTAGCTATTCTTCAATTGCGATAATTGTAAATTTTGTCAACAACAGTGAGTAAGACAAATCCATTTCAGCATTTTTAAGCCGATTTTTTAATGAAAACTGAGTTTATTTTCTATGTTGCGGGTACTTATACCGTTCGTTCAAAAAATAAATATCTTCGATCGGTATTTGTGTTGATGTCGTTCGAAAACCAATTTGAATGTCGAATCCCATCATTACAAATGAGCCACAAAGAGAAAAAAGCCCAGGGTTTTTTTACTTGGTCTATTTTCGCCATCAATCACCTGTTTGTCGTCTCCCTGCGTTCTAAAATTCGACTGCGTTTTTCGTCACTTTGTTTTATAGCTTTCAAAAGATTCGAAGTTTCATTTTGACGTCGTTTCAGATTGCTTATGTTTTGTTGTTGTGGTTATTGATGCAAATCCTTTTAATGTCTAGGTTGCTACTGCTCCCGGTGTTGGCGCGAGGTTTTTCTATTCTTGTCTCGAAACAATCATTACATAATCAAAAAGTCTCGGACTATTTTCCACTTTATTTTAATAAAACTTTAAAAAACACAAGAACGATAATTTCCTTCGAAGTGGATATTTTATTTTATTTTAGACACAAACATATGTTTCAGCAGCTACTTGCTACCTTTCTCGGTGTTGTACATAATTTTATGAATATAATAATATTAAGAGCCTCCATAATTTAAATCTTTACTCGACTCTACAAGTCTCACTGGAGTGGTTTCATTTACAAAGATAGGCTTTACAGTGGGTGCCTAATATAGTTAAGGGATATTTTTACTAAGCCTTGAGTAATTTTCGCTTTGGTTGAAAATCATTCCAGGTTTCTTTTTTGAAACTTGAAAAGCGACATTGAGCGATGAACCTTGCAGTCTCTTTCGAATTGTACGGAACTTTTTGTTTGATCCATTTTTTAAAATGTTGAATAAGACCAGAACAGATCTGTTTTCAGTTGACCGTTGAGAGGGGGCACGCTGATTTTTGCAGAAAAAGTTGTGAAATAACTCGTATAACAATAATTAATATACAGGGTGTTTTGTATTCGGTGGCATAAAATGACACCACGTATTCTTTGAAGTGTCCCGAGAAAAAAATCGTATTAGAGGGGGGTGGTAAATCCGAAGGGGTTTCGCGATATAGGAGGGGGAAGTACCCCGCTCCATAACCACGACCTGGCAAGTGTAAATCGTCATAACTACTTTATTTTTATGTGTAGACTTTTGAAAAAGAATGCGTTCGATAGCCTGTCAATGTATCTTTTTAGAAATGTATTAACAAGTGCCCCCAGTGCTGCCACTTTTACACGAAAAAATGAGAAACTTAAAACAACCGGAAAAAAATTGCTAATTTTGACTTTTGCGACCGTGTTAAACGCTAAAGTGATGTCCTAACCTATAAAAATTCTTATCTTGACAGAAAGCCTTACTTTCTGCTTGAATGCTTCCGAAGAAAAAGGTTGCCGATTTTCCTTTGTTTCCTTCGAAAAATAGAAAACTAAAATTTTGTGAAATTTTGCTGACTTACTTTATTATGGAAAATAATAACTAAAGATCTAAAGTTACAATTTATTTTGAACTTATCATTAAACAGCAGAATGACTTGTGATCACATAAACTGTTCTAGGTTGTTTTACTTCCACAGAAATGCAAAGAAGAGCTCTTTTCTTAATTTCTGTGACTACATCGAAATGCATGAGTTCCTATCTTATGTTTTCACTAGCTGCCTCAATTCTTAAATCTAATTCTTGAACTGATGACACAGGTGTCTTGTAAACTTCTTGCTTCATTGCAACCCACACATAAAAATCAAGGATAGCTAGATCTGGAGACCGGGGTAGCCAGCTAATTGGACCATTTCGACCTATCCACCTTCCTGGATAGTTTGAGGCAAGTAAATGGGTGATTTCTTGGCCAGTATGGCTTGGAGCACCATCGTGTTGGTAGTACATGCTGTTCAAATTGATTATTGTTGTATCTTCCAATAAAGCTTGCAGCTCTTTACCCAAAAAATTTAGATATCCGGCAGAATTCAGCCTATCCGGCAAACGGAATGGCCCAACTATCCTACGCCCCAGGACGCCTGCCCACTATTTTTGCTAAATCTACGCTATGTAGAAGTGGCTTTGGTTACTCTGGGATTGATAAGAGCCCATAGATGGCTGTTGTGGAAGTTGTTGACACCATCCCTTGAAAAATGTGACTCGCCGGTCCATAAAATGTTACTAATGAAGTTGGAGTCCGCTCGATCCCGTTCGTTAAGCCACTCACAAAACCCAACCTTTTTCACGTAATCTTCGGGAAATAACTCTTGCATGGGTTGAAAATGGTAAGGGGGCATCCTTCCCTTGCTTAAAACTCTCCAAATTGTGGTCGCTGATAAGCCCAGCCACAAAGCTAGCTTGTGAGTTGATAAGTCTGGTTCGTTGCGTACTATGGATAGTATGTGCTCCTCCTGATTTGCGTCCCTGAAAGTTCCTGGTCGGTTGCCAAAACAATGCAGTTGGAAACTTACAAACTTTCCATGCAGTCTCATGATGGTTCTGGTATCCGATAATCGTCGGCTCGGATTCCTCGTTTGATATTCCTCCTGTGCACATGCCACATTGCCATCGCAAAATCCGTAAATGTAATGCAAGTCAGCATATTCCTCGTTGGTAAAGTTAGCCGTGATTGTATATGTTAAGACATAAGCACTTCTTGATTCTTTTCAATTGACGATTCCACTAAGTTATGCAGCATTTCGACACAACATTTATACCCCTTTGTACTATCAGGTGCTGATTATTAAACATTAACTTTATGTCATCCTTAAAACGTCGAATTTTAATTATCTCAGCCTAAAAACTGTTCAATACTAAAGCAGATCCAACAAATAGCATGAAGAAAACCAATCACTCAAAAATCTTTCCACTGTGGGATTATGCCAGGTAGATTATAAAATTTTATGACTTTTGGCTAATTCCGAGGGATCACACAAATTATGAGTTTTCTATTTTTCGAAGGAAATAAAGGAAAATTGGCAACCTTTTTCTTCGGAAGTATTCAAGTAGAAAGTAAGGCTTTCTGTCAAGATAATAATTTTAATAGGTTAAAACATCACTTTAGCGTTTAACACGGTCGCGAAAGTCAAAATAAGCAATTTTTTTCCGGTTGTTTTAAGTTTCTCATTTTTTCGTGTAAAACTGGCAGCATTGGGGGCAATTGTTAATACATTCCTAAAAAGATACATTGACAGGCTATCGAACGCATTCTTTTTCAAAAGTCTACACATAAAAATAAAGTAGTTATGACGATTTACACGTGCCAGGTCGTGGTTATGGAGCGGGGTACTTCCCCCTCCTATATCTCGAAACCCCTTCGGATTTACCACCCCCCTCTAATACGATTTTTTTCTCGGGACACTTCAAAGAATACGTGGTGTCATTTTATGCCACCGAATACAAAACACCCTGTATACTCCCTCTCAAAAAAGTCGGGAACATTAAAAAAAATTCGAAATGTTTAAAAATTTAAAAAAATGGTGTTTTTCCTGCTTGTCTCACTTATAGCTTTAAAACGGTTCATTCCAGAGCAACGTTGCCCGAAAATGAAAGTTGCGTGATAAAATTTTCTACAAGATAGAATTGGTTTAAAATTCTAAAATATTTAACCCTTGCCGCAAATTTTTAAAAACAGGAAAAAAAGCCGTTTCTTCAATTTTTTTACCATTTCAAATGAATTTAGGACCTTCATAGTTCGCCTAAAAAATCTTTATAATAGAGTAAAACCGCACACAAGTTTTTATCAAAATCGAATCAGTAGATTTCACATAACAACTTGGCAATCAAAATTTATTGAAAAAAATTCAATTTTTTTTTTGAAAGGTTGCAAGTCAGAAACTGAAGCCCATAGAAGTTTGAAGTGTGATTTTTTTTATGAGTTGTGGATGTTGTGGGTGACAATTTTGTGTATACGGGAAGATATTTCATGGAAAGTGTGGTTTCGGCGTGTCGGATGGCATCCTCATCAGGTGCTGTCATAAGCCATCCGTCACGAAACAGCACTACCACGGTTAGCTTGTTGATTCGTTATATTTCAACCATTTTTATAATTTACATCTGCGAATTATAACGACCGTCAATGGGTTCGTATATAGCTACGTTGCTAAGTTTAAGTTTATCATTGGTTAGAACCTCCTAGTCTAGTCAACAACATTGTTTTCTAGTTTTTGTGCATTATAGTTAGCAACTTACTAACACGGGAAGATATGTTATGGGCTCAAATTGGTTTTTTTGAATACTCGTTATATTTTCTTGGTTGATTTGGGTCAAGAACCCTGCATTGAAAGGCTGTTGATAATTTTTCCTGTTTAAGGAGGAACACCACTGTAGGATTTTCAAAAAAATTTTTTTGTTCCTCTAAAGTATACATTATCATCATAGAAATCATGTAGCACAGTTTCCTATAGTGGACAAATCTGTAAGTGTTAGAAATTTTGAATTAGCGCGGCGCCTCTCACTGCTCTATCGGAGCGCAATCCGCGCGTATCCTCGCGCGTTTTCCTGCGCGCTGTTGGTATTGAAATATAGAACAATTTTAAATATAAATTTCTCAAAACTGTACACGTGCTCTGTTAGTTGTACGTTAGCAGAAAACGCTGAAGTACGTATTTTGCAGACTAGAGTTATATCAATTTTATTAATCATTTTTCTATAACTTAAACTTTAAACGCGTTTATATCGGAACAACGTTTTTCAAACTGGCCGGACTCTTTTCTCAAACAATTTTTGTTCGATTTACTTGAAATTATTATAGTATGTTCAAAACTAGTGTCTGCTAGGGAGTAGGTATATTTTTTTTTAATGTTGCATATTTCAATTGTTATTAACAATTTTCGAGGTTTTTTTTCGTTTTCACATATTTTTCCGAAATGACACCATTTTGTCAAAAATCAATTCTCTTCTCTAGCTGTTATTATGCTTCATCGATAATTATTTGTTTGATAACCATAACCTTAACATTTCAGGAGAAAAAAGTCCGGCCGCGAAGCCATGAAAAAATAAGGCGTTCCTGGAGAAATACTAGGGAGCCGCCATTTTGTTTTCTAAACTTCTGAAAAAATTCAAAGAGGATGTCAAATACTTGTACAATATAGACCTTTTTACCAAACTTCGATATGTTGTTTGGTTTTTGAGAAACAAATTCCCAAAAAACGACTTTTTTTTACCTGTGGTGTTCCAACTTAAGTGTTTTAAATAATTTTCTGTAAATTTGAGTGAGTTTCTTATTAAAAAAAGGAAATAGATTTATTGTTTTTTGAATATCCAAAGTGGAAGGTCGAGCTTGGACATCATACAACTTTGGAGACGTTCGAAAAGATTTTAATTTAATTTTAGGGACTAAAAATCATGACTAAAGACAATTTTTTTTTTCAAAAAGTGTCTACATCTGAATTCCAGATGTCAAAAGAATTTTTCGAATTTAAATTTGATTATATCTTGGACGATGTTTTAGATTGACTGTTACTAAGATTTATTATTGTAATCATTATATGCTGATCCATTTGACGAATCGGCTCAGAAAAGCAGTCGAGATTTATAGCTTATCTACATTCGCTATTCATGATCTCAAATTCACCCCCATCAATCCATCATATTCCATTTAACACAATGCACGCAAACCATCTAGTTTTTGATAGTAAAATCCATAAAATAGGTGTTAATAAGGACATGAATCGATTCTCGTTAGATTAGTTATAGTTTTTTCGCTTTTATTCGACATACTCCCATTCTATAATAGTTGACATATAGTTAGCATACTTTTATGGTTGATGCACAATCAACTTTTAATGGATTTCTCTTATCACCAACAAGGCTTGGCTTTTCATCACAGTGCATTAAGTATAGTATAGGTAGTATGGAAAATGTCAGTTTATTGTGTAATTATGGCTTTTATGTTGCCATTATCTTTTGTCATGGTTTCTAGTATAGATATTAGCTTTACTACTGCTTTTGTCGGCACAATTATCTAGTAACTTTTGTAGTGTTTTGCGGTGCTTTATGGTGTTACGATAGAATATAACCTGCACTCAGATAGGGGTTAGTAAGTGAGCAGGCTAGCAAGTAGTGTTCCACAAACATAGAGTAATTAATTGTTTATAGTCATTTTCACTTTTCAATTATTCAATCATGCTTTCAAGCAGGTCGAGTTGTATTTTTGTAGGAAGCACTATCAACGCTTTTTTTGTCTTAATTAATTATAGAAATTACACGCGATATCCATTAGAACAAGCAATATGCATTCAACGAAAATAAGCTTCTAGACTCCAAAAAAACTGAATTCTATTCGTTCAAATTTGTCTTGAAGAAGTAACAACTCAATTGAAAACTCTAAAATCTGAAGATTGTATACAATCTTCCCGAAAAAACTTTCCATTGAAGTCAATCTCAATTTCGTCTCCTAAAATATTAACTTCCCAGTATATGGGAAGTTCTTGTAATCGCCTCGTAAATCGAAATTGAAATTTTCAACATTTCTTTACGTTTTGAGGTCTATAGAGTATATGTAAAGTGTTTTTAGAAAGGGAGATGTATGTGTGTGTGTGTGTATGTACGTACGTATGTACGTTCGTGGACACTTTTTTCTACGAGCATAACTCACGTAAACAAAGTCGTATCGACTTTGTTGAGGTGTCAATCGAAGCGTCTTTGCAATCTTAAGAGCTGATTAGTTTTTGGGAAACTTCGGTCGGGAGGGTTTGCTGTTTTGCCCGTTTGAAGGTCATTTCTGTCATGCGTTATATCTCGCGAACCAAACCTACTATTTTTTTGTACAAGGTGTCAATCGACGCGCATTGACATTTATGTGGTTCTAGCAAATTTTTAAAAAAATTCTTGAAGCCGTTTTTTAATTTTTTAAAAAAAAGTGCAAAAAATTAGTTTTTTTTTCAAAAACACAAAATTTTTAACCTGATTTTCAAACTCAAGTAATCAATGTTTATATAATTTATATAGTCCAAATAGTTTTTGTGAAAAAAACAACAGAAGTTTTTTTCATGATTACAAAAAAAAATTAAAAATAAAAAATCATTAAACGTTCAAGGTCATTTACGTCATTCATTATATCTCGAGAACTAAATATAATCTTTCCATCATTAAGGTGTCAATCGACGCGTATTAACATTTTTATGATATTTTTAAATATTAAAAAAATCGTTAAAGCGGTTTTTCTAATTTATTAAAAAAAATGGAAAATATGTGTTTTTTTCATAAAAAAATTCATTTTTAACCTGATTTGCACATCGTAATAATAAATGTTTATAGAATTTATAAACTTTTATCAATTTTTGTAGAGGAACCAATAAAAATTTTTCTCATGATTACAAAAAAAATTAAATTAAAAATAAAAAATCATTCAAAGTCACCTTGTAAAAAGGGTTCATTCGAATCATTATACCTTAAATCTCTTATTCTAAAGACATTGTTGTATAGTCAATCAAAGTTTATTAATATTTGCAAAATTTCAGCAGATTTTCAATAGTCTTCACAGCACCATGTTTAACTTTAATGAAAAAACTGCTTTGTAACCTGTACCCCCCTCCGATTGATCCGCGTGAATAATCAATCGAACCAATGCACCAAAATCCTTACGTAATCAATTGACGCTCCATTAGATGTTGCGATTAATATTAAATTATTCCAATAATTTTTATGAGAGGTACATTTTATTATTTGAAGTAGTATTATTTCCATAATTATTATTGTGTTTAATATTTTTAATATCTATGTAGATATTACTGGGAAGTTGACCGTGTGGACCTCATGGGTCGCACCTCACGGCTTGTTTTTTTTGCATATTTATCTCTAAAAATCTGTAATGCATTTTTTTATTTCGCCATTATTTATTTTAGATTCATTCACTTCAATAATACATTTCCCATGTACTTCATATTTGAGTGTATTTTAAAGTCAAAACTTGAGAATAACTGAAATGTTCGCCGTCATCATCATCAGCAACACCAGCATACGTATGTAAATTGAATGTCAAAATTTTATTCCATCTATTCTGAAATCATCATCCACGAAGAAGTCATTTTATATATGCATGAATAGAAACAAAACATTTTCCCAAGTCGCGTTGCTACAAGCAAGTAGTGTGAGAAAAAAACCTCTTAAATAAAATATACAAATCATTCTTTGCGTATTACGTCGTTCTTTCTTAACAGAAAATGTTATGTTGAAGGTGTGTAGTGAGTATTTCAATTTCTTTAAGGGGTCCCAAGACGATATCACAACGCATTTATCAACTTCAGAATTTGATATAAAAACATTAACATTTAAAGCGACACGCGGATTGTACATATCCGTCAGTCAACTAATATCCAGGAAAGATAAAAACAACCCTGCAAGGCTTGATGTCCTTTGACTGCGACATAGCAATTAGCCTATTGATTGTTCAAGGAAAATCGATAGGAATATTCTTGATTCTGTGCGGATGTAGTATATGTGTGTAATTTACGCTCGACCTTAACGAGTAGTGAACTAAAAAAAAGAAAAAGTACGAAACAACAAAGCGTTTTCATGTCGTCTTGTCGTAAAAGTTATTGATGACTTCTTTTTCAGTTTTCTATTTAGGCTTCATGTTCAACATAGAGCCCGCACTATAGAGTGTGAAGGCGTTCGCTAGAAGTTTGTCATCAATATCCTGTAGACGTGAAAGTGAATGATTAGGATTCTAGTGGTTGGGAAGCGAATAAAACATAGTTAATGTTCTGTGCTCGATTTGGTCGTAAAAAATGCATTAAGTGAGAAAATAGATTTTTATTAAAAAAACTAACAAAATTTCAAAAATTTAAACACGAAAAAAAACCTGAATCAACACCTGTTAAGTGTGTGGAGGTGACCACTCATATCATATTCGAAAAGGAAAATATCTATTAAAAATATTTGAATTTATGTTGAATCCAGAATGGAACATTTTTATTCAATATCTCCACCAGTTTGTTAAATATCCAACGATTATCATTTTCATATTTGGACCTGGACTACATCCTGACAAAGAAAAGAACGAATAGAAAAGAAGCGCGCGAACAAACTAGACACACAAGAATAAAACAGGAGAATCAGCTGGAATTTTGAAGCCCACTCTTCCATGTCTTATCAGGTGTGAAAACGCATTATGTACGTGGCTAGGCCCACCTTATACTTGTAATGTCAGAAACCCTGTTTTCTTCCTGAAAGGAAGACGATGAGTGAATCCGAAAGGAAAGTTTCGTTAGCTACTTTTTAGTCCATTATATTTATTGGGATATTTTTGAAAAAAGGAAGATAATTAGTGCAAACCTTGGCTATATTTTGGTGATACCATTACAATAGCGATGATGAAAGAGCGGTGTGCAAAATGACAATGGTTGGAGTTGAAATATCGCCAAACAGGACTTTTCACAGGTGATACACTTGCGCAGTGAATGCAATGTATCGTTGGTACATTGTTTGCATTTCCTTTCTATGTTCCTGAACCTAAAAAAGCACGCAAGCAATTTAAATTTAACTTCTGGAAAGCGAATTACCTACTTTTGTAGAAGTTCTCAGTTTGGTGGATTGGGCTTCTTATTTGATAGTCTTGGTTTTGAAAATGGGTTTTTTAATTCAGCTCTCTTCTTTGTGCTTTTGTCAATCGCTTCACTCCTTATCTTAGCCGTTCCTTATCCTTCCTGACTAACCCGGAATGTTTTAGCTATTCTGAAGTTGAACGATCTAGTCCATCGTCTTTTTAAATCTAACAGAACTCCTGAAAACTATATTGCCTTTTCTAAACACCGTACATAAGCTAAACTTGAAACTAAAAGAGCTTTGCGTAACTGCTGTGCTTGTATCCAATACTGTAATCTAGTTAAACCAAGCCGTATTGTTTCTATCTCCTAAGTTTTCGTTCAGGACTCCCAATACTGTTCCGTTAAACGGTGAACTACGTTCGACTGCTGGAAAAATCTGCGAAATATTTGCTGAATTGATTTTTTCGACTTATCCTGCCTACAGTCACCAAAATACTACTAATATTCCGTAACACTTATTTCTTTATATCCACAAATCCAACTGAACTTCAAAATGATCGATTCGTTGGATTCCAGCCTGGGCCGGGGATCAAATCCTTATCCTCCTCACCTTTCTTAAATTTTTCATCTCCCTAATTTTTGGAAATCACTTAACATTTTCCTTGCACTTAAGTCTGGTTGCCCATCCAATGCCACCAATTATCGTCCCATTTCGTTACTTTAATGTCTTCTCAAATTCTTGCAACACATTGTCTACAATAAAATCTATCAAGCACTTTACTGTGGGTTTTCCCAGTTCTAACACGACTTTCTTCCGAAACGATCGGACAACATAAATATCCTAGGACTTGTCCACACTGCTGCTTAGTCCATTCCCTCACTCATTTTGCATGTTTAAGCAGAATTTAAAGCGCACTTTATTTAGTTGGCTTTTCTATATTTTTCTATTTCATTGCTGTCTTTTTATTGGACTATCTTAGTCTGTAAGAAGAAATCTAAACAAATAAATTATAACTGTTCGAATCTTCGAGACTGGAATCCTTAATTTTCTTCTTTTGTACAATGAAGCTCCAATTCACCAGGAGAGTTATACACTGCGTATTGCTTTTCCATTTTTGTCTTTTAGTCATAGTTCGAGATTTAACCGTCTGGCTCAATCTTGTCTATTTTTTATAGCATGCAAGTCGAAGAAATCCTTAATAGGCGGATAACATGTGTGATTATAATTTTACTTAATACTCGCTTGAATATAAAAATGTGCCTAGAATATTTCCTACACTATACACCAAACCAAAACCCCAGACAGCATACTTCATGATCGAACTATCCACCGAATTGACGGTCTCCTATTCTGTTGTTCTCGAGCTCGTGACCCCTAATACCGACCACAGTCTTCTGCTTTGAAACGATGCACCAGCCAGGACCGCTACCGTCAACTTTACAGCTGCTGATGAGTCTGGTGAACAATTGAAGCTGTTTCGCTTGTCGTTGACGATCGTTTTCAGTAGATTTATTATTGTTTATGAGAAAAATAAGTTCGTTATAAATCCTTTCTTACTTTCTACGATTGTGTATTTATTTTTCTTGGACTAAATGAGCACCGTTCAATCTAATTCAGCATCTTCATCATTGATGCAATATTCCGAATCGAGCAACATGTATTGTTTAAAATTGAGTCGATTTTTCCAGCGTCGCTCTCAATTAGACATTCATTCTATTTTATAGTATTTGTTTGAATTATTTGCATTGAATACAATGTAACTCGATGAACAAAAAATAACCGCATTACATTTTGAGTGATATGGTTTTTTTCCAGAAGATACTTAATTAAATCTTTGCCAATTAATCGTTTATTTTCAATAAATATCGTATTCATCTTAAATTATAACAAGCCCTTGAGGTCCACACGGTCAACTTCCCAATAATATCTAGATAAACATTAAAAATATTAAACACAATAATAATTTTGAAAATACTACTACTTTAAATAATAATAATGAGAGGTATTCATAGCAGTAACAGGAATGAGTTAATATTAATCATATCATTTACGGGAGGGTCCATTGATTAAGAAAGGTTTTTGGTGGAAGGGTGATGATGATTGATTACCTGAAATGCAAATTTGATTGAAATTTTGATGTTTTTCAAAATTTAAGCCGCTATTTTTAATTAAAAGACTGCAAAAACCTATTAAAAATCTGCTCAAATTATCCAAACATTTTAAAACTTTGATTGACTTTAGAATAAAAGATATAAGGTAATAGAATTGAAGATATTAAAAGAAAAGAGAATAAAAGATATAGGGTAATATCATTCGGAAGAACCCTTTTCAGATGGTAACTTTGAATGATTTTTTGCTGGTTTCGCTTCAAAAAACTGATAGGAGTGTATAAATTTTATAAACATTTATTACTGTGTTGTGCAAATCAGGTTAAAAAAATATTTTTTTATGAAAAAAACCCTTAGTTTTCGCATTTTCTTCTATTAAATTAAAAAAACCGCTGAAACGATATTTATAATGTTAAAATAATCAAAAAGATTTTAAAACACGTCGATTGACACCTTAATGATGCAAATATTATATCTGGTTCCTGAGATATAGTGAATGGAAGAAATAACCTTGAAGATTATGATGCCTGTTAATGATTTTTTATTTTTTTATTTAATGTTTCTTGTTATCGTGAGATAAAGTTTTGATGATATTTTTTCAAGCACTGCTTGAAGTATATAAATTTTATAAAAATTGAAAACTGTCTTCCGTAAATCAGGTTAAAAATTTATTGTTTATAAAAAAATCCTAATTTTTTGCACTTATTTTCTTAAATTAAAAAACGGCTACAACGATTTTTTTTAAATTTGAAAGATTCACAAAAATGTTAATACGCGTTGACTAACACTTTAACCATGCAAATCGTATGTTTGGTTCGCGAGATATAACGCTTGACAGAAATGACCTTCAAAAGGGCAAAACAACAAACCCCCCCGACCGAAGTATCCCAAAAACTAATCAGCCCTTAAGATTGCAAAGACGCTTTGATTGACACCTTAACGAAGTCGATACGACTTTGTTTACGTGAGTTATGCTCGTAGAAAAAAGTGTCCACGAACGTACGTACGTACGTATATACACACACACACATACATCTCTCTTTCTAAAAACACTTTATATATACTCTATAGACCTAAAAACGTAAAGAAATGTTGAAAATTTCAATTTCGATTTTCGAGGCGATTACAAGAACTTCCCATATACTGGGAAGTTAATAATTGATGGCGCCATAGCCATAGCCATAGACTCAACTCATTTACTTGATCAACGAAACACTCGCTCGTCTACAGCTGGGAGAACTGATATTCCGGCATCAAATCACATTTTCGAAATCTGCTTGCCGCAAAGCATCCTCGAACTTGGTACTCGGTGTATAATAAGCAAGCGCTCAAACCGCTAAGCCACCCGAAACACCCTTAATAGTTTAAGTACAATATGTTTGTCTTCTGTGTTTCACACCACCTGCACGTATGTAAATCCAATCTATGTCAAATCGAATCAATTACTTTTAAATTATGGAAATTTGTATCATTAAAATATATTTATCAAAAAATTGCTAACATTAATCGTAGTTATTTCCATAAATCATATTTATTGCAAATAAAACCAATGAATTTTAAATTATTTATGCACACCGCTAGAAAACCATAAAATTATATTATTAATTTTACTAACCGTACATACTGTACATGTAAGCATTATACAACATTTTATTATGAACATTTTGTGCATATCAATGAAAATTTTAAATTATAGAAATAATTTTCAACGTGCATATTTTCCATTACATTACACGCGCTTTTCATTCTCCTTTCGCGTTCCGTCGACTATGTTTACGATATGATGATGATGATGCGTGAAGCAAAACGTACTTATATGTTCTTGTTGTAAAAATTCCTGCACGAAATATGTGTAGCTTCCATGAATTCTTGCGAATCAGACCGGAGAAATGATTGGAATATTTTTAAATGGCGTCTGGCGCCTTGTTTAATTGTAACTTGAAAAATTATTGGATTAAGATAAAATGCTATGCAATTAAAGTGGCTGCAGACGGTGGTCTTGACATGATGCGAAAACTGAAGGGAATCCATCATATAAGCAAAAGTTATTACCAGTGTTGCATGCGATTTTAATTGAGTTCTCTGCTGGTTGTAAGTAGGAGCAATTATGGTGATTTGATATAAAGGGAAGTAGTGTCTGTGACTCAACTAGTTCCAGGACGCCATAGTGAGTAACTATCTGCCAATACAGTCATTCATTCGCTGATACATCTCTTGAATCTTCTAAGTGATGTGGTTTTCCCATTCATCATAGGCTAGTTTCGCCGATAAACCTCAAGATAGAACAGATACTACCACATTAGCTTCTGATTAGCATGCAAGACATGACTCAAACAAAAAGAGAATCGCAAACTCTTTCAGCTGTCGTAGTCTCGACACCTTTAAAACCTGCGCTTGCAAATAAATACTTTGTTGACCACGCAAGGTTGTCTTTTCTGTGCCACCAAGGTTGTCTCCAACGACACTACCTCTTACCCTTGTATCTAAAATCGTCACATGCTCAGAGTCAACGAGGAACGAACCAATCAAACAATTTGTTGTTGTTATGTTGATCATGACTTTATTGTTGCTTATGTTGTCTTTTCTTAATTATAAAACCATCATCATGACGGCGCGTCTTGATTGACAGCAACCTTAAATCTTTGGATGCAATCATGTTTATCTTATTTTCTGAAAATAAAAATAAAAAAAATATCAACTTAATTGCTAATTAGAAAAGATTGACTAACGTGCAAAAATCTAGTAAACGTTTTGAAACGACATTGTAATGATTACTTCAACAGAAAAGATAGAGATGAACATAATGAATACGTGTTTGTATAATTGCAGGTGTTTGTTTACATGATAAGATAAATCGTCATTGATCTAAAATTAGTTGGTGATTTTATCCATGTTTCTTCTATGGTTGCTCATTGTTGGGGCTTGTTTTCCGTTCTTTTTTTTATAATCAGAAGTGAATTGACGAGGTATTACCCAAACTTTTAGAGTATTGTGTGGAAAAAAGTTTACAGAGAAACAGTGAACCCGACGTGGAAATACTTTGAGGTCATACCATGTTGGGTTGTTTTTGATGTTTTTTGATCAGTCCAAACTTGAAAAGTTACTTCCAGTTGGGAGACGATTAGAACTTGATTAAGTGCGACCATTTAAACGGCGTGAAAAGGCCAAAAGAGTACAAGAACACATAACATATTATAAGATTTGAGCTTCCGAACTTGGTTTTGAATTGTATTTAAAGGAAGCACAGTAGCGAACAGAGAAATCCGATCAGGTAGAAAATATTAATAATTCTCATTTTTTTTGGAGGAATCTAAATGAAGGGTCGCAAAGTAATTTTTTGCTGTTAACTTATTATATTTAATGTTTAAAAGTTTATAATGTGCTTGTTGAAATGTTTAAAAAAAAGTAAATAAAATGGATTTATTACAATTTTGGTATTTATTGAAAATAATTCGTTATCACAATTTAAATTTGTTTTTTGATATTCTTAAATAATATTTGCATTTTCCATTTTCGTTTTTATAAAGAAATTGACCTCACATATAATTAAAACTAAATTCAATATTTTGTGATCCCTCCCTTATTTTTAATAACTGCTTCAATTCTTGAAGGCATTGAATTTATCGAAGCTTGTAGTAGTGCGTCTTGTGATTCGTCATACCAATTTTTTTCTAATAATATAACTAGTTTATTTATTGTGTAAGGATGTTCCTTACTAACTTTTGCTTTCATAATGTGCCACAAATTTTCTATCGGATTAAGATCCGGGCTATTTCCTGGCCATATCATAACAGATATTTGGTTTTCGGCATGAAATTCTTTAATCTTAAATTGAGGAAAAAGAAAAATGTGGTTAAACACACATATAATTATATATATGTGTGTTAAACATCATGCAATAAATTAATACAAAACTGACCACTTTGTCACGGTGAGACGGTGCATAATCATCTTGAAAAATGCACTCAAAACACATAGAAAAATGATGCTCCATCGAAGGCAAAAAATGCTCCTATAAAATATTTTTATAGATTGCCGCATTCACTGTTCCATCAATAAAGGCCAGTTTTCCAACTCGATAATAGGAAAAACATCCCCAGACCATTTCACCAGGTGGGTGTTTGACTGTTGGTTCGATGCATTGGGCACTTAAACGCTCTCTGGGTCTACGCCTAACGTAAAGCCATCGGATCCAAACAAATTAAACTTACTTTCATCAGAAAATATAACCTTTCGCCAATCCGGATTAGTCCAATGCTCATAGTTTTTAGCCCATTCTAGGCATTTTTTCCGCATGTCTCTCCTTAAACAAGACTTTTTAGCAGGAATTCTTGCAGTTAAATGTTCCTCAACAAGCCGTCTGCGCACTGTATGGACACTTATCTGATTTTGAGTTTCTTCTAAAAACTGTTTGCGCATTTCTACCGCAGTTTTGAACCGGTCTTTTAGGCAAATTCTCTTTAACAGGCGATCTTTAGCCGGTGTTGTTATTTTCTTAGCCCCTGTGTCTTTTTTCCGCTGTGTGGATCCAGTGGTTTTAAATTTTTTTGAAAATTCTGCTACAGAAGACTGACTGTATCCTACCCATGTTCTCCTTCCACAACGTCACTATTTCCGTTTTTCTTTTAATTTCGGTCATTTTCCTATTATTTGCCATTTTTATATACTTCACTTGTACTAACTTCACTGTTTGAAAAACTAGCTGAAACTGATAACGATCATAAAGGTCCCATATTTATACCTGGAAAAGTACCCAACCCCATTTTTCCCTGTTACCTGGAAATAATGCACCCGAAACGCTCATTTTTCTACCTGACCGGATTTCTCTGCTCGCTACTGTATGTACCAACAACATGAAAAAAGACTTAATTTTTTATGACTTTGAAGATTCTTCAGCTTCTTCTACACCCAAGGATGAATTCAAAAATGCTTTTTGAAAGCTTAAAGTGCCCAAAATATTCACTGGAGTTGGGGATTAGACATCGAAAAACGGAAAAAAAATTGATTGGCTTTTTTTGCCCGAATCGGGCTCAACTTTAAAAAAGGTGAATTAACTGAGACTTTTAAAACAGCAGAAATAGGTGTTTTTGACACAGACGTGGTTTCAAATAAAACAATTTCAGTTTGGCACGATGAAAAAGCTTCAAATGTTTACTTAAAAGAAATCTCTTGATATCGCTTACGAATATACATGTTTGTTCACTTATTAAAAACTGACACGTTACAATGCATCGTGAGAAAAAGAAATCAGTAATAAAACGCAAGAAACAGAACATGCAGACGAAAAGAACAGAAATTACCAAGATTAACTGATAACTATCAGTAGCTTGCCGTCCAATTTACCAAAAAGTGTAACGGAACCAAATTTTTGGCACCCTTACAAAATTTTAAAAGAAATCATTTTACTGAATCAAGTATAGAAAATCAATGAAAGTTGCCCGAAAAAATAAAATAAGCTTGGTACCTACTCCCCTTAAAGAATATCAATAAATCACGACGAAAGCGACAAAGAAGGAAAAAAGCAGATGTATAGAGACAACATTAAAAACTTAAGTGGTAACACTATTCTAGGATTTTCAAAAAATCGATTTTTTATTGGCTTAAATTGTACTTTAGGGTCATAAAAATGAGATGTTGGTAGTTTTATAGCGTGGAAAAGTTTCTAAAGGACTAACTGAGCGACTTTGCTGCACCGCGTCCCAGAGCCCCGCGCACGCTGTCGGTGAATCACGCGCAGCTGCTCCGATATATCTCTCGGGATAATAGGTAGTCTTGTTACCTACATCACGTGAGGTATTTATAGTTTCAAAGTAGGCCAATAGATGTCGCTCATAAGACGCTTATGTTTTTGACTACTCAACAGTTACAAAAATTTTAAACGCGTTTTTCTCAAAATCACTTTTTTCAAGCATGGATCCATTTGAAATTTTTGACAGTAACTTTGAAATACCAAAATCTAGTGAAGTACGTAGGGATTTTTTGATTAATTGTTTATTTTTAATTTTATAAACAATATACGGCCAAAATTTTGTCATAAATCGTTGTTTATTTTAAAAACAGCGCCATTTTGTTAAAAATTAGATTTAAAAAAATTTCCTACGTGTTTCACTAGCTATTAGTATGCATTTCAAGAAAAAAATTAGTTTTTTTTGTTCTAGGAGCGACCGTTCGAGAGAAAAGTTACCGGTAACTTTTTAAAGGTGGATCACACAACAGCTGAATACGGGGTTCCGTGGCTACCACTTTGGAAAAAAAAAATTTTTGTACTTTTTGAATTATACAATATTCTACCATAGCAGATTTGGTGTTTTGTAATTTATTTTCTTACGAAAAATCATGAAAAGGGGGTTCTCTAGAATAGTGTTACCCCTTAAAGCTATTAGAAATCTTAACTTGTAATTATTTCGGTCCTACTTCAAATTTTTATGTAGCACTTGTGCTGCTTTTTCTTCGTACATGTATCTTGGTTTTTTATGCCAGATTCCGGTAATCCTGTTGTGAATTATTTTTGTGCCATTTCAATAAAATTTTCATTTATCTTAAACGTAACAACACCTCTTGCAACTTACTGGTCCTACATTCCACGTATTGTAAATCTAATAATGTAATTATTGACAATAATGTAAGAACTGGCATTGGTGGTTTCTCTACCCTTTTCAATCCAATCTTAAAGTGCTATAAGTCGTCTACAAAAATTTTTCTTCTTCGAAAGAATACTTCCATCCGAAAGATGCTTTTCTCGTTCCTATTTACAGATCTGCTTCCACCAATACGGTTCACTTTTCAAATTTCTCTACTTTTCTCTTCTTCCAAGTAATTGGCAAAGAAAATCCTAATTTCATCCGTTAAAAGTGTTTATCAGATTGTGCAGAAGCGACATGTTGTTCGTGGTCTTCGTTTCACTTCATTTGATGTTGCTAATTTTATTGCTTAATCTAAGGCCTATGAAGGACGTTCTACCAAATTCATCGCAGCTATGAGTTGTATGCATATTGTGATGAATCAGCGTAATTGATGCTGGCGAAGCTGCGCAGACTTCAATGGGCCCGCTATGTGAATCCCATGGATGATGGTTGAACTCCCAGACGGACCATAGAAGACAGAACAACTGGCAGTCGCCCATCCATACTCAATCGATAAAAGAACTCAGTGAATACGCATGGGAAATTGCTGAAATGATTTGGAAACTGGTAAACTGAACCGCTTAGCTAAACAGCTGAAGGTATAGCCTTAGGAGGTTAGTGTTCGGTTCAGGCTGGTGGGCCATTGATGATAATGTTGTGAAATCTTTCGAAACAAAATTGAACATCTATCAACATAGATTTTTCTGAATCTTTTAATATGACTCAGAAGTTTCTATTGCTAAAACTATCTGAGATTGCTTTTCATAACTTTCTTCCAGATTGTTTTTAGTTTGATCTTTTGCATCTTAGGTTTCTTCTAGTGTTCAGTATTTGCCTTTCATTTTCGTGTCCTTTTTTTCAACGTTGGGAGGTGGAAATCTTCAAAAGATACCGATCAGCTCCTGCCTCTCGGCATGCCGGATTTCTACCGCCTTAAACCACCTCCGTTTCCTTCAATCACTCTCTTCATCAAATTTCAGTACATCCCAGACGATAAGAATCGGTGTAAATGATAGTACCAAATTTGTAAGTTTTAGTGTCCTTGTAGTTAGATTAATAGTTCAGACTATATGTTTATGAATTATTTTCTGTTGGTTACATGTTTGGTTTTGAGTTTAGTGGAGCTGAGTGTATTTGTAACTTACTTCGAGTTGGTCCTGAATCAGAATTTTTTTAGTGTCGTTTTAAAGGAAGTTGGGTTCGCTATGTTTTTAATTTTGTTCGGTAGTGTATTGTAAAAGTTAGCTGCTTTGCTGAAGGGGTCTTCTTTTAGCCGATAAGTTCTGGCAAATGCGATAGCTATATTATTCTTGTTTGTCATTCTGTAAGTGTTTTTTCCCTAAATTCTATCTAATTTCACAGTGGTGACCTCATTGCAGTGTAAATTTTTATGTATGAATTTAGCTCTTTCCATGGAGATAATGATTTGCAAATTCAATTCTTGGGCTGTTTTGTAAACTTCGCTCGTTGGTATCACTTTTATACTCCTCATTAACGGCCTTCCGTCTCTTCTTTCCTGCAAATGTCTTCAGCTTTATGACCTAAAAATATGCTCTTCCACAATGAGCCACTATGATTGTCTTATTCTATAGGCGGTTTGGTTTGGTATATAGTAATCTAGTTCGCACGATGCACTTTTCTCTTAAATTTTTTGTGAAGAACACCTACTTTATCAACAACAAAATGTAGAAAAGGACAATTTTGATCAAAACTCTAGAAATTACTTTTGATGAAAGCTTTAGTTCCACTTTGCATGCTTGGTGCTCTGTGTACTTTTTGTGCTGGTAATCGTGCATCGCTCGAGATCACACCCTAAATTTACCAGGTTTTATCAATTAGTCCATTAGCCATTAAAATAATTTGACTCAATTCTATTTTCTAATCAATTGTTTTCTGCCACATCAAAAAATTATGACGATTCTAACGTTTTTAAGGCCGTATCCATCCTGGGTCACAATTCGGGTAATGCCAACTGTATTTTTCTCGCAAAGAAGCGTGGCGATGAAAAAATACGAAGGATGGCTTTACTTGATATGTGCCAATACCCAACCACTTGAAGCGATTTTAATGCAAGGAGGTTATTTAAAACAGCTTGTTCATCCACAGGCTCACACTTCACGCAAGTCAATTGAAATAAGGAGATAATTTTACGTTAGTTCAAATTTTTAATTGGGAAAATATGAATGTACACTCACAAATACTAAAAATACTATTTATTTTTTATAATAACTTACAAACACTGCTGCTTTCGTGCTGTTATCTTGCTGGTGTAATCAAGAAAACGTTGCTGGGGCCTCGATATCCACTCGGTTGATTTGTAGAAATCCGCTATTCGATCAGTTTCAAAATGAGTGTCTAGATGACTAGTAGCTCCAACGATTAATTCATCCAACAAAACGAATGATTACAATATCGTCTGATCTGAGCACTATCTCAACAAAGCTACCTAGTTCCACCGATTTCATTGCCATTTACGCCTTATTGGGGTCCCGTTTCGGTGTCAATGGTGATTAACCCGTGAAGCCGAAATTGAGCTTGTATGTTCCGTCCCGCTGAGTTATGGCGATTTTCGAGCGCGATAAGCTGGTGGTCGAACTTTTTCTTGGTGGAAAATTTGTTTCCGCCGAAAACTTTAAATTGACAGTTGCCAATTAAGATGTTTTTGCGGTGACAGTGATTTCTTTCTACCCTGAATTTCTTGAATCCTACCTTCGAGGATTCGAGGAGCGACGATGACATTGTATCTATCCTGACTGAGAATTTCGGGGAGCGAATCAGTTCGACGATGTAAGCTGCTGACCACAATTATTATCAATTTGACAGTATTTTTTCGAATTTTTGTGGTATGCTTATTCATTCTAGTTGTTAATGATGTTTATTACGTTTATTTATTGATTTTCAGTTTTAGATAAAATTTTGGGGTTAACGCCAAATACAGACTGTTTTTTGTTCTTTACAGCAGTTGCCAAAAAAATTTCTCAAGTTTCAAAATTTTTGACGAATTGGTTCTTGTTGTAATCCAAGCATTTTTTGGATTCTTAATCGTTTTTGAATTCGTTCATCGGTTCGAGTTAACTATATTCTCGCAATGGTTCACATTTTCAAATCAGCATTGATTACTAGACTCAATGAAAAACTGTTTTAGGAAATGACGGCCTTTTTGGATCAATCTATTACACAATTTTTTTATGCTGTAGAAGTAAAATAACTAAACTATGTAAACTTATGTAATCTGTATCGCCATTTATAGTGTAAATAAAATTGCGCTGTTCCAATTTCCGGAAAATAAATTCGTTCAGATAAAATAAAACTTTTGCACTCTCCTGTATGTATTTTTACATCTTATTTATCATCGAACTTCCTCCAGAATTCATCAATCATAGATCGCTTCATGTCAAAAAGCTTTTTAACTAATTGAAACGCGTCAATTGTGATGTTTTTTTCAAACACAATTCAGCATGAAAATTATGTCCTACAATTTGTCGACACTAAACCGACAAAGTATTACTGTCTCTAAAAAAACACCTGGTATTGATTGATTCTAGTATATCGTTGTGATTTGCTCGATTTGTGATAATCACTCCAATTTAGTTTTGTAACAATTGTTACAAAACTAAATGTTTGTTGTAATCGAACTCTTGTGGATTTTTTTCATAAGTCACGATACCCAAACAGACCTTACTTTCAGCAACAATAAAAAAAATCGAGTGTTTGTTATTCGTGCCATGCATGTTTGACCAACTTATGGACAGACACCGAAATCTTTTCACACCTTTTGATGCCATTACAGTCAATTATGCACCATCACCAACTTTTTAAATTGAAAGAGTCACTCATTCCCTATTTGCGTGCATATATGACAGCCACATACTCACATGTGCGTATGTTAAGTCGCGTAACATATCTAAAAAATTTAAAGATTATTTGTTTGGCATTTACGTTGTATCGTGAAATAAATTTTTGACTTTTTTTATTGATTTTATTTCATCGTGGAAACTTCACGCATTAATGCGACACAGGAGAATGCGAAAAGCTCTAATGAAAAATAAATAAAAATGCATTTACTGGAAAATGTATTTCTGCAGTTTGTTTTCTCGCACATACATATGAACATCGACACTATTACTATAGTCGAAATTCGTAAATTTCTGATACTTTTGGAAGATACTCGATACTCAGTGTTTACAAGAAGATATGTCGAAAAGAAGATACAATTGTAATGCAATTTGAGAATGTATGTTAAAGTACTTTAAATGCACCGTTGTGCTGATTCAAAGTGCAATAAAATTAAATGTGATACATTGCCATATTAAACTTCGCAGTATTCTCTTTATAATGTGTTTGTTTTGTACTTTGTGCAAATTGTGTTGTTGACGATACATTCGGTTCGAGATGTTTTGTAGTTATTGAAATCTGGTAAATTCCTCATAATATCAATTTGATTTGTTTTTCTTCTTCAAGTAAATACCTAATATTTATGAAAATATTTGAATTGATCTTTTCTAAAGCCCCACATGTTACAATAAACAAATTTTCCAGGAGGTAAAGAAATTGCTTCCATAGAAAATGAGTGTACCAACTATTTTCACGCTAGCGAATGTCTAAACCTTTTGTCGAGATTATCCGGGCGCTCAACCTCAATCGAAAAGGAGCTCAAAGCCATGAATTTATAAAATTCGAAATACAGTATCCTCGAGGGACTTTTAAAGAAGTTGCCACTATTAATCTTCCGGAATAAGACGTAACGAACTAAAAAAAATGACGAAAAAGGAACCTCAATACTATTTTGCCGCATTTGAGTTCCAGGCTAACACTACTGCTGATGACCCAATTTCGTACTACACTGTGCCGAATGTTGGTGGCTCTATCCAACGAAAAGCTTGATGAATGGTCAATTTTTTTGTGGATCGTTTAAGAACGGACGGTCCTAAAAATATCTTCATTAAAAATAGTTCAACGTCGTTAAATCTCACCAAACGCTGACGAAGCTACATTTCAACCAACTATTTTTCCCCAATTTTCCCTCAAGTTTTACAAGACAGCACTCACGTTATCTATAATTTTTCAATATA
Organism: Oxycera nigricornis; assembly: GCA_963942545.1. Classification (NCBI taxonomy): domain Eukaryota; kingdom Metazoa; phylum Arthropoda; class Insecta; order Diptera; family Stratiomyidae; genus Oxycera; species Oxycera nigricornis. Next base: position 15,912,472 of record OZ012661.1, read on the forward strand.
TCCAACCGTTCGCCAACAGTTTTACCAACGTACAGCTTTACACATCAGCCATTAAGGCGTCACATAGGTCTTGTATTTTCAAAAAAGCGATGGATTTTATTCCATATGAAAGTATAGTACTTCAAAATTATTCGCATCAAATTTGAAGTAAATTCGAGCAATATTGCCGGAATTAAAGAGACTTGAATACCGCGTTCTCGGTACGTGCGCTCTGCCTTACCTAGCGTATTATACGCATGCAGCGCGGTTCTACTGCGTAAAATCAGCTCCTTTTTTATCAAACAACACAACATCAAAAGGATTTAATGGGAAGCGTGGTTTCGAGGTGTCGGATGCTCCTCTTCAGGTGCTGTCATTTACCATCCGCCACCATACAGCACGACCACGGTTAGGCTTATTGATGGATTAAGCTCGTTGTACTTCAACTGGTTTGTATAAATATTTCTATCCGCGAAGTATAACGACTGTCAATTTGTTTTTCGTATATCTGCCTACGTCGCTATTCTATATTAGTTGTTTAGCATAGGTTAGAACCTCCTAGTCTAGTTGACAACTTCGCCTTCTAGTGTGCTTGTAGCAAGTCACTAACACTATTATTGCACATTGATGGAGGTTCTTAGGTTCCAGAGTTTTATTTAGGAGGCTCTAACCTATGCTAAATAACTAATATCAAAAGGATGCTCTGGACATCGCTAATGCGTCGAACGAATTACTGTACGGACCTGGAATCGACGACTCGATGTATGTCGCTAAAAATATCTTTAATTCATTAAATCGCGGTAAAAAACTTAAACGCGTTTTTCTCGAAACTTTGTTTTTCCGTGCGGTAGGCACGATTTCTCGAGAACGAATCGACCGATTTTTCTGAAACTTAGCACAGGTCCTCTTTATAGTATTGACACGTGATTGAACGAAGGGATTTTCATTCGGTCGACTCGTTCTTGTTTTATGCGAAAAAAAATATTTTAAAAACCGATGAGAATCGGAAAAATTCTAAAAAATATAAGACAAAAATTCTTTTAAATCCATTTCGAAACTTTAAATTTCATTTTTTCAATTCATTCGTTCAAGCTCGAGCTAAGGGCATAAACTTTATATAAGAAAATTTTTGAATTTTTGATGTGAGATGAACCTACACTGAAATATTCTGCCTACCGCAAAAAAAGGTTGGACGAGGAAAACTGCAGGAATTGACAATTTTCAATGTTTTTTTACAACTTCTTGAAATGCTATATTTTTGTGATTAAATTTTAAATAAAATAGATTTTTGGTATTTAAAATACAATTTTTTGAAAAGTTGTTTGTTTCCTTCAAGATCTTAGACCTTAAAATAAAGTCATTTTGTCGAAAATAGTATAGAAAACAAAAATTGTGTAATGTTGTGCTTTTGTCACCATCAAAAGAGATGGGACATTGCGCAGCGACAATTTCATAAGCAAATGACCCCGTAGGCTTGACATTCCGATATGAGATGCCCTGTTACACATTGAATCTGCAGAAGGCCCGTTTTCCCACAGTTGAGATAGTTGAGTGAGACGTCGCTAGTAGAGATTGTGCATCTGGGTCTTAAGTTCTTGGAAAAGGGATTTTGCGCATTTTGCATAAAATGGCTACTTTTTCGTGGGAAAGATGCTGTCGGGAGTATTCCGTTTAAATTGATGATCGCTTCTATTGTGGCAGATAATATTTCGAGTGAAATATTGAACGCATTCTTTCACTAGTTGTCCCGTGCCATATCTCTAAGAAACGCAAAAAGGCGGAAAGTTTCAACGGCTGGGGTTGAAGAGTTACTTGCAGCATAGATACATGTGTATGTAATTTTTGAAGAGTTACTTACAGGAAGAGAACTTTCACCAGGATATGATATATCATTTAATGAGAGAGAGAGATGTACAACCTTTGAGGTCTTCCTCAACATCGTTTCTAACTAAAAATCGAAAGTATTAATTTCTAACAAGTATGCTTCAATAATCATCAAAATTTCGGAGGTGTTAAATTACGTCAGTCATTTTGTTGGAAAATTTCGAAAATTCAACAATTGTCCTCCCTGTAAGTATCATTCTTTATTTCTGATAATTTTTTGTTGTTGTGTGAGCTTATCAGTAACATTTAACATCATTTGAAATTGCAAAATACTCTCCAAAATTGAACTGAAAATTTAGTAAAATCGAAAATAATTATTCATTACCTAACTATGAGCAAATTAATCAATCGGATTTCATGCAGGTTAAGTCAATTATTCATGCATCTGTACTTATTGAATTTTTAGGCCAGAAACTTTCATTAACTCACCTGGTATAGCAAATTACTCAAGTTGGTCTAATAGTGCGCCAATTTCACTAAAATTCCTACTTTCATTCGAGCATCTTTTTCTTAATCTATCATTAGGTCAACAGGAAGCACCTAAATTAAATATTTGGTACCGACAATATCTGGTAATCTATCTACAATTTGCTCAAAAAAAAAATTAATAGACACATACCATAATCATTTCTGTAGATCTCAAATGAAAAACTAGCATTCAATGTAGTTCGAAATGTGGCCCAAATCAGCAAATATTTAGTACATGTTTGTGTCTGAAAAAAAATCGAGTAATATACCGACAGGTATATAAAGCATCTTTAGAAAATACATATAATTAAAATATTTGAATTACTACTCAAACGAAATCGTACTGAAACCTAGCAATTTGTCTATGCTATCGTGAAATTCCATATTCGATACGCGTGTGTATGCTATCCCAAAACACAGTTTATCTATGAAAAATTATCTTGAATCTCGTAAAAAAAAACTAATTTCCTCTTTTCCATCAAGGTTGTTGGACTTGGACCCACTATTAATGTGCCAAATGTAAAAGTTTGATGAACGTTCGTTGGTATTTGTTTTCGGAAAGTGGTCGAGGGGAGTTGTAAAAAAAATACATCATAAACGTGGTGTAATGCTGAAAACTATATTTTTGAAATTATCTTCAATAGTTTGTTAAGTGCGAGGTTCAACTGGAAATGTTTATCTGTCAGATACATCTATGATATTCACATATGTATGTACATATTTAGTTTGGTTTTGTGTGTAGCACGGACGGAAGTTTATCTTCTAGGGCGAGAAAAATTGATGGATGGTTAGTAACTCTATTAAGTTTTTTTATATACTAGAAAGTAAGTATTTAACAAATCGCTTACAAAATCACTTTCCCTATTAAGTTTCTACAGTGTGTGCATAGGCGCCTTTATTTTGGAAATCCAGCAAGCAATTAATTATTGAAAAATCTGGGTATGTGCCAAAATTAATCTTGATTTTTACATCAACGACTGACACTACTAAATTCGTGCTGGAGCTTTATTTGAAGCATACATACATACATATGTATGGCTGTATAAAATCGAAAAAGTTCAATCGTATTTTACATTAGAAGTAATGAACAACAGCAAAAGAAAATGGGCGCTACGTATCTCCCCATCAATTCAATTAGGGACGTGACTCGGATCTAGAGTTGAGTTCGATACGAAATCAATCACACGTTCAATTCGCAATACTGTCGGTACTGATATGTACAGTGGCGAGCAAAAGTGGATACATGATTTCAAAATTCTAATGAAAGGCTGCTATTTTGCTAAATTTCAGTAGTTTTGTAATAACATTGACATTATATCATAATACAAGAACAATTCACTTTATCACAGAAACAAAAACACATGAGCTTTCTACAAATAATAATAAAACTAAAACAATATTTTTTTCATTTATCCAGTTTTGCACGTTTTCAATTAAAGAGATTTCAGGAGCTTTTCAATACTTTGTCCATAGTCTCTTGTTTTTTAAGACGTGTGCTGATCCGTGTTAGCATGCTTTCAACTAGCCTTTCAATGTCGTCATGTGGATTTTTTTCCCATTCAGCTTGCACTCAACTCCAGAGTTCCATCATTTTTTGGAGGATTATCATATTGTGCCGGTCTCCTTTTTAAAATGAACCACATATTCTCAATTGGATTTAAATCCGGACTTTGTGCTAGCCATTTTATTTTCAAGAATTGTTGCTCACGAAGCCTATTTTACACAATTTTAGCGGTGTGCTTCGGGTCACTATCCTGTTGAAAAACGATCTCTTCAATGGGATAGGCGCACTCATCGATGAAATCTGGTAAGTTTGTTTTCAAAATATCAAGATAATGTTCTTTTTTCATTATCCAATTTATTTTTATCAATGGACCCAGATGCCACCATGTGAAGCAACCTCACACCATCTCCATGTTTTAATGTTTGCTTCACTTGGTGTTACTGAAGGCTCTCATTTGGTCAATGCCAATAATATTCTTTGCCATCAGACTGGAATCGATTAATCTTGGATTTATCTGACCAAATTACTCTTTTCCAAGCTTCCGCTGTCCAGTCTTTATGATATTTAGCAAATTTTAGCCTTTCTTTGATGTTTTTTCGGATAGCAACGGTTTTTAGGCTTCATAGATGCTATAAAGCCCACTCTTTTTGGCGCTCTCCTGGCAGTCCACTCGCTAACAGTCTTGTTTATAATTTGCGCTGCTGTTTTTGGTGTCCTTGCTTCCTTGGAATCTTCACTCCTTAGTAGCCTGCTCATTAATCGCGCACCCGCATTCGATAGATTTCTTCCAAGATTTCTTGCGGATGAAATATTCTTCCTTTTTCTTACTAAAAGTACCGTTCTGTGACAGATTTTTAACTTCCCAGCAATTTCTCTCGAAGAATACCCACTTCGAGTCAAAGAAACGATGCTTTTTTCCGCATCCGGTAAAATTTTCCTCATTTTGACTATATGTTCAAAATAGGTAAATAATAGAATAATCTGATCAACCTTCACTTACCATCTGAACAGATCTGATCGAACTAACAAACTAAAACAGTGAAAATGTGAAATTCAAGCGAAAACACAAAAAAACAAGCCGCGAGGTGCGACCCTTGAGGTCCACACGGTCAACTTCCCAGTAATATCTACATAAACATCAACAACATTACAACAATGAGGGGTAATAGTAACAGGAATGAGTTAATATGAATCATATCGTCTACGGGAGGGTCCATTGATTATGTAAGGTTTCTGGTCGATGAGGACAGATTGAATATTCACGCGGATCAATCGGTGGGGGCCTTTTTGGTGTTGAAAAATTTTGTTGATTTTCAAAATTTAAGCAAATTATTTTAATTAAAAGACTATAAAAACTATTGAAAAGCTGCTCAAATTATGCAAATATATTAAAACTTTAATTGAATTTACAACAATTTTTTTAGAATAAAAGATATAAAGTAATAGTACTCGTATGAATCCTCTTTACATGGTAACTTTGAATGATTTTTTTATTTTTAATTTAGTTTTTTCATAATCATGGAATAAAATTTTGCCAGTTTCTCTCCAATAACTGATAAGAATGTATAAATTTTATAAACTGGATCACTGTGCTGTGCAAATCAAGTTAAAAAATATTTTCTATGAAAAAAAAACCATAATTTTTCGCATTTTCTTCTATTAAATTAAAAAAACGGCTAAAACGAATTTTTATAATGTTAAAAACTTCACAAAGATGTTAATACACGTCAACTGACACCTTAATGATGCAAATATTATATCTGGTTCGTGAGATATAGTGAATGATAAAAATGACCTTGAAAATCATGATGACTTTTAATGATTTTTTATTTTTAATTTATTTTTTTACGTAATCATGAGAAAAAGTTTTGATGACGTTTTTGCGAACATTGTTTGGAGTACATAAATTTTATAAACATTGATTACTCAAACTTGACAATCAGGTTAAAAATTTATTGTTTTTGAAAAAAACCCTAATTTTTTGCACTTATTTTTAAGAAATTTGAAAACCGCTCCAACATTTTTTTTCAAAATTTGATAAAATAACACAAACGTTAATACGCGTCGATTGACACCTTGTTCAAAAAAATTGTATATTTGGTTCGCGAGATATAGCGCCTGACAGAAATGACCTTCAAATGGGCAAAACAGCAAACCCCCTCGACCGAAGTTTTCCAAAAACTAATCAGCTCTTGAGATTGCAAAGACGCTTCGATTGACACCTCAACCAAGTCGATCGGACTTTGTTTACGTGAGTTATGCTCGTAGAAAAAACTGTCCACGAACGTACGTACGTACACACACACACACACACACACACACACACATACATCTCCCTTTCTAAAAACTTTTTATATATACTCTATAGACCTCAAAACGTAAAGAAAAGTTGAAAATTTCAATTTCGATTTTCGAGGCGATTACAAGAACTTCCCTTATACTGGGAAGTTAATAACTGTAAACAAAAGATTACAAGCACGTGCAAAACTGGATACATTGAGAAGTGGAATTATATCGACGGCTACTGTGTTACCGCATCTAAATACTTCCGATATTTGTGTTGAATTATATTGATAAACTACAATTGCTAATAACTATAAAGATTTTATTCTACAATTATTTGTAATAAGAAGTATATAGGTAGATATAATAGATTTCGAATATCATTTATCCAGTTTTGCTCGCCACTGTACGTTTCTGAAAAAGATTTTGCAAAGACTCATTGGAACTGTGAAAGATATGTCGATGTCCCTCCCATCTTTGGTACTAATGATGGAAAAAACAAAGGTGCTTGGATGGGTAAGTATCTATCATTTCGTCGAATGGAATGCGGATATAGAATACCCATGAATCTTTGGTAATGCTTCACGTTGAGGACAATAAACTCAATTCCAGGATACAGAGAGGAGTGGCGATTGAGTCACATTTCACATCTGCAAATGGTTTATGTTGATGCGTTCTAAATAAAGTAAATTTATATCGGCGGCATGTTGTAAATTCACAAATCTGGATGATTTCGTTTCAAGCACCGATAAATTGGAAAATGCTAAACAAGCCCGATAAAGAGAGCAGAATGCTTTTTTGATGTTATTTTTTCATTTCAATTTAAAACGTCGGCATCAACGAAAAAAAAATAGCAAGGTTTGAGATGCTCATATAAAAAGGAACCAAACGAAATATTAGATGTGCGGTTTATAAATAGAATTTGGCAGATCCGTAGCCTAAAGTCTTGCTTTTTTAACATTTGAACTTTTCAAATTGTTCAAGATAAGATATTTGTCGTGTAACATAAGATATTCATGCCAAGAAAATTATTTTTAGACGATGATATGAAAGATTCGGCGGTAAATTGATATCTAGTTATTTTGTAATATACATATTTCGCTCCTTCGTATCTTGTAAAAATAAAGCGTTTTGTTTTTCCAAGAGTTTCCCTTCAGTAGATACATATCTTTGATGATTCGTAGTGACTTGAAGGTCGCTCAATGATAAATTTGAAATTTCACGAAATGAAAACCAAATGATTTATTGATTTGATACATTTTCTGCACAGCTTTAAAGGCCATAAAGTTAGTTTGAATGATAATTAAATTCAGACAGATATGAAACTTCGTTTATTGAACTACTAAGACGCTGCCCAAAAAGGCATCTTTGCAAATCGTCCCAGCAGCTTTAAAATAGACATTATAGTAATTATTTTAAGCTGTGTTAATATACTTTCAAAACGTACGAAAACAACAGTCCAGCCAAATCGTCCTGAAAATGACGGCAACCATGCATTTTGGTCTGGCAGGCGAAACTCTGTTGCAATGTGTGGCCAATTCAACAGTTAGCTTACGTGGGTAGTACTCCGTTTAAAAAAATTCAAAATTTTTTCATTCGGGATATTTCGTTAGAAAAATACCTGCACAAAATTTTATATCGATATCTAGACTGGTTTTCATTCTATAGCGCTCGTAGTCCTCCTCCGTCCTACTATACTTTTTGGAGCGCAAGCGGCCATCAAGTGCCCGAACATATGCCGCTATGTAACTATTCGAGTATCTTACTCTCCAATACAACACATACAAGTTATATTGCATAGCCTAGGCTAGTGCATATTCGAATTTCACAGTGTAAACATCAAAAATTGTGATTGAAAATGCATTCAAACAAGCCGCGAAGTGCGACCCATGAGGTCCACACGGTCAACTTCCCAGTAATATCTAAAAAGATATTAAAAATATTAAACACAATAATAATTATGGAAATAATACTACTTCAAATAATAAAAATGTACTTCTCGTAAAAGTTATTGGAATGACTTAATATTAATCATAACATCTACCGCGAGCGTCAATTGATTACGTAAGGATTTTGGTGCATTGGTTTGATTGATTATTCACGCGGATCAATCTGAGGGGGGACAGGTTACAAAGCAGTTTTTTCATTAAAGTTAAAACATGTTGCTATGAAGACTATTAAAAATCTGCTGAAATTTCGCAAATATTAATAAACTTTGATTGACTTTACAACAATGTCTTTAGAATAAGAGATTTAAGGTATCATGATTCGAATGAACCCTTTTTACATGGTGACTTCGAATGATTTTTTATTTTTAATTTAATTTTTTTTTTGTAATCATGAGAAAAGTTTTTGCTGATTTCTCTATAAAAATTGATAAAATTTTATAAATTCTACAAACGTTTATTATTACGATGTGCAAATCAGGTTAAAAATTAATTTTTTTTATGAAAAAACAATACTTTTCCAAAAAAAATTTAATAAATTAAAAAAAAACGTTTTAACGATTTTTTTTAAAAATATACAAACATCATAAAAAAGATAATACGCGTCGATTGACACCTTAATGATGGAAAGATTATATTTAGTTCTCGAGATATAATGAAAGACGTAAATGACCTTGAACGATTAATGATTTTTTATTTTTTATTTTATTTTTTTTGTAATCATGAAAAAAACTTTTGCTGGTTTTTTAACAAGAACTGTTTGGAGTATGTAAATTATATAAACATTGATTACTTAGGTTTGAAAATCAGGTTAAAAATTTTGTGTTTTTTTGGAAAAAAAACCTAATTTTTTGCACCTTTTTTCAAAAAATTAAAAAACGGCTCCAAGAATTTTTTTGAAAAAATTTGATAGAATCACATAAATGTTAATACGCGTCGATTGACACCTTGTTCAAAAAAATCGTATGTTTGGTTCGCGAGGTATAACGCATGACAGAAAAGACCTTCAAACGGGCAAAACAGCAAACCCCCTCGACCGAAGTTTCCCAAAAACTAATCAGCTCTTAAGATTGCAAAGACGCTTCGATTGACACCTCAACTAAGTTGATACGACTTTGTTTACGTGAGTTATGCTCGTAGAAAAAAGTGTCCACGAACGTACATACATACGAATGTACATACACACACACATACATCTCCCTTTCTAAAAACACTTTATATATACTCTATAGACCTCAAAACTTAAAGAAATGTTGAAAATTTCAATTTCGATTTTCGAGGCGATTACAAGAACTTCCCATATACTGGGAAGTTAATAAAAAGGACGAGATAATTCTCGTAAACCAAAGAAACTTTAAACACGTTTTTTTTTCGAAACATACTTTTTGTGTGTGCGTCGTAGATTTGTAAAAAAACTACTCATCCGATTCACACGAAATTTTTAACACATACTTATTAACTATTTAACTACTGCAAGGGCCTAAGGTTGGAGCAAAATAAATTTGGACGATTCTAGAACACTTTTTTCAATCGAAAAAGGTCAAAAATCGTTACACGTATGTTCAAACGTGCACCAAATCGCGAAAAACTTATTTATTGCCCTAAATTCAGGCCCGTGCAGTAGTAGAATTTTTTTAATACATAGTCACATATGAATATTTTTCCCAGGATTTTACGAGGCGCAATTCGCTTTTTTTTTGTTTGGCACTGCTCAAGCGCTTGGTCGAAGCGGCCGCCATTTTGGTTTTCAATGTTTTTTTTATAATGTGAATCTGAATTTTCAATCTCAATATATATACAATTCGCATTGATAAGTTTAATAGCTTATTTTTTATATACATTTAAAACAATATCCATTTTTGCCGTTTTAACAGAGTTCCTGCTCCTTTAAGTTGAAGTTTCTGTGGTCACTGCTCCAATCCTTTGGGCGCCATTTTAAAAAGAAAAAGAGGGTGGAACACTCCAATATCTCGAAAATCAAGGCTACTACTAAAAAGTTACGTATGGAAAACTTATGTAGAATTAAGCTTTCGTTAAATTTTACATCTCATCTACAATCGCTTATTATGAAAAATGTTCATTAATTGATGGACTTAACACGTTATTCACCATGAAAATTTGTGTTTACTTAATTTGTAGTGTAGTCATTTACTAATAAGGAACAAATCGGTGTAATGAAGAAACCTTGTTAAAAATGTGTTTATTGTATTTTTTAAAGCATGCAAAAAAAGCTATTCAAAAAGATAAAAATAAAAAGAAAGAACATTAAAAAAATTATGTCTTGTAATTATTATTAAAAACTAATGTTAGCAATAAAAGATAATAAAAGAATAATAACAATAAAAAAATTAAAATTTAATCATCTTCGTCATCCGAAGCAGGATAAACTTCAGTCACTTTTTTAATGATGGCTAATTCTTAACAAAATTTATGAAAAATAGGAGAAATGAAAGGGCACAAATCCAACAGTTCTTTTTTTTCTCTGTAGAAATTAAATTTGGTCCATCGTATATTTTTGTGGTAAGAGTTACCCTCAGTTTATTAGGATTCTATGGTCCTAAACCAAGTTTATTAGGATTCTATGAAAACTGGAACAAGTTACGACTCGCTTGTGCATACAAAAATTCCAAGAATTTCGGTGGCCGATTCGTTCCTGTGAAATAAATCAATTTCTTAGAAAAAAAGTCCATAAGACGTTTTTTACTCAAGAAATAGGTCATCAATTAATGAATCAATCCCGAAAAGAAGAGGACATAAACTTCCTCCGCAAATGGATCGCTACATAGTTACCTGAAAATGGTGATATATTATTTAAGATGAACATAGCACCCTTCTCACTGCAGTCACCTGGTATTTGAAAACATAGTTCAAAAGTCACTAGTAAATTACTCTGTGAAGAATGGAAGAAGGACTTAGCAGTCTATACCCACATGCAGACGGAAAATACTTTAATTTCGAGCGCACATAACTCATTTTTCACAAATTTAGACATCCTTTGCGCTGCAAACACAGATATTATAAGAAGGACACTAGTTCAAACATATTCCTGGCATCATTTTTTGAAAACTATTTGTAGAGCTAGTACCATATCTGTGTAGTGACTTCTTTACATGAGTATTGTAAAAGAATTGATCATTTTTTTGCATAGCGACACAGCCATACATTTAGTGCAAGTACAGTGTGGTTACAAAAGCTAAAGAAAACGTACTCCTTGCACATGATCAAATTCCGAGGAGAACAGGCAGATGCTAATGGTGAGACTGCTAAAAAAATTAAAAATAATAGATAAAGGAAGGTATGCACCTGATCAAATTTAATTTACTGACGAGACAGCACTGTACTGGAAAAACTTCCATATCGCTCCCATGTGTAGTATCCTATCAGAAGGATTGTTAATAAAACCTATGATAATAAATTGCTCTTCAACTACTCGAGCTATCAAAAATGTTAAGATGTCTGAGTTGTCTGTATTTTGGTGAGCTAATAAAAAGCGTGAAAGACTCAAAAAATATTTAATAATTGGTTTTATAATTGCTTTATCCTGCAAGCAGAAAAATGTATGGTTGGGAAAAAAATTAATACCAAAGTTTTGCGGATTCTTGATACCGCTGGTAGTCATAGTAAGGACCAAGGAGTCAAAATTTCCAAAATGGACTAAATACGCCAATTTTTCCAGGAAATGCATTTATACTCTCATATGTAAGTCGTTAGTTCCTACTTATATATAATAAAAAAAACAATGGGTTCGAGGCGTGCCAGTTTTTTTTCAGTTGTTAACGAAACATCTTTTTTTCTTGTATCATCCAAAGAATTCCAACATTTTGTAGTCTGTTTCACAAGAATGATGTTCTTGACCTACTTTGAAGTTTTTGAAAAATTAAATTGACAGAAATATAATGGAAAATCATAAAAAACTGCGCACAATTCTGGAATGATTTCATTTTTATAACAATACATTGAAGATCGTATTTATTTCTATTAAAAAACTTCATCTCATTTTGAAACCCGTAATTATATTGTTACAATCATCTAATTTTTTCGTGCAATCTAATTAAAATTGATTAAATGTTATGTATGTCTGCATATGCTAGTATCCAAAAAAATCAAGTTCATTCACCAATCATCCTTGGCATTATTAAAAGAAGTCAAATTTAAAATTCCATTCGACATAAATTGGATTCTATAGCCGTCAAATCGTTCTAATCTGATGGAGTGTAAAATTGTTAGATGCTATTGTTCAGTAATTGTAAATAAGAGTGAAAATACTAGAAATGTTTTTTTCAGGAACTAACAATGGATTGTAGTACATCGAACAATGGATGTAGAAGTTAAGAAATTCGAAGACAGCAATTGAATTGATTCCTTGATTTCAATTCTTTAGTGATTTGTTAAATTTTTCAACTTATTTTTTATCACCTTAACTTTCATCTTCGTCGACCATGTCAACATGTAGGATGCAATTTCATTCTTATCAATAGATTTTACTAATCAATCTCTGTTTATTATTTATTTGGAATTTTTTTAACTGCCAAAATCTTAAAAATATATATTTAATTTTTTCCCGTTTAAATACCTCATTAATTTCAACTGAACGTTATTACTTTTACTGATTCCTATCATCGAATTATCACTTCAAACATTTCAAATGAAAAAAATTGAATTCAAACAACGGAAATATGCACAAATAATGAAAACTGACTTCATAACAAGACTATCTGAAATTCAAATTAGATCCTACCTAAATATCTACGTAGCTTGCATTAAAAACAGGCTCCGCATTTTTCGCCACAACAAACATACATACTAGAATATCCTTTAAATCAAATTGTGATCCTCTTCATCTGACCAAATTTCAATAAATACAAATGACTATTGTTTGAAGAGTCTCATTCAAGAAGGGCTCGTATGATTCGAGGACCATTTTTGGAAGCAATGAAGAGCTGAGATTAGAACGTACATAGCTAAAAAGAGGTATTTTAGCAAAATGCCACCAAGCCCTAGATTAGGTTACAAAGCTAGGCTGAAAAGGACGGCTAGTCATTAGTACGGTATTCAATTTAAATCTATATTTTGTTTAGTCAAGTGATGACAGCAAATAGGAGTCATCGTCAAGGAGTAACGAATATTAGGATACGGGTCAGAGAAAAGGTGACAGTTTGGGTGTTATTATGCAATTGGTTAGGATACAGAAAAGGGTTTGACATTTGATTAATTTACATTAGAACAAATGAGACTGTTTTACTAAATGCCAGATATTAAGATGATAAGCCTTTTCAATACACTCAAGAGGGGTGAATTATACTCATAAATTTTATTGTATTTATGTATTAAACAACATATTTTGACTTAAAAAGAAATTTTATCATCATTTAAAGTTTTAAGCATTAAATCGTTACCAACAACAACGAAAATTATTTTGAAATAAATCAAAAAAATGCAAATATTTAAATCTTTAACCATATTTCATAATATTGACCATCATTTGTGGAAGTCAAAATACGCTTGTCCGCAAGTCATGGCTTTTATGCTTTCCCTGCCACTTGTTAACTATAAATTACCAAACATACAAACAATGTTTTCAAGAGAAAAAAAGCAAACTTATTATTACTATTGCTTAAGCCATTTATTTTTACTATCAATCAAATTAACATCTCTCTATAACAGTTCTTTTTCGTGTTAATGACGAAGGACATTTACATTGTTTGTTTGGGTTCCAAGCAATTTTGACTAGGTTTTTTTAATTGCTTGCTCATGTAGAAGAGGTAATTGAATTTTTTTCGTCTTTTTCATTCCGTTTACAATTGTATTTGAATTTTATCGATTTTGAAATTTCATTATCGTCTCTTCATAATACGTAGTATCGAACTCACGTTGAAGTCATTATTTCAATTGCTTTTCAATTTGTTAGTGGGTGATGGTGGTGATGATGATGGCGTCATATACGAATCTTGTTGAGATCTTGGAATGTCGGTCAATTTTTATTTTTGCGAAATTGAGTATTGATGAAACTACTAAAGAAATATTTGGCATTGAGATATGATGTTGATATTAATTTTGAAATTGAAGTCTCGACAAGTTGCAGAAGTAATCAACAAAATTGGTTTTTTTAATTTACCTTTTTTGGTTGATTTTTCTATTCGATTTGGTAATATTGTTAAGTTTGAAACAGTTGCGAATAGAAGAAAGTAGAAAATTTCGTCGAATGACTTTTTTATAACTCTCTTTCGCCTAGATTTTATAGCTGATCTAGACGATAAGATAGATGATGGTATATGATATGAATTATGCTTTCTGGATAAGATTCATCAGCTACACTAATGCATCTCGTATAGAAGAAGCAAACAGAGTTGTTGTCTATTTGAAATCCATTGTCCTGTTGCTCATAGTCCCGTGTTAAAAACATGATCATGACTCATAACACATATACAACTGAACTTTCAGCAATTCCATCTCCCCAAACATTCATCAAAACTGTTGAATCCTTTTCCGTTCCAATTCTAGGCTTCATTCGTATAAATTTACTTGTCTCTGGCAATCTTGCGTGAAGTTAGAACCTTTATTTTTAGTTTTTGCGAAAATATACTGAAGTTGGCATATTTTATATAACTGCGAGCCATTTGTATGGACTTCTTTAGGATCCTGACTTATCCATGGGTTATTTCTTTCGTGTTATAAATGGCAACCTTAAAACTGCAAGAGTACTCAAGTTCAGCATGTTCAAAAAACCTGTTGATTCATTCGGCTTGTTCAAAATATCAGGGTTACAAAACCAGCCTACGAATATACAAGTGTTTTTATAGCAGAAGCCGATAAAGCTTTGATGATCATGATGGCTGCAATTCTTTGTATTTCGTCCTCTTGTTTATGAGTAACCAATTTTTTGATAGTATATTCCAGATGACTCCGGGATGGATTTTTACGAAACCATCAATTAATTTTACGCTTCAGAAATCATCTGTTACTCAGAAATATTTATCAACGATACAAAACACAAGAGATTTGTCATACTTTCCTTAAGGGGGAACACCACTGTAGTAGGTAAAACAAAGTCAATTTTTGGGAATTTTTTTCTCAAAAACCGTAGAACATATCGAAATTTGATAAAAAGATCTATATTCTACAAATATTTTACATCCTCTTTGAATTTTTTCAGAACTTTAAAAAACAAAATGGCGGCAGCATTTCTCCAGAAACACCTTATTTTTTCATGGCTTCGCGACCGGACCGTTTTCTCGTGAAATGTTAAGGTTATGGTTATCAAACAAATAATTGCCGATAAAGCATAATAACAGCCAGAGAAGTACGTAGGATTTTTATTTTAAATTGATTTTTGACAAAATGGCGTCATTTTGAAAACAAATGTAAAAAAACGTAAAAAATGCTCGAAAATTGTTAATAACAATTGAAATATGCAACGTTTAAAAAAATCCTACTTGTTTCCAGACACTAGTTTTGAACATACTGTAAAAATGTCAATTAAATCGAACAAAAATTGTTTGAGAAAGGAGTCCGAGCAGTTTGAAAAACGTTGTTCCGAGAATAAACGCGTTTAAAGTTTAAGTTATTGAAGAATCATGAATAAATTTCATATATTTCTAGTCTGCAAAATGAGTACTTCAGGGTTCTCTGCTAACGTTCAACTAACAGAGCACGTGTACAGTTTAGATAGATTTACATTTAAAATTGTTCTAAATTTCAATACCAACACCGCGCGGGGATACGCGTGGATTGCGCTCCGAAAAAGCAGTGAAAGGTACTGCGCTAATTTGAAATTTCGAACACTTAGAAATTTTTCTACTATATGAAACTTTGCTACATGATTTCTATGATGATAAGGTATACTTTAGAGCAAAAAAAAAATTTGATTTTTTGAAAATCCTACAGTGGTTTCCCCCCTTAAGTATTGTTTATTTTCATAAAGTTGCGGATCTAAAATGAGTTTAGAGCTGTTAGTGAAAAATAGCTGAATGAATCATGTATCTGCCAAAGTCAAACTATGTCCTTTCTAGCGAATAACATCAGTTCCATTGTCTTGAGAACTATTGTAAAAAATTATCAAGCCAGTTGTTCCAATATTCACTTCTTCTTTAGGCTGCACCTTTTCAGTCAAGTTCTTCATTTGATAAATTTTATGGGTAGCTAAACTTGGCAAAAGTAAAAACCCTAGTAACAGATTGCGTCTACAAATTATATTTTTTACAAATATTCCTACACAGTAAAGCTTTAGTTACTCTTTTGGTTAAAAAGTAGGTGGCATATATTCATTAAATTAATAGTACTTTTCAATCGATTTTTGATTGATAATGTTGACAAAAAAAGCTTCCAATTTGAAATCCATATGCATTAGGATTTATTAAAGAATCTAAAGCCATATGAACGGAATAGTCTTATCCTGAACAATTCGTCCTAGATTCAGGCTTCGAAAAGATCTTTCAGAGCAAACCTAAGTATTTTTTCTGATCATTCCAGAGAGAAAATTTTGGCTGATAGGATTACAGGAAGAAGTCCTTGGTCATGGCTGATTATGTTGTTTAAAACATCATTCTTTGTCGCGGGTAGTTTGGTAAGAAATATAGTTCAAGCCATGTTTACCGTTGGCGATGGTTGAAATATTGCTTTTTGAATATCAGCTGGTGTAAGGTATTTTGGGAGCAATTTGGAGGGCTGAAAAAAATTGATGCAAAATTCGAATAACCGAAGATGATAATTTGGTTAAACTTGGAGTATTAATTAATTTTCTGTTTTCCTAAAATTTTAATAAAATAAAAACAAGGCGATATTTTAAAACTTAGAAAGAAAGTCAACAAGCTAGGAGATATCATTACTTAAAACCTGTCCAGAAAAGACTATGTCTTTGTCTCTGGAATTTTTTAAAAATTGAAATTTATACAGTTCCTGGGTATTATGCCAGTTCTCAGTAGTCACACTTAATATACTGTTCAATTCTAAGTCATATTCAGTCTTCGAGCTTGATGTAGCTTCATCTAAGGATAAATGTTCAATACCAGATCCGCTTCTTTTTGAAGTAGATAGCAAAGGAGTATAACCAACGCTAAATTATAATGAAAGGAGTTGATTTGAATCTGCATTATTCTTCGTAGCTAAAGTTTGTCTTTCTCGTCAAATAGGGCAAACTATTTTCCATGGCTGCGGTGGGTTAAAATTTCCCTTTACTATCTGAAGTATTGGCATAAGGACTGTATCGGAAAAAATTGACCTTTAATTTTTCCTGCATAGCTCCTGTTTGATGTCATCAAATCAAGAAAAAGTGCGTAGTTCAATTGTGTGCAAATACCTGGAAAATCTCCTTGGCAAATCTTCGGTATTAGCAAATGAAACCAATTCGTCGATAGCAACAGTGAAACGAACGATTAAAAAGTACAAAAAGGGCCTACCTGTTGCTAGAAACTCTGAAATAGGTAGAAAAAAAGGTCCATCCGATATAAATTTGACCCGAAAGATAAAGAGGAAATTTTTGCAGAGTCCTAAGACATCCATTCGAGATATGGCTCAAGAAGTGCAAACATCGAACATAATGATTTCGTGGATTAAGAAACATTATAAACTTAGATCATATGAAGCCCAAAAAGTACCCGATCGATCCGAGGATTTTGCATAGTTGCCTGGTCAGAACTTCTATACAGCAGGATCAAAGGGTGGTGTTAGTCCAAAACATGAAACCAAAAAAACGCTTAAAAGGTGGTCGATGACACCGTTGTACGGAACCTAATGCGTGGAGTTAACGGAAAGGTCCGAATCATTTTTCCTTGAATTGAAAATTCATTGAATTTTTATGTAAATGTTAGTTAATATAATATAATATAATATAATAATAAAAGAGAAAAAATAGTTCAATGAAGCAATTTTTACCACTTTTAGAGACACAATTATAAAGGTCAATTTTTTCGATACACTCCTTAGTATTTTGTTGAATTGAATACACTTTGACTTGCTTATTTTCTGTTTTTTTTTTCGGCAAGTGGTTTTAAAAACTATTGATTGATTGATTACTCTTTTCTCCAAGTTCTCATGATGATCTTAAGATCATTGCAGGATCTTGGCGTCTCCCTATGGATGTCATTTGCTATGAATTTTATTTAGGAATGAAAGTTCGCAGTCAAAAGTTTTTGTAACCTCACGACTTCGTGGACGTTCAATGCAGGGAAGAGGCAATTAACGTTAGGTATTTTATAGACGAATCCTTCTAATTTCTCCAAGATGATATTGCTGGCAGGCGAGCGTAGTTGGACAAAAAATGCATTGTTTTCCAGTTCAAGGGGGTTTATACGTTCCGTTAAATCGGCAATTTCTTGCTTTCATTTATTCCCTGTGTTTTCTGGCCCTGAGTATTCCCTCGACGGTAACCTTTTTCATAATCATTTCATAATTATCCTTTGAAAAACTATTTCTTTTCGCAATTTACATAGTTTTTTTCGATTTGATTTCATAAGCAAAAACACTCCCAAACGCATCTACGCAAATCGTGATTTTTATTTGATTCATGTTTTCTTAACCACATGTTTGAGTAACACTCTTTAAGATTTAAGGTTTTGTGTGCCAAAACTATACAGCTTAAAAACCTTGGCTTTAATTATGTTAATCTCTGTACCGAACCTCTTTTAACTTTTTGGGTTTGTACACCATTTTTCTATGAGTGAAGGATCGAAATTGATTGCCGTGCTCGAACTCTCCGTCGCCGTCAACAGTCCAGCGTGTACCGCGACCGTCACAGCGTGACTGATGGAACCATCCAACCAACCATCCAGAATCAAAGACTTGTAAATTTGGGCTGCTGATTGCTGCTTTACCACTTAACTTCCATGTTTGTAACATATAAAGTTTCTTACAAATTGTGTTATATATGCATGCTTTGAGTTAGACAATTTTAACTCGATGATTGATCTTCAGGTCTGCTTTTTCTTTTTGACTGTTATCCTATCCTATGCATTGAAAACAATCATTCCTAATTCTTAAAACCGGATCAAATGCAAGGAAGGAAGCTTTATAAACCTTCGGTAAATCGCTTACGGAAAAGTTTGATAAAGCCTCCGTATTTACGATATCGTCCAAGCCAGCCCGACTTTGGTCAAAACAAACAACCTCAAGAGATTGCATAATAAAGTTCTATAAATAATTTTTAATTTATTTTCCGAATATTTCCTAAACACATAAACACCATAAACATTCACTATTTATACATCGCACGGTTGTATTATTTCAAAAACAAAACAAAAAAAATATTCTTTGTTTGCGGCCGCACTCCGTTGCTTGCCTGCCTCAATTTCGTCCTTTCAAACATGTCACCCCTTCCGTAATTTATTATAATGACAACCAACAAATTCGTACATTTCTCTCGTAAAGTTTTGATAGCCCCAAAAAACAAAACAAGATAAACAACAAGCATTTCCACACTAAATTCCTATAAATTTGTCGCCTGTTGAATGCGAACGACACACCCTTCAAACCCACCCATACATTTGACGCAGTCTATAAAACTTCGATCCAAAAACATCCCCACAGAATTTGTAACTGCCCCCGAAAACAATATTAATTTCCATTAAACTTTCTTGGTCTGCATCCAATGAAATGGAAGCAAGGACGCATGCAATTGGTGCAAAGATTTTGTGGGGTGAAAATTGGATATAAGGGACGTCTATCGGTAAGGGCTGTAATCAATCGAAAGATATGTCCTGATAAAACTAATCGTCCGAGTAACTTATCAAGTGACTAAGACATAATAAAAATGATTGAATGAAATTTGTTAGGTAATATTGAAAGGAATTTCTTGTTAAGAGATCCTTGCCTATGTGCGTTCCACCCTTCGCTACTGGAAATTAATTCCCCAATTGACCATCCAGCAATATAATATCATCCAACAATTTTGTAGTTGATGAGCTATCATTCCAAATTTCAGTAAAAAAAACCTCACACCCATACAATCTTTCTTCATCAACTTCGAATCATGTTCGGTGTTATCCTTCCTGATGGCACAGAAATAGGGAAAAAATCGAAAGCTTTCAGCATTTTCCGTTCAAGACCTCGTAGATATTTTGTTGCTTCCTGTCACTCGAAAGAATGGCTCGCTGGCACTCCCATTATAGCGTGGCCATCATTCACGGAATGTTTTAAGGATGGGATATTTTTTTTTATTTGCATTGTAGCTATGAAATTAAAGACGCGACAAGGATGGGCTGAAGTGTGTATTTGTTTTATTGATTAGGCATGAATTTAGGCAGCTTGAACATGGCTTTGGATAAAGGATCACTTAAGTACCAGGCTGAAGCTATAAGCTCCTCTCAACTGCTCTTCAGGAATCCATTCTCTGTTTATTATTACATCATAAAACATGTTTTATCCTTCTCTAAATAGGAGTGAATCGGTATTCTTCAAAGCGTTTCCTGCAGGTGCAATTGATTTAGCTCGCTTAAAAATGTTTATGAAATCCAGGCTCTCGAATAAATAAACAACTTATCTATACAGCATACTCCTAGTATTCATAACTTGCCCCTTTTCTATCGCTGGCACGAGTGGCACGCTAAAAGGACATTCATATTTTCACATAAAAACAATGACGACAACGATAATGATGATGACAAACAAAACGTTGAAACGTGTAAACAACACTTGTGTAGTGGATTTAGGACGCGATTAGGTGGATTAACGAATAAAAATTTCGCATTGATCCTTCGATCATGCTGAAAAGGATAAATTATGAGTGTATACAGGAAAGTTAGGAGGGTTGTTTTTGTAAATGGACTAATAAAGTTTCGATGTGTGAAAATGAACGCAACTACGAAATATATGTGATGCGAAAACAATGGGTAGAATTGTTCTCGGCACTTAAATATATGTTTAGAAATTCGTGACTAGTTTTCTTGAGATTATTTTTACTATTCATGGTTGGGAATAAATGCTATCCTTACTTTGTTGGACAATAAATTATTGGTTGTTTCAGCTTGGAAATAAATCGATTCAAACAAAAAAAGTTCATTCTAGTTTAAGCAGAAATGGCTGCTACGAGAATCTAATGCTTGGTTAAGTTGATTTTGAAATTTATGGATGCTTTCAACAGTGGCAGTTTAACCATAGAAGTAAAGAAAGTGTTAGTTTCCTCTGCATTGTTAGGATTTATTTCATTAAGTATTTTTTATTATATCGAAAAGTTTCACCTGCCGTTTTTTTCACTTACATCAAATAAGGCAGCTGAAAAATAGAAAAGCATATTCTTCTTCTTGATATTGTTCGTTGGTTCTGGAACGTGAAAGTGACGTTAACGCTACTTCCAAGCAGACTTTTAGGGCTGCATTATCGTACTTGTTCATCCACGCCGTAGTTCCTGGGTAAATCATTCCTCACCAATTGATGTGATGTGGTGTAGCAAATAAGGGTGGTATTTCGATATTGAAGCCTTAATGTCTTCCTCCAAAGAATGGGACTAGAGCCACCACTGGCTTTGTATATATAATACGTTTTATTGTTTTGGAAAAGGTAATAATAATTATATTAATCCAAAAAACGAATAGTAATAGTAAACTTTCAGAGTAAACTAGACCAGTAATTTCAGCTTCATAATTTACAGAAAAGATTTTTTACTTTAAAAACTAATCATCCAGTCAATCTAATCTCTTTATCGAAGGCGAGAAACATCCAGCAAGTTCCCGTTTCTAGCCAAAAAGAAATCTTCTGGTTCAGCTAGCAAGGAGTGTGTAGACATACACTGAAGGTGTTTTTAGAATGAAATCCACACCCGTCAAGAAATAAGTCAGAAACACATTCAAAAATATAAAGAGACGCAAATATATTAGGCTAACTAACTTGGACGACGTGCTACATTTTGTGGGTTGGTTACATTGTGACGGATATGACGCACCAGCCGTCCTTGAAAACGGCCAGAGAAGTTCTCCACGATTTAAGTGCCTTTCAATTAGCCGTCGTCGAGGCAACCCTCCCAACATACACTTATTCATGCCTCGCTATTTTGAGCGCACGAACGAAAACTATGATTGAACCACGATGGCTGGCGAGCGGTCACCACCATAGCGAAGAAGTATAAAATATGAGTCAACCGCGTAGTAGTGATCTCGGTTCATTATCCGGACAACTCACTAGGTCATGGCTATCAAAAAAAAAATCGGAAAAAAGTGACTCCTTCTAGGAGTCGCTTCCAGCGCTGTCGTCTTTAAAAAACACAAATTCTGCAACATTTTTTTGAGTCCTTTTGAGAGTCGGTGCTGGCATCGTGTCATCGTGTTAATGGAGAGAATACAAGTTCTGCAATTTTTTTTAGTAAAATGTATTTGCTTTTAAAACTAAGGTGTTCTCATCAGTTCAAATATTCACTTTTCATTAAAAAAAAGGCAAGGAACTTAGCATGAATTACATAAATTGTATGAATGTTAAAAGATTTAAGATTATACATAAAAAGTTGCTAGTTTTGGTTGATTGTTATTCTTATTCTTTCAATTTATTTTCCCTGATTATAACCAAAACTTGCTAGCTACCTTCAACCTTCGTCGTCGTAATCATTGTCGAAACACACAACACCGTACTTATCACCGGTAGAATATTTGCACCAAACTCATATGGTCTCTCTTGTCTTGCTGAATGAATAAACACTAAAATTACTACATGAAACTATCTCATTCTTATGGTTCCTGGTGTGTTTCTGCGCCACAACATTTCAAACCAGACGAACCTTCAAGTTGTAGACATATGATTAGTAGGTGCGCCAACACAGTATCGATACACTATTCGTCGCCAGATTTCCAATTTTTGTCTTCACTAGGCACTAGTGGGCGATTTGTCTCGACTAGAAACGGAGGTTCAAATCCAAAAATAAGAATCATTTCAAATTGCAACGTATGCACAATATACGAACGAAAAAATATAGACAGTCGTTATACTTCGCAGATGCAAATATTAAAAATAGTTGAAATATAACGAGCTTAACCCATCAACAAGCCTAACCCGTGGTCGTGTTGTCTGATAACGAATGGCATATGACAGCACCTGAAGAGGAAGCCATTCGTTATCCCGAAACCACGCTCCTTATCTAAAACTTTTAGTATTCACTGCCTTACTAAGGTCTAAATAATTCCGTTTTTCTTGACTTCAACCACTAAACTCTACCATTTCTTTGCTTCTACGTGATTCATGAGACCACTACCAGCTTTCACCTTCAAGCTCCTATTTTATTCGCTAAAATGTTTCCCTTTTTTTTAGCTTGAAACTGCGATCAGAATACAATACATGTCGTTTATATCTATCGAACGCTTGAGTGAGAAAGAGATGATCGTCGGGTTTTAGATCACCCATGTGGTTCTAGCTTTAATAGCGTTGACACATTGACCCATCATCAGTACGAAAAGCGTCATCAGCACGAAACTTCAAATGACGGGGTGACACACATGTTTTCGTCATTGGTGCTGTCATTATCATTCGGTCGTTGGTGACGTTTCGATGACAAACGTCAACTGTCCACGATGGCACGTCAGATTTGGTTCGAAAATATCAAACAGCTGATATAAATAATGTCAAATTCTATTCACGGCAGATGGTTTCTCATTATTCTACCCAAACATAGATGGCAGTTTTTCGTACTTATCGAGATAAGTATGGTCTTTTTTCGTGCTTATCTCTCTGTCATTATGTTGGGGTTTTTTGTGCTGATGACACTTTTCGTACTGATGATGGGTCAATGTGTCAACGCTATAATATCCACAATAACAAGTTGCGAGCTTGGATAATATATGATTGGCATAAGTAATACGCCACAATGTTCAACATACAGATTAACTTGGAAAATGATCTGAACTGGATAAAATATGCTTGGATTCAAATAAAACTTGGCAGTATAGATTATTGAATAAACCTGAAAAATTGTAGATGAAGACAGTCAAAAATATAATTTATTTTATCTAGAATGTTTACTGTACCGGTCAATAATATTTCTTCTAACTTGATTTTAATTGTTTCGTAATGAATGTCATCCAATATAATTTATTTTCGAAAATGAGCGATTTTTAATAAAATGCTGTTCAAATATTGGGTATTAAAGTTAATAAAAAATATATGCAAATTCAGCATATTTAGTATGAATTTTCAGAGAGCAAAAAAGGCAAATTTAATTTCAACAAAATATATGATTTACACTAACATGCTCTGCTTCTCTATCAAAACATTGTTTAAGAAAATAATTAAAAATAGTTTTTTGTTAAGTTTTTCATGTGAAAAGATGGAAACAAATAACAATTAACAACAAAAATCATCTTGTTGTTGTCGTGCCACATTAACTTTTCACATCATTATTCGCATCGGAATGAGCTAAACCGCAACTTAAACACCCTTAATTAAACTCATTAACGTATCATTTCCTTCGCGCCGAAAAATTTCAGATTCCACTTCATTAATGTTTCATTCAACTTCTTATTTTTGTCGGTGTACAAAAAACAAAACCATTTAAGACGAGTCGAATTAATTAAATCTAATTTACAATCCACAAAAAGATAGAAAAATCTATAAATTGGACTAGAGAAATAGATAACGTTTGTTGGTAGGTAAATGTTTAAATATGGTAACTGAAGTCTGTATTTGCGACACTAATTGAATGAGTTTAATTAGGGCCATTGTGAATCAAGGTTTCTCTCATAATTATCATAAAATTATGTTGTCGTTAGGAATTATATTATCAGCTTGTTGTATCTAGTGTGTTATCCATATCAGTGCTTGCGACAGTCTCTTTTTAACGGATTTACTGTGTTTTAATTTTTAACTTCCCAGTTCCCTATGGGAAGTTATTGTAATGGGGTCGATTTTGCGAATCCCAAATTTTGATATATCTCCACGTTTTAAGGTCTCTAGAATCCAAATCCATCGTTTTTAGAGAGATGTCTGTGAGTGTGTATGTACGTATGTGTGTATGTGCGTATGTACGGATGTACGTATGTACGGATGTACGTATGTGCGTTCGGAATTATTTTTCGTCTCGATTATCTCAAGAACCAAAGATCGGATTGACGTGGGACCGGTTTTAAACGACGCGTAATTACGCAACTTAGAACTGAATGACTTTTCAGCAAAATCGGTTGGGCCGTTTTTTATTTAGGATGAAAAAACTGAAAAAACGACTAAAAATTGCTTATTTTTAAACTGTTGATACGCACTATTAATTCGTGAAGATACCAAATACCTTCATAGTAATGTTGTTATTATTATGCGTTTTAGCAAAATTGTGATCAAATTTGAAAAAAATGTTATTTCAAAAAAAAAATTAAAAATTTATTTATGAAATTCCAAACTTATATTATCAGGTTTGGGTGAATGGGAGTAGAGACGCTAATGCAGTTAATAATTGGATATTGTTATAAATAATTTAATATTGTTAATAACAATCAAATAATATTAGTTATAATTTGATATTGTATATATAAAGTCAATTATAATTATTCAGTAACGATCAAACATTCTTAATAACGAATGATTATTGTAAATAATAATTAAATACCCTCAATAATAGTTGTGGATTCCGAGGCCGAGATGGAGAACGAGGTTGCGGATGAAGTGGAGGACAAGAAGGATGACGAGCAAGAAGAGGACGAGGTTGCCGAGGCTTTGGTAGAGGATGACCAGATAGTGGAGACATCTTCCTCTACCAAAGCTTTTATGGTTAGATAATAAATTGATAAAAATAATAAAAGTAATTATATTAATTTAGAATAATAATGTTTAATAATAGTAACTATTAATAATAGTAATTAATAATAAAAGCAAATTATAGCATTTTATTCACCCCACTGGGAAGTTAGTCGTGTGGGTCTCAAGGGTCGCACTTAGACCACATTTTTAATTATGTGACAATTTCAACTTGTCTAGTTAGCAATAATTAACATACATTCGAACAATCGGAACATTCAGTAGTACATTTTTTCTGAATAGACTTTTTATTCATTAAGTATCTTTTTTCTGGCAGTTCAAGGTGTTGGCTTCATTTTTTCTTGAAACCTTATACAAAGTGAAACAGATTTGTAGACATTCTACTAAACTTTACAAGAATTTTAATTAAAACCTATTCTAACCTTTTTTTCGATCGTCTGATTAAACATTCTACAATTTTTATACGATTGGTGTGTACCTGAAAAAACTTTCGAAAAACCAATATTTTAAGACGATCTATTTCATTATTAAATAAGTTTAAAAATAAACTTTATTGAATTAAAATCCTTCAGAAGTTCCACAAAAAACGATTTTTTGGATTGTTTCAAAAAATATTCCATCAATAGAGTCTCGACATTGAATATTACGTAATTTCTTTTTCATTCCATATCTACACATCCTTATACACTTTAGCATCAACTGAAAAAGGAAAACGTGCCACAATTGCTCCAATACAAATTACAAAAGGAAAGAAACAACTTTGCAAACTTCTATCGAAATCTTAAGGAATTGCTGCGAGCTATTGTAGCTCTCATGACTTTCCGAAAAATTACGCCATGACGTTCCAATTCGTAACGAACAAAGCACATCCTTTGCATAAAATTTCAAATTCATAACTCAATTATGTTCTAAATTTCAATACATATAGATACGAGTATATATTGGTGAAAGTCTTGGAAAAGTTTTACACATGTTTCATCATTAGCGACGAGTGGGTAAATCACTTGACTACGTCGTTGCATGGTTACCACAGGACATAGCAATCGATTGCTTGCTTTTGTAACGGAAAAAGTAAAGAAAATTATTAGGAAATTAAGCACTGTGAACACTGTTGTGTTCAAAAACCACTTCCTTTTCATCCCATCAAATGTACTTCAACACTAATCTTTCGTTAGCTTGATATTGAAAATGCCATGGCATTTAAATGTGCTGCGTAAAAGGATTCCAACAAAAGCAATGGGTTTTGATAATTCGCGTTAATTGTGCTTTTCTCGTTGATGAAGCGAAGCTAAATTGGAAAGGATATGCTCGGAGCCACCACATTCCCTATGAATATTAATTAATCCTGTATATTTTTTCACGACCTCATCAACAATGACGATAAGTTTGTGGTCGAAAAGAGTTAAAAACCACTATACGAGTATATGCTTTTGAAGAAATTCACTAATTCGAAAGAACTGCACCATTACTATAATTACTTTCACAAAAATTGACCCAAATGCTTTTGCTATTGACTCTTGGTATATATTACAAAGATATGTGAATAGCTAATTCCTGTAGAGTCATTACACTAGCTAAGTAATTAAGGGATGAGTGCGGGTGGCTGTAAATTAAGGTTGACCCCAGTTAAATTCATTAGCTTTTTTTCGACTCGTCCTAACTTCCAAAGTCAAAAGGTTAGGTAGATAGCTTGGGGAATATTTAACTCTTGTGAAATTGGGGTTGATTAATTTTTAATTTGTTAATATCTTTGGAGTATAGCCAGTAAGCATCTAGGATATTATAAAATAAATAATAATAAAATAAATAAATACATTGATAGATTCTATTTAAGAAAAAAATGGATGAACTTGTCTACAACAATTTATCAGATAAATTGTAAGGAAAGTATCTTTAACTGCGCAGTCTTTATGGTCGCTAATAAAGATAATGTTAGTCGTGTGGTTAATCTATACTATAGATTAATTACACAACTGTACGTTCTATAGTACGGTGAAGAATATCGGAATAGATAGATACAATTGAATATTGAAATTGTAGTCAAACCGACGATTGTGACGTTCGTAAATCACATTATAAAATGGTCACTTTGATTTTGTTATAGCAATTTGATTTTTTTTAATACTTTAATGGTGGTTTAGTGAAGGTGAACTTTATTGTTTGTGTGCTTTTAGAAGTTAGATACAGTATTGTCGTTTTAATTTCAATGTTTTTTGGACAGTTTGTGCCGCAGTTTAAGTAAATGATGAATTGTTGTTGTAACAACTTTGTTTAAGGATATTATTCATTTAAATTTTTAATGATGAATATTGAATTCTGGTACAGTTAACTTGTTGAGTTCTTAGACCATCTTCCCATCACCATCAACCATCACATTCCAAGTGTTAAAATTCAACCATCAAAATTAACCGTGAGTCTTGTAAGGTCGTGGTCAAGCTAACAATCATGAAAAATTCATTAAACCTCCTTTTTACAGCGGTTTGATTCATCGCCATTACATACAATTAATACGGAATCCACTATATACAGTACTGTGCAAAAAATTTTGCTCATCAATAATTTATGTTTAAACTTTTGTGACTTGATTTTTTTTTAAATTTTTGTTTTACTGAAAACTGTTTGAAAACACAATAACTGTAAGTGGTATTTGTCCAAAAATATTTCAATTTTGTTTAATAATCAAAAAATGGAAAAAGTCAAAAAACTATTATTTTTTGATAAAAGTGATTTTATTTTTTATTAAAATTTAAAAAAAAAACAGTAATGATAATAATACTAAAAAATTTTTATTTGAAATTTATTTACAGTTGACATTTTTAATCAGATTTTTTAACGCTTCTTTGGTGCTTGGCCTTTCCTTTGTTACTTTTAATTTAATTAAAGCCCAGAGATTTTCGATTGAATTTAGATCTGGGCTATATGGCGGCCAATTCATTGCGGAGATATTCATTTCCCGGAAGTAGTCTGTGATCTAAGAATGGTAAAACAAAAAAGAAAAGTGATTCAAAATGTTCCGAAAAATTTAACATTAAACTAGGCAAGATAATCTTTAGAATGAAACATTTTTTTTTACCTTGTTTGCTTTGTGGCATGGCGCATTATTCTGTTGAAATATGAAGTCGCACGTTTCCCCGAAAAGCTTTAGCACACTAGGTTCCAGGTGATGGTTCAAAACATTCAACTACACATCTGCGTTCATATTTCTTTCCACAAACGCTAATTCCCCAAGCTCATGTGCAGAAAAACAGCCCCAGACCATTATACCTTCCGATTTGGGAGGTAGTGCCTGCATGCACTGGTCACTGAGTTTTTCTACCGCTCTTCGTTTCACGCAGATCCTTCCATCGCCCACATGCAGTTTAAATTTGGATTCATCAGAGAAGATGACCTGGTACCACATCTCCTCAGTCCAATTTTGATGTTCCTGCGCCCAAATCCTGCGAGCTCGTTTGACCGAATTACTAAGAAACGGCTTTTTAGCACAGCGTCGACTCTTCAAATCGGCTTTTATGAGCCTTCTTCTCACTGTGCTTGAAGAAATCGTTTTGCCTGTAGCATTGACTAAATCGCTCCATAAATCCGAAGATGTTTTAAAACGATTCCGTAGGCTTTGGACCTTCAAAAAACGGTCATCCGCTGAAGTGGTCTTCCTAGGCCTTCCGGAACCGCTTTTTCTTTTCGTTGTGCCTGTCTCCCGATATTTTTTCAACATCCAGGCCACCGTACGTTGGGAACAACCCACTCGAGCTGCGATAGCTCGAGTGGATAACTTATCCTAGACACCAACAATATATTGCTTTTTATATCAGCACTAACTTTTCCCATTTTGTGCACATGTAGCTTCTAGTAACAACCTTAATTAAACTAAAAAAAAATCGCCTAAGACCTCAGCTATTTATAGACTCTTAAAGGACCTAGGTAATACCAGAAAGCAATTAAAGGTCATTGCTTTCTTGGAATTTGTCAAAATATGAGCATTTTCAAAAATTTGTTGGGCGAACAAAATTTTTTGCACAGGACTGTACTAACATGTCTTTGAAGAGTTTGTAATTTCATGCGTATAAATAGATATTCCATTTGATTAACGCTCAAGATTCAGTTGCGAATTGATTATGGAATATTTTGTGGTTGGTTGATTCATTGAAAAACAGCTTGTTACCCGATTCCAACACCGGATTAGATGTTAACATCGACAACTTCCAAGAAATGATAGTGAATGGGTTTCGTTGGCAAATGTAATGGGAAAAGCAAAGAATCGAATTGTAGTCGATGTGAGCATTATTGGTAAATAATTTATTTGTTAATATCTCGCGTTGCAATCGTAGTCTTCGCTGTTTAAGTTTAATTGTTGTCGATTTGTTTCAAGGTAAAGATTTTAAATTGTTTTCAATTGTTTTTCAAATGGTCAAGATTATTCACATTGTATGTACTGCTGGTGTTAAAGAAGAAAATCTTCCGAAGGTTTGAATGTAAAATAATGTGAAGGTGTCGATATTTTGTGTATAGAATTTTCTAAATTAAATAAAATATTTTTTTTATGTTTGATCCAAAATTAACTCGATAATATACAATAAAGGCTTAAAACGCTTGCTCCTGTGCTCTTGCTGCATTTGCTTTTGAATTCTGCTCAATTTAAATGCAAAGTTCTCGTACCTAAAAGATAAAGGTGAAATTAGTTAAGATACGGAAAAATAGACAACATCTAGAAGTTTGAATACAGTTAATGCGGTTGAATCAAATCCAAGTTGCATGATTTCAATTTAGGGGCAGAAAGCGTTCCTGAGTTTAAGAGGACAGTACACCCCTGAATTTTCAAAAATTAAAAAAAAAATCATTTATTTTGGTTCAAAAGTGATTTTAAACTTGAATTCGCGTTTTAAATGAAACGGCGAGGGTTTTCAGCGCCGAACGTCAAGGCCGTAAAATCGATGATTTTCGAGTATTTCGTGCTCCGCTCCTTTTTTCCGAAAACATCTGTTCTATATATATTTATATAAGTGAAAATAATATAATATGAACATGCTGTTGCCACCTGTAGAGAGTATGGTGTGGTTGGTTTGTGCCCAATAGTGAAAAAAGATATTGCTAGCGTGTGAAATTTGACCCCGAAGCACTGTTTCGCCGGAAAAAATATTATTAAAATAGCTGCAAATGTCTCTGCGTGTGTTTTTAACGAAAGACTGGTAACAGTTTTGAGGACTATGAAAGTTATGGGTGTCAAAATCGGCCCGAACGCTCATCGTTATATTGAAATTTCTGACGCTGTTCGAATCAAGCAGTGCAACCGCCGCAGCACTGAGGCTTCTAAAGAGGCCAGAGTTGCTCGTAGGGATGAAAAATCCCTAGCAGAGGAAAAATATGACAAGGAGGAAGGGTTATCATACGGTCCAGGCATTGCCGACTAAGTTTAGGTAAGAATTTCTTAGAAAATTATCGTAAAAAAACTTTAAACGCCTTTTTCTCAAAACAACGCTTTTTGAGTTGGGGGGCGTGATAAAAAAAAACATTTTTCTGATCGTTCTGAAATTTTATTATGTTATTGTACATATTTAAGTCTATAAAGTGAACTACGAATAGAACGATCGGACTCAATTTTTTTGTTTTACAAGGGATTTTTGGCGCCAAAAATCGTCGAATTTTGAAAAAAATGTCGTCATTTTTTTGGTCCTTAAAAGTTCCTTCTGGTTCACTCTATAGCGGCTTGGATGCTGATTAAAACCCTTCTTTTTCAGACCATCCATTGAGCCGAAATCACGCCCGCCGTGACTTTTTGGTGTTTTTTTTTCAAAAACCTGCTGCAGCCAAAAAACAGGCCGGAAAAATCCATCCAATTTTTGTATATTAAAATATACCAATAATAAATGTGCAAAATTTCATTTCGATACCTTTTTTCCTTCTTTAAAAATAATGCTTTTTAACAATTTTCGGTTTGTGAATTTCAGGGGTGTACTGTTCCCTTAACTTGATTTCCTGGGAAGCGGCACCCCTGTTGATAACGCAACAGCACGCCAATGCACCACGATACAGAAAGGTTGCCGAGTAGCTTCCGGTCCCAAACTATATTAGAAATGACTGTACCCGCTTCGAGTGTCAACGACAGCCCCCAAGTTTCAACCTCCACAGATTCCTCACCGACACCGGCAGGGACAAGTCCCTGGCGCCCCGAATCTCTTGCTACCCTTGGTATATCCTTCGAGTCAGGTTTCGAGAAAGTACAGACAACCTTTTCAATTGAGCCCCATCCGGATTGACCGCCATATTTCAGGGGTAAATTAATATAAGCTAGACCTTATTTTTCGTCACACCTTTACCTCAGCATCCTGTTGAAGTCAATGTTGCTCTGAGGTTCGGTTAGAATCTCTCCTCCTTTACACTGGCTTGGGACAGTTCTCCTTTCGGAAAGCGGAGTTTCAATTTAAGAGCAATCATATTCAAAGATCTTCTTTACTGGATAGTATCAGAAAATAGGTTAGTGAATAAAAGTGCAGTAAGTCTTCAAAAAGATCATAGCGATTGAAAAAAGTATGTCTAACAAATCTTTTATAAATCTAAAAAAAACTGGCGAAGATCATACAGTTTGAATTAATATAAACAATAATCATTGCGTTATTGTTGTTTGAAGTTCATACAGATGAGCATAAATTATTATATTGAGTTTAAAAAAATCTTCATATTCCACTTATACCATTTTATAGACTAGCGTTAAAGTTTGTAAAATTAAAAATATTAAATAAGAGCAAGAACCATTTGGTGCAACTATGAATCTCTTTAATATTAAAAAGCAAGAAAAGATAGACATACGAGTCCCACAAAAACGCCAATTGTAATTTTCCTTTCATGTAGTAAAAATACAGGTGTTCTAACATTCAAAGTGGTAAAGTATTAAAAAGACACCCTCGATCAAAAATTCAATCGAAATAGTCACATCAATAGCCAAAACAATCATATCAGTGAATCAAAATGTTGTACTAGTCATACAGGACAATCATTTGATCCCTATTTTCATATGAAAGGCATGCATGACGGCTCAAGCTTGAAGAGAATATAACTCAGACAATTATACAAAATGTTTTTAGTGTGTAACGTGGTTACCTATCGAGGTGATTTAAAGCCATAAGTCTCCTCATCCACGGGTGTGCGACAACCACGTATCCTCCTAACAATTTTGATAACCAGTAGTAGCAGAGTACCAGTACCAGTCCAGACTCAGTATCCTTACTAGTGATAGCAAGGCCTATTTATACCTCTGCCAATGTTTCGGTCTCGGTACTGGGTTGAATCGCAACTCCACTTTGAGCCCCGAAAGATGCTGAAGAAGCTCCCATACTCGGAAATATGGTGACTTCAGTGCGCGTCTTCGAAGGCTCCACGCGCGATATGGGTAGTAAACCACAAACACCAGATTTGCACCCCCCTATAGGGAGTCCTCACCGCGACTAGAAGGAGGAATAAGACCTCCCTGGCCCTCCCCAGTACACCAGATTGACCTTTGGTACGACTTCGTGGACTTGAACCCTTCTTAAGCCAACGTTGGTTGTAGCTGACTGCCGAACCTGGACCGATCACCAAGCTCAGGTTCGTGGAGATGGCATTCCCTGATGACTGCACTGGAATCGCCCAAGAACTTTGACCAGTGCTGATGCTCAAAAGCAATTATCCAATGAAATCCTGGTCAACAGCTGATGAAAGCTGTACTAAATTCACCATCTCTTCATCTAGAAGTAAATAAAACATCAGTCAAATGTGTCATCCACCTACAAAAGTCAGTAAACTACGTCAAGCCCCCATCGTGCACAGCCGCAATCGTCTTGAGCCAGCAATTCACGGTTGTCGGCAACGGTGACTGGTTTCAGCGGTACCTAAGAGCCTTTCTTCTTCCGTCGACGGTAGATGATGGCATTTTTCAGTGGAAAATTGCGCGTGCGATCATTTTCACTGGATTTTAATTATCAGGCTATAAAATTGGTAGAGCTTGCATGTCTTCTGTATCGTAAATAATTTTTACTCCTACTTGAAATGCCAATTTGATTTTGGATATAGCTTTTAATGAAGATCTTCTTATTAACGATACCACGATTATCTTGTTGACCATGCACCATTTCTTTCTGTCTCATTTTAAGCTGGAGTGTTGATGAGATGTCTATATTGAACCATAAAGGTTCTGATGCGTAGCAAGGAGCATAAAAGTGAAGAATATATTGAAACTGTCTATGTGAAATGTAACGACTTACTCATAGTTTAAAGACATTAGTATTTGCACTCTTGCGATTCGATACCGTCGAAAGTTCACAAAAGAAAAATGACTTCCAATTTCACTTGGAATATTTTAATTTTTCTTGTCTAACTTTTTAACAGTTTAAGTTAGGGATGACTTCACGATAATAACCACATTGCGTCATTAAATAAGCGCCCTTGATACACAAATCCAAAACACTCAGAACGAATAATCATCGTCGATACGATAAGAGTAGCTTTTTATATCAAATATGAAAATCGTCTAAAATTCGCATAACATATTTCGATAAGGTAATCATGATTACCAAATCGTTTAGTATCGAATATGGCGGAAAATCTCCATAACATCGTTTGGGATTAGACTAATAAGTAGGGTGTTTTATTTATTGGACACCCATGTATATCATGCAAATGTGTCATTATTAAAATATTTTGTTTGGAAATTTTACCAATTAGTTTTTATTTTCGTTGATAAGCAAATATTTAAATCGTTAGTACTTATCAGTACTTGATGGTTGCTTTCCTGAAGCTTACGTTGACACTTTTCGTTGATTATTTGGTATTGTTTGAAGATTGAACGATAAAATTAATGTAAATCCACTTGATTGATAACGAATTTATTGTTTTCCGGTGTGATAACAAAAGCTAATAGACTGTTAGTTATTTGTATTGTTGTCGACTGTTACTGAGATTAGATTTATTTTGTTTTCAAAGTGCGTTTGGTGCTTGAAAATTCACTCGACTTTCGTCTTGAGTCTATAATTGATGACAAGTTGATCATAATTGTGTCGCTATGTTGTTTTCAAGTGTAATTGTTTCAGTAATACTGATCAAACTATTTGTTCATGTGCAAACAACAACAGTTTAATGTTGACGTATTATTATGTTGGAATTTTTTGGAGTAATTGACCCCTAAATATCTTCAAGTAATCTGGGTGGTAAGAGCGCGTGCTTCTCATGCTCCGAGTACCAGGTTTGAGACTGCTTGGCGAAAGGTAATTTTCGAGAATGGGATTTGTTGTCGGACTATCAGTTCCTTCAGCCGTAACTGAGTGTTCCATTGGTCAAGTAATGAGGTAACAAAAAAAAATCTTTTCAAATAGGTTTTATATATAAAAGAAATTTATCATGAAATGGAGGTAAATTTTACAACTCATTCCAGAAGGGCAATTTGGTTGTTTCGCGCAACGTCGCTAGAAAACCATTTTTAATCCTGACATTTATTTCTGTCACACTTACCTGATAGATATGAGTTTTCGATTTAACTACAGTTTAAGAAGCAACTAGGAGAGGAAAATTTAGGAAAGAAAGATCGCTTCACGACCGAACATAAGATTGCTGATTTAATCGGCATATAAAGTAAACGTAAAACTGACTTTCGTAAATTACGAAATAACGTACATTTTTCTGGTCGAGAATGAGAAAATATAATTCGAATCAGCCTTCGAAAAATTCGAGACAATATTCCAATCAACTCGTGTGAATACGTTCTTCCCAAAGGAATTGAAAATTTCGTTGTGTTAGTTGTATGCTTCAGGAAAATTGTCGTACGTCACGGATCCAGTCAGGATTCGTATGCAATTAGACATCTATGTGGGAGTATGTTTTTCCATTTGTCGTAAGAGAATAATATGGTAACAAACTCTTATTTCTCGTTTTAAGGTTACGTAACACTTTGCAGACGAGAGTAGAGTAATAATTATTTTTGCGTTTAATACGTTTTCTCCATACAAATATTGAACATTTTTTATGTAAATTAGTTGATTTCTAGCTCTGTGAAAGTGTATAACATTCGAAACAATCAAAAATGAAAGTTGAATTGTCAAAATAATATGGATGAATATTGAATTAATTTCTTTGAGTCTAAAAAAAATAGTGTAATTTATGATTGATTTCCTCAGCAGTGCAGTAGCTATTCTCTGATTTAGGACAAATTGTTTCTTTTTTTCATTCACGACTCAGGAAGGTATTCGAATTCGTGAAAAAATATTGATCGGGATTGCGACCATGCGATGGAAGTTGTGTCAATCGATCTGCTTCCCGATCGTGGTACTCCTCGGTGCGCTCAATCTGGTGAGGCCTGAGAATGCGCATGATCGGAATGCATCATCTCGTGGGCATCTGGTTGAAAAGCTCTCAACTTGGTAATATATTCGAAACAACTTTTTCTTTTTAAACGATGCCTAACAGAGAGAAAAATCTCATCATCGGAAAGGTTTTTTTTAAATAAGGCTGGAAATTATTTTACTCATCTTTTTTTAGCAAATTGCTTTTTAATTTACAGCGTATTTATGAAAAATAAAATTATTTCATATATTGGTAACGTGTGTCAAAATTATTTATTTGTCTACCCAGTTTTCTAAACGCCAAAGTGGTATAGCCCGTTATTGAATAAAACAGCACCCTGTTGCTTCCTAAGGAGAAAGTTTTGAGGCATATTGATATCTTTTTTCAAATTTCATTACCTCGAAATCTTCAAAACTATGATCATTAACTCTTGATCTTTTGCTGCATTCGTTTGAGTCGTCTCGAAAATAAGCACTTGCAGTTTTTGCTTTTGAAAATTTTTTGGAAGTACTTTTCTATTTTATTTTCGTGTGAAATTTTGGAATCTTGTGAATATTTTTAAAATCTTTTAATTTCGAGAAGATTTTGGAAACGTATAGACCTGAAATATAGTACATTAGAAAAAATAGACAGGATGAATAATGATTAAAATGACTTCTACTCTTTCATGAAATTTTTTGAGAAATGTTTCTTAAATTTTTTTAAAAAACATTTTGAAATTTTTCTTAAATTTTTGAAAAAAATATTTTGAAATTGTTCTTGATCTTTTTAAAGAAAAAAATCTACAATTTCTCTGAAATTCCATGGAAAAATTTTGAAATATTTCTTAAAATTTTCTTTAAAAAAAGTTGAACATATTTAATAGTTCTTAAACCTATCAGCAATATATTTACTTTTTAGCCTCAAAATGCTTGTTGGTTTCATCTTTATCCATCATTCATATTTTTGAAGCTTATTAAATAAAATAATAGACTATATACTACTATAGACTAATTCTAAAGCGAAGTGGTATTGCCTAGTATACTCAACTCACAGTGCGCAAACATCGGAGGAGATCTGAATATTTTTTTTCTTAAATGGAGAACTATAAAAACAAATCGCATGTTAAACTGCTTGGGTATTGAGAATTGCTAAATTAGTTGATATGGGCTAGTTATGGGTTAAAAATGTAAAGAGATGGTCTGTCTTTCAATAATAAAACGCCCTTTTTGATATTGCTCTCCCTTTTCTCAAGATGGTCTAGCGGATCTGGTTCATGAAATTAAGAATAATAATCATTATTCATTATTCATCCCTTAGCTAGGTATTCGATTCTTAGAATGTATTATAATGGCGTTCTAAGAATCGAAAAAAAGAAATAAAAGCAAGTAACTCACACGCAGTTTTGTCTTTTGTGAATTTCATTGGAGAGATTTCTTTCCTTATGTATCCTTGGTTGTAATCTGGATCAATGAGTTGAATCCCTGTTTCATGTTTCGTCACATAAATTTCACTGAAATTGACTTTGGATAAGTTTAAAAATTCTCTTAATAATTTGACTTTTCTTAAAAATTTTCGTTACCCAACGCTTGCCGAGGTTATGTATGCGCAAATGAGTATGTAGAATATTTTCAATTTCTTTTTTATCATTCCGTAGTGCTTCTTTTATCTACGGCATATATTTTAGTATCGCCGTTTTCTAATAGTAATTTGTTTTAACCTTTACATTATTTTCATCTACTGAGGTTGATTGCCCTGAGTAGGTAAAGTCTTTTATTGACAAAATAACTAGACTCAGTGTTCTACTATAGAATGTGATGGCCCAGAGCCTCTTTAAGGGGTTACATAGGTCTTGAATTTTCAAAAAATTGGTTGAAATTTTTTTTATTCCATATGAAAGTATAGTACTTCGAGAGAATTCACACCAGAAAATCAATCAATCTTTTTTTCCATTCAAGGAAGATGTTTCTGTGATAAATTCATTAGACCACGGCGGATCTGTAAAAAAACGACTACATTTGGCCGTTGAGGATGGGTACACTGATTTTTGCGGAAAAACTTGTGGAATAACTCGTATAACAATAATTGACTTATCCTCCCTCTCAAAAAAGTCGGAAACATTAAAAAAAATGAAAAAAATCGTTTTTTTCCTATTTTTCTCACTCTTAACTTTTAAACGCTTCATTTTAGAGCAAAGTTGTGTGAAAATAAAAGCTGCGTAATAAAATTTTATATGAGGTAGGATTGGTTAAAACATTTAGCCCTTGCCGCAAAATAGCAACAAATATAAAAAACAGGGAGAAACAACCCTTTTAAAAAAAATTGTACCACTTAAAATGCATTTAGGACCTTCACAGTTCGTCTAGAAAATTTTTACAATATAATAAAATAGCATATAAATTTTAATCAAAATCGATCCAGTAGATTGCCCATAATGGTTGTGCACTTAATTTAAGGGGGAGTAAGGTTTGTTTCGTCTAAAAAATACTTTTTTTTCAAGAATTTTTTTTAGAAAAAATTATTACTGTGGGTTCATTTTACTTATTATTATATGAAAGTACAACATGTGAAGAATATTTAGGAAAAATTTTGTTCAAAAAAAGGGGGAAAATAACGGATTTATTGTAGATCTCCGTAGGCGCCTAGAAAAAAAGTTCTTGTGCGGTGACCAGCCTACAGCATCACCGGATCATTTGAATCCAAAAAATCAAAATGCTTTCTTCAGTTTATTACTTTATCTCTCCAGTCTCGTCAAGTTTTTTTAATTATTCAATTTTTTAATTTTTGGCACCATTTTGAAGCCAAAATAACGATTTTTGACGAAAAAAATCGACCTATTTGTTATTGTAAAATTGTTAGGAATTGATTTTTTTTAAAAAAAAACTCAACGTAGCTAGAGAGCTATATATATGCAAAAT
Organism: Oxycera nigricornis; assembly: GCA_963942545.1. Classification (NCBI taxonomy): domain Eukaryota; kingdom Metazoa; phylum Arthropoda; class Insecta; order Diptera; family Stratiomyidae; genus Oxycera; species Oxycera nigricornis. The sequence goes on from OZ012661.1 coordinate 15,951,387, forward strand.
ATGTTTACAAAATTTCAAAACGATCGGTTCAGTAGTTTTTTCTGTAGGCTGGTCCCCGAATTTAAAAACTACATGTTTGGGTAAATCGATCTAACATCTTGAGAAAAACTGGATATTCTTACAAAATACGTACATGTCATCATCGATGCTGGGTCCATACAGTACATCACTATCATCCACGTTATCTAAGGCATCTTTTTGCTCCTGTCGATAAAAGTAATACAATAGAGAGCGAAACAGTTACCGCTCGCCGCCGCTCAGCGCAGGTTGCTAAAAGGCGCGCAAACCTAAGAGGTACGGTTATTCAACCTACTGTAACTTCGTTGGTTTTACTCCGAATGACCTACAAATTTAATACAATACTCTTCAGATGTTGTACTTTCAGAAGAAAAAAATAAACAAAAATGGAAGAAAAAAACAGTTGTCAAACCTTACCCCCCTTTAACTTAAGGGGTTACATAAATTTTGTATTTTCAAACAATCCATCAATTTTTTTTATTCCATATAAAAGTATAGCACTTCCAGAGTATTCAGAGTTTTTCTTGAAACTTTGTTTTTCCTTGCGGTAGCCGCGATTTTTCGAGAACGAATCGACCGATTTTGCTGAAACTTTACACAGTTATTTTTTATAGTATTGACTAGTGCTTACACGAAGGGATTTTTATTCGTTTGACTCGTTCTTGTTTTATGCGAAAAAAATATTTTGAAAACAAAGAGAATCAGAAAAATGCTAAAAAATATTGGACAAAAATTCATTCAAATCCATTTCAAAACTTTAGATTTCATTTTTTTACAATTCCTTCGTTCAAGCACGAGCCAAGGGCATAAACTGTAAGATTTTTTGTGAATTTTTGATTTCAGATGTACCTGCACCGAAATATTCTGCCTACCGCAAAAAAAGGTTGGACTAGGAAAACTGCAGAAAAATTTACAATTTTCAATATTTTTAGCTGAAAACTTTTTTCACAGCTTCTTGAAATGCTAAACTTTTATGTGTGTAAATTTTAAATAAAATAGATTCTTGGTTTTTAAAATATTTTTTTTAAAAAAAGCTGTTTCTTTTTCCTTCAAAACCTACGTAATCCCTTAAGCAGCTGTTATTTCTTCAAAAATGTCATTATCTATTTTCCTACTTCTTGTGATTGACGCAATCGCAGAACTTCATCAAAATGTTTTGGGCGTACGAATTCGTCAGAGATGATGATCTTACAGAAATTATAATTCAGAATGTATGAATGTTTCACGATTTTAAACTTGCACTGTATATTGATAAAAAAGAAATTAAGTAAGGACATAATTAGAAAGCTGGTATAATGATTCAATGCTCCTTGGACAGATAATTTTTCAGCCTCTCTGTTTTAAAAAAAGTTTTAGAACGTTTTGTAATTTTTTTCACATTTTATAGATGGACAATATTAAAATCTAATCGTCTTGTTTTATTTCATTTTCAGACGATATCAATTTTGCAATGACTAGCCGGCTCCAGAAATCTATACTAAATGCATGTTAAAAACGCCAAAATTCGACGTTTACGGATCTGTGAAAAGTTCAAAATTCGCGGTAAACGATTCAAAAGCTGAATTCCTTGGATCAAAAAATCCAAATTCAGCCATACCTACTGCAGAGCTAAAATCAAACAACATCAAAACAAATAGACCAGCAATAAAAATTATCAAAGAAACAAACAAAACAAAAAACGAGCTTAAAGCCATCCATCTTCGACTGTGAATCCATTACAAGAAGCGTTTTTTCCATTTAACATATATGACGAAGCAAAAAATACGCTCAAAATACCTCGACTAATCATATAACCAAGAATAAAGGTTACTCCAAGTGTACTTATAATAAATGTGCTATCGTAACAAATTGGGTGCACAATCGAAAGACGAAAACGACGACGAAACAATTCGAATTGTTGAAATTTAAATGAAATTACTGAAAGCGGATTGAACGCAATCCATATCGAATTTGTAATACAAAAAGATACAAGATACCAATTGAATTGTATGTTCGCTCGAAACGCAAGCGCAAATCAGCATTGCATCGATCGTTAATTGATTAATTAACATCATTATTATCTTGATCGGACGAGGGGCGAACGGCAAACGGACTCGATTCCAAGATGCTCACAAGACGTAATTGGTTACTTCGATGCAGTATTCTAATTAACGTAGTTGTCGTACTGTATCTGTGCAGTCATGTAATGATCGGTGGCGGGGGCAATTTCAACGGGAACGGTTTCATAATTCCCGCGGACGATATAACAAAGATACGACAAGTCGCGAATTTCGTGACGAAGGAGAAAAGAGCCGACACGGTAAGTTAATTTCCCGACCATTGAAGATGTTTATGCAATTTTTGACCTAAGGACACGTTACAGCGATTGGATTGTTTTAGGTGGCGATGGTGATGCCATCGGTTATTAGAAAGGAGCTCATTGCTATTCAAATTGCTAGCATATTCAAACACATTTCTCTTGTATCTTCCATTCTTCTATGGCCTGCAGGGACGGCAGTTTATCAATCAACTCCATGAAAATTGCGAATATAATTGATTGATTTGGAATGGAGTGCAAAGTTAATAGGATTCACCATAAAGTTTTCAGGGTGGCATCTTGTCTGGATATTTTATAGCTAGAGGGAACTCGGAATTACGTGATGATAGCTACTTATTATCCCTTGAACGTGCTTGACTTTGAAAAAATGTACTTACTTCTGGAGTTACATTCCGAAATAATCCTTTAATCCAAACTGTTTGATAATTCGTTAGATTATGCAGTATTGAAAATGGGCACTTGATTAAAAATGAAAGATAAACTCAAAGATAATTGAATTTTTGTAGTTTTTCTTGCAAATTTTCCGACAATGTGTGGTCCTTTTGCTTGCTAACTAAAGCAAGGACAGATTCAAACTTTGTTTCAGATTCTCTTGAATTTTTAATACTCTTAAATGTATCAAAAACTTTTGTATATTTTTTTTCTTATTGGCAACATTTCTGTACGATAGAGTAAAGTGCTGTGAGGACGAGTTGTGAAAAGCTTGTAACAAGAATAGATTAGCTCCATTTTTGGCATATGTGAGCAATTTAAAAAAAAACATTTCTAAATTTAAATATCATAATTTCAACGAAAATGTTTTTAACTTTTTGATTTATTTGTTTGTAACACGTTGTCACACATGACCTCTATGCTGCCGTGATAATTAGTAAGAGTTCAAACGCCAAAAATTATTTTTTTTGTGAGGAGCATCTTCGATAATCTTAAAAGAAGGGCGCATTTTTTTGCACAGCATGGCATATAAGCTGTCCAGTATTACAGTAATATATAAGTAAATCATGGCTTCACCGGACTTACATGGTTTCGTTGCAGCAATCTCAACGAGCCGTCATTTGCTTTGGTCAAACAAGAAAGGAACGATTAGCAAATTACGGTTATGGCCGTTATAAGCCGCGAATAAATCTGATAATTTCTATTTCTAAACATATCAGCAATAAAACAGCGTAATAAATGCGTTTTTGAGGACGATTTCAAAAATGAAAATTTGCGGCAACTTGTTAAAGTGCGCGCCATTTCAACATTGGTAGCAGTGTCGTGCCTTCCACATTATCGAACATGTAGTACCATACCTCCGCTGTGTGAAAGACTTCGTTTTATTCTTATAGAACGCTGGAAAATATTGGAAACTGTTATCAACGAGTATGTGTGTGTATTGTACAAATTGTAAAAACGAGAAAAATTGTCGGTCGAAATGAAGTCTTGTCAGCGCTTGGTCTAAGATTTGAGACGGAATTGGATTAACAGAATTGGCTACTGTCAATCGAGTCGCAGAAAACATATCCTTAAAATTATTTGCCATAAATAAGCGTAACATATACTATCTTGAATAAAGCAACATTTGTTTTAAAATATTGAACAGTCTATTTAGCCTGCCAGTGTTAGTAATTGTTATTAAATGATGCCTACGAAGAAACCATGCAGCAGCCATAGATTAGTATAAGTCTAAGTTCTCTATGGAAAATTTGTTACTAAGTTTTAAGCGCGTATTTCTTGTGGTTACTTTTTTAAATTGGTATGACGCATAACCAAAATTCTAGCCAACTGATCGAATTATAACTTTATCACAATGTTCTTAACATTTGTGGTTATTGTCGGAATTAGAATCTCCTATTTTTACCAATATTTTTTTGGTTTTCCTCGACTATCAACCAAAAAAAATCAAGGGTTTTTGCGAAAATTTGTTTGATAAGTCCGCCATTTTGCTGTTTTTTAAATATAAATGTGTAATTCTTGTTCCAACCATCATCACCATCAGTTGACAAAATAAAAATATATATGATTTTTTTGTTTTTGGATCGTTACAAATGGAGATGTGCGTCCCACCATTTTCTCCTTTTTCAAGAAGTTCATTTTGATCCCAAAAACACAATTACAATGTCCGTAAATCTACTAAGATCATTTTTTGTAATAACATAATATATAAAATAAACCGTATCTAACAAGAATCGATTTTATATCGTGAATAAAAAAAACACTAAATTAACCACAAAATCATAGACACCACACAGAATTAATTCAAGTCTCGAGTCTCATAGCCTACGATTTTTAATGTTTCCTGACTGTTTAAAAAAAATGCATCGCTGGATTGTATTTCAAATGAATAACAGTTTATTTTGAAACATGTTTCTATATTGTTTTCAAAATTAAAAAGATCACATACCATGTTTTTTCGAATTCGTACGTATGTACGTTTCTTTTGAAATTCCTTTTTAAACAACACCTTTGAATATTTCTAAATGACTGCTTCTTTATTAAAAAGAGGATACATATTCTGATTATTTACTATGCCTATCAAACGTGCCGCTATTGCCAATGTCGAAATATCACACACTTCCAAAATAAACCATCAAATGTTCAATCTATTAAATTGACGCTTCCATCATTATAATTGAATCCAAACTATTTCAGATTTTTAAAAGGCTTTTACTACTTATAAAATTACTCTAATTCACAGATTGTTTTGAGTTACTTATTTTAATGCTTTCGCTAATATTGTCTGGAATTTTTGTGAAATTTTTTTTTTATCTAAAATTGATTATTGTTTGCGAAAAATGTTTCGCATTAACTTCCAAAATTTTCTAGGCTTATTTTCATCACTGATTCTTTGAGGGTATAATTTTTTAATGAATTCCCAGTCCAGTTTATTTTCACTCGAAAACTGTTAGCAAATTTTAGGAGTAAATATTGTAAAACGATGAAACATTAAATTATTCCAAATCTCGAAAAAAAATTAAACAAGCAATATTTATGGAAGCTGAAAATCTGAATCCGAAGCTGAATCAAATTAAACTTTATAGGACCAAAATAAACTTTATGGGATCAAATTGAACTAACTTTGTTTAAAACCTTAAGCAAAATTTACAAAGATTTTTGACAACCAATTTTGTGAAAAAAATGATCCAAAGCATTTGAAAAAATTAAATTGTCAAAAAACTACTTTTCAAGACGAAGACAGTAACGTCTTTTATGTTACGTTCTCAATTTAGTCAAATTTTTTTCACGAAATGTAACAAAAAATCCAATTAAAGTTTTCAATGGAATTTGTTTTTGTCAAAATATTTAAATGAATATTTTTTGAGGAAAAAGTCTGTGAACAAAATTTTATAAATGATTTTAGAATATTTTAAAAATTCAAAGAAGTCTTTACAGGCAATATATGCTTGATAAGTTTGAGTTTTTCAGATGCAAATTAATATTCAAATGATGTGTTCAAAAATTAAAAATTCATATTCAAATGATGTGTTCAAAAATTTGTTGAATTTTGAATTGATTGGTAGAAATTTTCCAAATACTGACACGTAGAAATTGCATAGATTATTTTAATTTTTTTTATCGAGGCTACATTTCATAAACATTTAAAATATAAGAGCCCACAGGCGTAAAATTTCAGAAATTTTTAATTTAAAGAAAATGCTTTATGGAAATCAATAATAAAAATTCTACCATTTGAGAATGCCAAAATTTTCGATGGAATCAAATAAGAGATTTCTTTGAGTTTGTTATTGTTATTTTGGCAGTTTTCATAAATGCATATCAAAATTTTCTGCAAACGAATACCATGGTATTCTAGTAAACATTTTAATTATATTTCAAAACATTGAAACTGTTTATACTACTAAATTCAAATATGTAATTTCCTTTAACAAATTTTTTTTGGGAAGTTTATAATTATTATGTGTTTGAATATTACTTCCTCGCATTTTTCCTAGCAGTGTTTTGGAGTTCATTACTATTGAATTAAAACTTGTTCTAAATTCTTCTTTCAAAAATTTGAACTAATTTTATGGTGGAATTTCGGGCTGAAAACTGCCATGTCTGCTACATTTTTTCAGATAATTTTTGCATTTGCAATGTATATGTCGCTTTGAAAGGCTTAAAACTGTGAGCCTGGTTCAGAAATAATACTGCAAAATCCGATTCCTGAATTCGTATTCATAGATACTTCTAATTTTCTTGCTCATTTCGTTTTCGTCATCTGATAAAATAAAATATTTACAAAATTTCTTCCCAAACAATTCATATCATCCCCTAAACTCCAATCTTATTAATATTTGCATGTTTCACATTTCCCGAATATTATTCAATTTCTCACCAAAGAAACATTGCCTTCAAAATTCACTGATTATCCCCCAGTTTTCCCAGGAAAAATTCAATCCCCACACCAACAATTCCATTGTTTTCCATTCAATTACGTCTGCGGTTGCTAACAAAGATAAATTTCCGATTTCGGCCTACGCGCCCTCATCCCTTACAGCCTCACCTGATGCAAAACAAAAATTAATTAACACTCCTGACAAATCAGTCGTAAATCTTTTCGTAGCATACATACAAAACCAAGCAAACATCCTTTCCCGTCCTCCACAATTTCGGTAGTATAAAATGTATACAAGAAAATCTGGGAAATCTCAAAGGAAAGTTAGAAGCTGCAAAGGATGTTGGAAACTTCTCATTCACGTTCACGATATTGTCATGTCCACTGTGTTTCCGGATGTGGTATTTTTTGCGTCCTTATCCCGATTTTGTCTGTTATTCTTGCGGCGGGAAAAAAGTTAAAAGAAAATGATTAATGAGAAATCATTTCGTTCGTTCTGTAATGAATGGCATGAATGGAATATCTAAGAGAGTGTATCGGACGAAAATAAAACCCAGATACATCTTACGAAATCGCTATAGTGCTGGAGATCCTTGAAAGAAACGAACACCATCGTTTTTGTACTACTGTTTTTGCATACAATTGGGCGTAAGGTCCAGTCCTTAATTGATGTGCCAGAGGTGTTTTTATCTCAGTACTTTTTTTTCGTCGCAGGACCAAAGCGTTTGGAATAGGAAGAGATGTTATATTTAGATATTTTTAGGCTAACACTCGCTTTTTTGTTGTTGTGTGAATACTAATTGTTAAGCTTAAGTAATTAGATGAATTCAGAATTTGGAGTAGGGTAAGATTTAAAATATAGATTAAATGTTTTTGGACAGTGATGATAGCGAAAAATGGCGATAGCCAAATGTTAGGGGTGGCAAAAGGCGATGTGAAACGAACGAATTAACGAGGGTGATTGTGAGGCGTTGTTATCGGTGCTTGTTTTACGATTGCATTATATTTCCTTGCTTGTTATCATGATTTGTAGGTATTGTCCTTAAATTGAAGAAATTGAAGAACTCCCTCTGAAGCTTGGGTAATCAAAAAGAAAAAAATCCATTTGAATATTTCCAGGAAATTATAGATGCAAATCAAAATACATGATTTTTCTGCTATTCCAATTTTCAATATCTTTCTTTTTCCCGAAGGGACATATTCTTCAGTTGCAAATCAATTCTAGATTATATCGATGTAACCTTGGTGATGAGTTTTGCGACGCAAAGAATCTATTGATTGAAATAATTTTGTTGGTATCAAATTTTGTGAAATAAAATTATTAATAAATGATTTTCGTTCGAATTTTTGGTCCAGACAAAATTCCGTCGAAAATACTTTTAATATAGAACCTTTTCATGTCTATTTATTTTTTATTTCTGCGCGAATGCTGAATAAAAAATTCGGTCAATATGTGAAGATTGTTGGAAAGAGAAGGAAATTATTATAAATTTCTTACAGAATAAATTCTTCTTTGCAAGAAATATGTCTTAAATAAGACAAACAATAAATTAAACGCGGATGACTATCAATAATTGAAGTCTATAAGTGAGTACCATGGTATTTTAGAATTATTGTATGTTTTTTTCATTGCTAACTAGCTTTCAAACTTTATCAAAAATTCAATAACTGATTCCGGCCTGCTTCTCGATTTCTAAAGTTTGTATCCTGACAAAATTTTGAAACCTCGAATTTTTTTAATAATGTATCTTCTTTGGTTGAAAAAGCTATGACCTCTGATTACGCGGTTAGTTTTTATGGATCTATTTCGATCTAGATTCGTAACAAGAAGTCAGACAATGAAGGAAGTGCTCTGTTGTATCTGTTAGCAACCTGTCTTTTGGGATCCTCCAGTCTGAGGACGTTTTTAAAATGTTCGCTTTTTAATTGCCATTTGATTTGCAACACTCCTCGGTGTTTATTCATGATTAGATTTTTTTACGGGTGCCTATGCCTCATAAATTGGTAATACTCCACTTTCTGTCTTTTTCTTTAAGTTGAATCTTTCTTACCTTCCATTATATATTCAATTTGAGTTTCCACAGATCAGCGTTATGAATCCTTCATTTTTCAATTCGCATCTAAAACACTGAAGGTTTACAGTGTCAAAGAATTCTACATTCTGAGTTCGCTGTTTTCCGAGTTTTACTTCGGTATTTTAGTTTTTCTTGCGGAAAGATCGTTATAGCAATCAAAGGGATGAGGATCTCTCTAATGTAGTCCAGGGATCAGGATCTCTCAAATCCAGTCTATCAAAAAAGCTCCGTACTGTTCTTTTATATTTTCGATTTTCACTCAATATTCTTTGCTTCTGTGTTCCGCAGGGCGCCGGGATTGACTCTCCGTTATGTAACTCATCTTGATTTTCTTCGTTAGTAATCCTTATTGCGGTGTATCACAAAACACCATACTGAGTTCACTCAGAAATCTTCTTTAATTTACGCAATTTAGGAAAGCGTAAGTTGCTAGCAAAATGTAAATTGCTTCAAAGTATTCTTCAATTTTGCAGAAGTGTCTCAGTTTTCTCTTAAGGTCAAACGATTACCAGTACCACTTACATTTGTTTCAGTTTTTATATAAAGCAGACTATTTTTAAAATATAGTATCATTGAATAAAACGGCTTATCATTAATTAACCATTCACAAAAATGTAATTAAAATCACATCAAACTTTTTTTGTTCTAGGAAACCTTAAAATCACCATCATCGCCTGATACGACTGTAAAAAATCATCATGATCAACAGCTTACCGACAGACGACTGCAGGATGCAAAATTTGCATATAACAATAATAATAACAATTATATCGACGATTCGCAAAACAAAGATATAAAAATCATTCAGGACGATTCAAACGCACAAAAAACAATTCCTCAAGTACCAATTCCTACGCAAGAACCATATGTAGAGGTTCAACAGCAACAGCTGCAAATATCAAAAGAATCGACTGGGAATCTAGTTGGGAGCGATGATAAGCACTTTGATATGGCACCGAATGCCGAGCCCGTGATTGAAAATAATGCTGAGACGGTAAAAGGACCTGTGAATGAGGGAGCAAATGAAAATGCTAGACAACAACAGTCTGGCGGTGGGGGATCAGCCCCCGAGGCTGAAACGTTTGTAAATAATGTTAGTACCGAGACTGATATGCCCGCGGCTGATGATCGTGAATTTATGGAGCGTGTTAGGTCAATTTTAAAGTGTCACGATCGGGAATTCATCCCTGAAACGATGCAACGCGGCGATTTTTGGGTGTTGAAAAATTATGTTCGAGCCAATCATGGTGACCTCAAGTGCCACGAAACAATTACATATACCACTCACGCTGATTATACATTTTTAGATAATGTCATTCCATTACTCGAGAGGTGAGTTTCAATTGATATCCAATTCCACCAATTTCTGACAAAATAAATCGTTTTTTTTTCAGGTGGAACGCACCAGTCAGTATAGCCCTACACGCACCTGGTTCCGATTTCCCGCCTACTTTAACCGCCATCCAATATTTACGCAATTGCTTGCCTGAAAGTCATCTAGTTCGTAATTTTGTTACGTGGCATATTTACTTCAGCTCGAAACATATCCCAAAGGCTGTTCCCAAGTACGATAAGGTTTTAGACACACCCATCAACTGTTCGATCCCCATACCGTACACAAATGTGCCGACCAGCATAATGTACAAGACGCAAAAGAAACTGCTGTATCCTGTGAACGTTGGCAGGAATATAGCACGCGATGCAGCCTTGACTCACTACATTTTGGCGAGTGATGTGGAGCTGTACCCAAATCCTGGATTGGTGAGGAAATTTTTGGAAATGGTTGCACGAAATGATTCAACGTTTCAACGAAAGAATCCAAAGTAAGACAGATTCTGATTTTCCAATGATTTTGTTTTATTAAAATCCAAATTGTTCACATTTCAGAGTTTACCCGCTTTCGATATTCGAGGTTGAGAGTTCGAAGCCTGTTCCCAAGGATAAAACCGAATTGCAGGAACTACTCAGAGCCAACAAAGCGATACCATTCCATAAGCGAGTGTGTTCGAGTTGTCATGGTGTGCCGAAATCCCAAGAGTGGATATCAGCTAACGAGACGGAGGAGTTGGGTGTATTTCATATTGGGAAACGTGTTGGATATTTTGTGCACTGGGAACCAATTTATATAGGAACGCATGCCGATCCACATTATGACGAACGATTGAGTTGGGAAGGGAAGAGTGATAAAATGACTCAGGTGAGAATGATGCGTTGTGATTATGTGTATTTATTTGAAAATCACTATTTCATTAATAAAATTGTCCTTTATATACCAAAATGTACAAATAAGATCCAGTAGTAAGTTTAGTAATGTTTATCTAATACTAAAATCGCCGGAAGTGACTGGCAGTTCAGCAGCACTGTAGTAGGATTTGCTTCATAAAACTGAGCATCCTTGTTCCATTGCTGGATGGAGAAATTGCCATTCTATGTTCTATTTAATTTAATTTTTCAAGCGGTTTACACAAACTAGATCTCTTTAGATTCCTTTAATCGGCACATTCTCTCTTAGAAAACCAGAAGGCCGTTTACATTTTGGTAACAAATATTCATTGTTCTTCCAGTATAAGTGGACTTTGTCTTTGATTGCAACGATAATTGAAGGGTTTGCAGCAACAACGAGTTAACTCCAATTTTTATAATTTTTGGGAAAATAAAAAAAAATGTTCAAAAATAGAGAATGTATTTAAATCGCCTTTGTCTTCGTCCAATCATTTTTCAGTCAATTTTATTCTGGAGTTATCTCTTTTTTGGCCCAAATAAATGAAAGTTACTTTCTTTTTTAAGTAAGCAAGCATTGAATAAGGATCACTTTCAAGAAAATTGGTTTATTTCAATAAAAGAACACAGTAACAAGTGTACAAACCAAATTCTAAGCCCGAAAACACTATTTCTAGTACATAGTACTTAAATGAAAAATGAAGCTCCAAAGAAAAAAGAAAAAAAACTACCAAAACTACTAATGATCATAGCATTCGGCGTCGGTGATTTCCCCAGGATCCTCGACATCATCATTCGAATTTAGACCATCGTAGAATCACATCTCGTTGTGGCCAACATACTTCTCAGCGAATTCCTTCACGTCTTTTAGTTTAGCAGGTTTCGATGTTAGAGGACCATTGTATGCCTGTTGTAGACTTTCATTTCTGGTGTCACGGATTTTTACGCTATGGGCAACCAGTATGCCTACAGTAAAACTGCAACGTATGGTTCCTTGTTGAAGGGCCTCCACATCATAAATTAAAACTCTGTATTTAGTTATGGCGTACTTATCTTTGTTACCATTAGGTTTTATAATGTAAGGAGCTTTGAAAAAAGAATCACGGAAAGTTTCAACAAAGTCGAAGATCATTGACCTGCCCACATGTACAACTGAATACTTTTTGCACGTATTTTGGACTATTCTCACATATTCAGAAGGAAGAAAAACTCTTTCAGTTTTTCTCAACCTTTTTTCTATAATTCCAAACGCCCGACCACATGGCATGAATGAAACCTGTGCACTATTTTAGTGAGTCTTCCACTGTCAACTAAATAGTACAAAAAATGTATTAATACATGATTTTTGTTCTGAGCTACATAGCTGTCCGAAAAAAGATAAAGAATCTTAACTGCGGGATCCAACACATTGTATACATAATGGTAAAGGAAACTTTTTGGCTCATTCGATGATTTTTTTCCGACTGTCTCATCGTACATGTAAAAGTGATGAAGTCCCGTGTTTCCAGAGGATATAGCAAAGTTGTACACCCAGCATTTGCGTTTGTAAAATACATCCCCGGATGGTACTCTAGGGAGAGGCATGTTCTGTTGATAGTCCATGCATAGTGCTTCTGTGCCCTCATGTTCTGCAGCCAACTCATGTTTTTCTTTCATATCCTTGAAAATAGTCTCGGCGTTTGTTAGGTGTAGCTGCTTCTCTGAATCGAGGGTTTTTTCTTTCAATATCAGAAAGCGTACTAGAAGAAAGCTTCTTTTGAAATTGATCACAGGTTTGACACGTGTCAGATCGAGGACAGCCGAAGAGGATATTAAAATTTGCATTGAAGTAACGGAAGAAAAAATCCTAGGATACCTTGGCTTCGGAATGTTTTTCCACATACATCTCGTGCATGATTTTGATATTCAGTTCAGTGGACAAGTATTTCCTCTGATGATTATCATTTCGGCTGTAGTGTGATTGCCTGGCTGGAAAGCTCAGAATATGATCATGAACTTTGATAATTGTCTCATCTGGAACTTTGTTGGGACGATTATTGTGTCTCCCGCGGCCATCTGCTTTCGGTGTGACAGCTCTTTCTTTCGAAATTTCCTTCGCCATAAGCTCAATCCGTTTTTAAGACACTCCATGCAGAGCAGCAAATGCTGCAGAGAAGATTTTGCTGGTTCTCAAACCGTTTGAAGGTCTCCTTCTTTCAACAGTTTTTATAGAAATCAGTCCTTGGTCCCAGTCGGCTAAGTACAAATCCTGGTCTCTTTTATTTTCCAAATGATTGAAATGGGGGAGCAAACATTGTTTTTGTTCATTTCCAACTTTAGTAAAACAGTTGGCCTTACACTTACAGTCGGAAACAGTTTTACGGGCTTCAACTAGTTTTTCTCAGGAAGAAACGTACCTTCTCCCTGCAGTGCTTAACTGTTTCCGGACATACTTCTTCCATTTTCCAGGATCGACAACCTTCCTTGTTTTCCTTGCTGGCGCAACACTATCTGATTCACTGTCATTGTCTTCGGCACTTGTTACATATTCGTCTGATGAAGCACCACTGAACAAATCATTTTCACTGTTTGAAATACCTTCAGCCATCATAAACGTATAGAACCTGCAGCAAAACAAATTTAATTGATTAATAATTACGAATTATTAAGTAAAAAGAACCATGAAATAGGAACTCAGAAACATTGAAATCTTGTTTTCAGAATAAAACAGAAAAGTAACCAAGACCAACCTTCCGGCCACTGTTATCTAAATGCTGTTTTACGATAATCATTCGGGGCAACAAAGAGTCAGCTGTTGGAGTTAACTTCATGTTGCTCCAAACGAACGAAGAAGCTAACTCCTTCTAGCGGATACCTTAAGAACTATCAACGGGAGGTAACTCATTGTTGAATCAAACGAAAGAATGATTTTTTTCTCGCCAGTAACGGCTGTAAACTCTGTTTGGCTTAAAAATGGAGTTAACTCTTTGTTGCTGCAAACCCGACAATTGTCGTTTTAAAGCTACGACAACAATTTTCGCTTTCAATGAATTGCTATGTTAAGTTTTTTTTAAAGGAAGACTACTTTGCTGACAAAAGCAAAAGAAAAAAGTCATGATCCCGGAAACAGTTGTGATAAAATGATCAGCTTCCGAATTCATTGCAGTCTTTATTTTCAAGGTTTTTTAGAGGGTGTGTCTCTTTTTCTATTTTTATTACTTCGCGATTGCCTCCAAGTGAATGAATTTATTAAAGCGTCAGTCATATTTCCAAACTCACCTGAATTCACAGCATATGTTATGCTGGTGTTCGGAAATTAGTATGATCCAGTTTATGTCCACTCGCTTATTCTATGGATACATTCGTCAACATTGTGTGTTTGTATCTTTGATACTCGTCTTGTTTAGAATTGGTTTCCCTCCAACTTTACTTAGTCTATCGCTGATAAATACTAACAGACTGATATTTCTTTGCGTAAATACCTACTTTGAAAATCTGTATATGCTTCTATGCGCCATGATCTTATTAGTTTACTAATTGTCCGTATAAGAGTGAGGCCAATTAAAGTATCCTACCATTTTCCACTGCACTAATCAATGCAATAACTAGTCATTACTCGTAAATTTTCTACATGACTCAAGCAACCAAAAAGGGCAACATCTACAACAATGCTTGCAGTGCTTTGATCGCTGCAACGAGTGGTGTCGAGTTGCTGAACGTGTGCCGTGGTCATTACTGAGTGTCTCAATTACAAACGTTACATAATGACTATGCTACGATGTCGCGAGGAAAATTTACGAGATGATAAGCAAGTAACGAAAAGAAATTACTTTACTTTTACTATAGTTTCACTCTTGAAACGAAAAACCTCTTTAAAGTATTCAATGATATTATTAAATATGTACATTTATAAAATATATTAGAATCAATGCTAATTTCCTTATTCTTTATCTTTATTCCAGGGCTATGCACTCTGTGCGCTTGACTATGAATTTCATATACTCGACAATGGTTTTTTGGTGCATAAGCCAGGCATAAAAGTGTTAAAAAAAGACACAAGACGTGCTATGTTAGCAGCTAAAACCAATCAACTAATTAAAAAAATCATCTATCCCGAATTAAGAATAATGTACGGTGTACGTAAAGGCTGTGCCGTATAGTAATTATGATAAATATCCTTTCTTTCGTATTGCAAAGAAACGGATATTTATCGGAAAATAGTTCTATATAGCAATTTTTGTGGATAATTTTAATACGATAAAATAGTAAGATGATCTAAACGATTAATATAGAAGTCATTAGGTTACAACAATTAATCTGTCTGTATAGTATAGTATAGTTGTCCGTCGTTCTAATTAGGAAGAAAAATACAAACAAATATATAATTACTATTAATATTAAATTTGTCAAAAGATCGTTGAATGGATTAAAAAAAATTGCAATGAGAAAAAGCATGTGAATGATAAACAAGCGTAGTGGTAACAAAAATATATATGAACTAGGATTAAGTCAAAGAAAAGATACTTTTTATCGAATTAGAATTTAAAAGCGAAAAAGCCCAGAATTTAATGAAAAATTTAGAAACTTTAAATACTGATGAGAACTTTTTCATTGTTTTTCATTTTTTTATTGATTAGGTAGGACAGATAAAAAATTATAGATGTAAAGCTTAATGTATGATAATTGTAAACGTAGATAAAACGTAATAAATGTATTAACAAATGATAATTTTGTAAGAAATCCAGAAACTAGAGTATTATTGTGTAGAATAACAATTTGTGTACTCTTTGACATCATGCTATACAATTAATAATTTTCCTAATTCAAGGTGGAAAATAAACGTAATGTAAAGAGATTT
This sequence comes from Oxycera nigricornis, assembly GCA_963942545.1. NCBI lineage: Eukaryota > Metazoa > Arthropoda > Insecta > Diptera > Stratiomyidae > Oxycera > Oxycera nigricornis. The sequence goes on from OZ012661.1 coordinate 15,967,166, forward strand.
CGATGTAAAACAGACGAAATGATCGTGCAAATATGTGAAAGATATCTGTCAATGCGTTATGTGTGCAATGTTTACTGTTTCAATATTGTTTTTAAACCCTTTTTCTAGTTTAGATGCACACAATCAAAGAAAAAGCAATGCAACCTATTTTAAAGTGTGACTTTTTGTGCTATCGATTCGTGTTAAATGTAACAATATTCCATTGCAATTTTTTTTTAACTATTTGAATGCAATTGCAAGAGCAATTTGTTTAAACATTAAAAAAATATATTTTTTTGAACTTGCAGTGAAACAGAACTCGAGTCCTATACAATATCTTATTTAGGAATGCAGTTTGGCTGAGAGAAAATTCAAGCAAAGCTACTTTCCTAAAAAATTTACTCACTAAATGAGAACTATACTCCTTTAAGGTGATTTTTTTATATAACTAGACTACAATTTAAATTTAAACTAAATTTCTCGTCAATTTCGTAAGCCAATTATATCATTTCGAATTTTTCATGTTTTAAAACTGAACAATTTTTTAGTAAACTTCAGTGTTTGCATCCTTTATTCAATGTAAAAATAATTTGTAAACATTATAATAGCTTCATGAGCACAGCATATAAAAATAAAACAAAAATAATGTCACTTGAAATCAACTAAACAATTGGAGAAATAATTGTATTGTGTTTAAAAAAAAATTTCCCATTTGAAAATTTCACCCTGCATATACATATCAGCATGATGCATTCTAAATACAATTAGAATCTACACTAAATTTTAAGTATTATTTTTAAAATGACAACAATTCAATGTTGATACATCAATTACGCTAAGAATCTTGACATAAAAGTAATTCCCTAGTATTTTTATTCAAAAATACTAGTTGAAATGTAAGATGATGACTACGAAATATTTTTCCCATGCCATTTTTTCACAGAGTATTAAATTATCAATAACCAATTAACCTTCCACCGGGCCCGGTCGATCTAGCAAATACGGGAAAATCATTTTGAATGACACCGCGAGAAGAGAGGTAATGTTTGAGTTATATTTCTCTATAAAATCAAAAAAAACTCCTCTGAATAAAGACAATTCCCTATTTATTTATAAAACAAACGTTTTAATAGTAATGTGAACGAATTCTCGGAAAATTAAAACAAAGATATTTTAATTAAATCTCAAAATTATGTTTGTTAAATGGAATGCGCTCGAATATGTTCGTTCAACACCTGCGTCCCACGGAAGGTTAATTATGTCCAAATGTGTGTTAATGATCCTAAATTGATAATTTCTCGCATCACACATGTATTTTTACTGTTAATTCATAAGCTTTCAATTGATTTGTGCCTAATGAAAAGAAAAATTTCAAAAAATAACATTAATTAATTAAGAACTAAGTAGACAAACAAATCTATAAAAATTATTGTCATATATTGGAAATCTGCTTTGTTTAAAAACATTATCAAATTATAGAATACTATTTTATTATTATTATTTTATACTTCTTTCTTATCGTACATACATGTTCACAGACACAATAATATCAAACGATGCTGATCAGTATTTATTTATTTATTTATTACATGTACTTATTATTGACAAATCCAATTTATTTTATTGTTTTCGTTTACTAAATTTGAATTAATTTGCCATGATCGACAAAAATTCAGAAATGTATCATAATAATTCGAACAAAATGAAAAAGAAATCTGAAATATTTTGCCATCGTAACAATTTACGAAAAGGAAACTTCGTTTGATAAATAATTTCTCTTGCAAACATTAGATGAATTAAAGAACGCGCATTCAAAACACAAGCGAGAACTGTATGTGAAATTAATGTTTATGTTAGATTTTAAAAGCTTATAATAATGTTCCTTAATCCAGGAAATTTTCGAGGGTCATTTATGACTCGAAAAAGATGAAAATGCTCAAGCAATAAGTGTTAAAAACTTTATAGTTTATTTGAAGATTATTCAGTATATGGGTTGTTAATTTATTTGAGGTCTACAAAAATTGTGTTTTGAAATTCACTTTCAACTTGGCGTTCATTCGTTGCATTGAGGAGCGTCCAATAATCACGCATGGATCATTTTTATAATTTTTGAGTCCGCCTAGCTTTATTCTTTGTAAAGGCTCGTAAGATTTTAGTTTATCCACTGGTTAATCGATATGGGAAATCAGTCTCGAATTGACTTTTTCAATGAATTAAAAAGAAAACAGTGCCGTCTGCGATGCACTTTCCGTAATCTGCAGCCGTTTTAACGCAAATGTGATGATGTTTTCATTTACCGAACGTCGAGAATTAACAAAATATTTAACTAATTGCCCAGTCAGCCATTTTACCGCTGAAATGGCAATTGAACAGGATATTTATTTAATATATCGCTCGAGTATGTGAATAAGTCGATAACGAAACGCAATATTTCTCCTATTAGCAGTTTTTAGTAATTTTTTGCATTGGACTTTGGTAATATTCTGAGACTTATATGCAGAAATTTATTAATATTAAAGTAGAATGTACTAGAAAATTGAATTTATTTCGGGATCAAACCACGTTGCTGTGTCCTGTTCCGACTTTCCACGCCATCGTTTGTTTATTCTTCTTTTCGCGGTTTGTCTGCTATTTCTGTGTGGCTGAGTATGAAACACATCTCTCCTCAGGTATCTTCTTCCTCTTCATTCGATTAAAATGATTCGATCTCAATCAAGGCAGGACATGGTCTGCCGACGTAGACTTCATGTTTTGTTTCGATATACGATATGGTCCCATAAACTTTGAGTCAAACTTGGACTCAGGCTTTATTTGCGACCACGAAATCTCCGTCCCGATAATGTTCATCCTCTTTTCTATTATTCTTGAAAGATAATTTGTTGCCTGCCTGCGCTTTCACAATTTTTTCCTTTTCCTAGACTACGAAACTCGTCGAGTGCCTATTTAAATACGTTGACCCATTCTGAATTGCGTCTTTCAGTTTGATATCATATTTTAAAAGCATGCGGAATCCAATCAACAAATCAAGCGGGCCACGACTGTACCTCTGCTGGGCATTTTATTTATTTATTGTTGAGCTCCTTGTTGCATTCCTCCGGCTTTGATGCATCCAGTTTACATATTAATGGGATTAATAATACTGGTTACAAAATTTAACTTTCGTTGTGCCACACGAACTTTTTTAGTGTTTCTATTATGTATTAAGTATTGTAAATAAAAATAGGCAGTCATTTTATTTTAATCAGGTATCAATTTTATTTAGTGAACAAAAAAGAATTACAAGGAAAATATTAAATAGTTCTGCAGAAATATGCGAATTATGTGGTTTGTAAGAAAAAGTCTACGATTTTCTGGAATATTTGACTTCCGGTTGATCCCTTTTCATCGTCCAGCAGTAGTCAGCCAACATCCTTGGACTCCATCTACCCTGGTAACGCTTCTCCATCGTTAAAATGTCCTGATGGAACCTTCCTCCATGCTCATCACTTACAGCCGCTAAATTCTCTGGGAAAAAATCCAGATGTGAATCTAGAAAATGAATTTTAAGCGACATATTGCAACCCAAAGCTTCATGTGTCAACAGGAGCTCGTTAATCAATTCTTTGTGGTTCTCACTTTTATGGTTACCCAAAAAATTTGCAAACACGTTCTTGAAGCATTGCCAAGCTGATTTTTCTAAAACGTTTAATTTTTCTTCGAATTTCGGATCTTTTATTAATTGCCTGATTTGAGGTCCTACGAAAATGCCCTCTTTGATTTTAGCATCGCTTATTTTGGGAAATTTCTCTTTTAAATACAAAAATCCATTTCCATTGCGATCCATAGCCTTTACAAAAATTTTCATAAGTCTTAATTTGATATGGAGTGGCGGAAGAAACACATCAGCAGGCTTCACAAGTGGTGAATGCTTTACATTTTTCTGTCCAGGAACTAGAGAGTTACGCACAAGCCATACCTTTTTCTTGAAATGGTTTTTTCTGTCCCTACTGTCCCATTCGCACAAAAAGCAGCAAAATTTAGTATAACCCAACTCCAGTCCAAGTAGTAAGGCAATAACTTTTAAATCGCCGCAAATTTTAAAGCCATATGTATTATACTGGAATTTTTCAAGTAATCGTTTCATGATCTGATAAGTTTCTTTCCTATACGTACCGTGTGCTAAAGGAACAGAGGGAAGTACATTACCGTTATGGAGTAGAACTGCTTTTAAACTCATTTTGGATGAGTCGATAAACAAACGCCACTGAGAGGGATCAAATTCTATTTCCAAAATGTTCATAACTGAATTTATATCATGACAATAAACCAAGTTCCCACCTTGAGAAAAAAACCTTTGAAATGTTCATCACGATTTCGAAATTGGCTTATTTTGGTTTCTAGATGTAGCAAATTCCATCCTTTCAAACGAGACCCTAACAGTTCTGCCTGTTTTTTTGATAAATTCAAATCGCGAACCAGGTCATTTAGATCTCCTTGAGTTATCAGATGTAGCTTATCTTGAATTTCTTCAAACTCTGAATCGTCATCGTTATCATTACTCAATTGGCTTGAAGTAGAGGGTTGTGATTCGTCAACCTTAAACGATGTAGACGGAACTGGTATCGGTAAATTATCATTATGAGAAGCAGGTCTTATTGCTGAAGATAAATTAGGGTACTGAACTGTGTGTTTCGCCTTGGCATTTATGCCCTTTACTGGAGTAAGACAAAAATAGCAGTCTGAAACATGATCTCTAGGCTCAGTCCATATCATGGGGACAGCAAACGGCATATGACGTGATCGTTTCTTCCAATCAGTTAAACTTTTTACACATGCTATGCAACAAATATGTGGGGCCCAAGCTTTGTCCTGATGAGCCACCGCAAAATTAAAATACTCGTGATAGCACTTCAAAATAAATTCAGCAAAATTTCGCCTTCGATTTTTGAAAGTCACTTCACCACAAATATAACAGAAAGAGCTAGGATCGTTAATACACTTTCTCGGCATATTTTCAGAAGCACAGAAGTTAATTAAATCCAAAACAATCAAATTAATAACGAAAACAAATAAATATAGCCCGCTTTTTACTGCCGTACAAATGCGTTTATCGCTGCAACACTGACAATGAACTTGACCTCATCACAAGAAAACTGAGGGTGACTGAAACAAAGTAAGTGCGTTTTCGTAATGAGGGTAGGTAATCAAAACACGATCATCCATCAGAGTTCGTGTGGCATGACCACTGTTGACCAGTGTAATTTGTCGAGTCTCTCATCTTGGCTATTGGCCAAATGGTTATTAGAACATGTACGATTCTTTCATATTTGCAATACTTCTTAAAAGCATCAGATGTAAAAACTGGGCCCCAGAAATACACTTTTCCTTATTGTTTTCCGAACGTTACTGATGGCTTCTTCCATCGATTAATTACTTTTTCCGCCCCTGTCTTTGTGGTTGGGTCTAGCCAGACAAATTTTGTCTATTATAGCAAATATGTGGATGTAATATTTCTTCGTCGACGGCATCGGTCCTAAGTGATCAATGCGATACGTATCTAGCGGAATGTTTCCTTTGTTGATGCTACACAAAAGCTTCTCTTATTTGCGGTGCTGTCTTTCAGCTAAAGTACAGTTGATACAATTTCCGAGCATCATTTCAACATTCTTCCTTATTTTAGGAAACCAATAAGCGTGCTTGATTATTGACTGTTTTGCTGATTGTAAAGTTCCTTTGTTTATGTACTTGAAACGGAAGAACCACATACATGTGGTTTTTATTGAATGTGACCATATAATAATAATGACAGAAATGTTTTCTGCGGGGTCGTCTCACAACTCCGTCCTTGCTCTAGCGATAGCTGATCACGACTCTCCCTCCAATGTGCTCCTCATCCACCGTGCCGGTTATCAATCGTACCGGTGTGCGTGGTGCCTGGTACAGCTCTAGGGCCGGACTCCGCTGCTTCCAGGACTAATCGCTCTTCGATTCCAATCCTATATACATATCTTAATTTACCATATTTTAGAGTAAATTATTCCTGAATATTAATCCGGTAGTAGCTCTTTTCTTGATATTTTCCAGAATTGTCTTCTGTTCTGCTGTCAACTTTCCAACAATTGTGTAGTTCTTTTGGACAAGCATTTTATATTTTGATTAATATCCCATCTTCGACATTGCATCTCAGGTACTCTAAACGACTTCTCAAGAAATGGCACTTTTCTTAATTTATTACGGGCCCGTGCTCACTAACTGTAGTTAAAACGGTCGATGAGTTGTTCATATCTTCTTGAAGGTGCTCGAATGGGACTTCCTTCTGCGATCAAATCTTTGAAAACTGGATTAAACAACCGCCGAAAAACCGACAGAGAATTAAATAATCAAAAGGCTTTTTAAGAATTCGTAATGCTTTGTAAGTACAGATTTAATATTCTTTGTCGCGACTAACCTACGTCGAAGTTTTAAGACCGGGTCACTTATGGCGAATTCAGAATTTGTCGGGATTAAACAATCCATGATCGTACCAAGCCTCGAATTGTGTTCGGGTATTGTTTGAAATTAATCTAACTACCGAGAATAGGATATGAAGCTCCCTGCATTTGTCGTCCTTGCATCAGTGCGTTAAAACCATTAATTAAAATTTAGTTATTAAGGACCCTCCAGCAATAAAAGCCTCGGTACTGGCTGCGAATAGTGTGGTAAAAAAATCTTGTATCGTTTACTGTCATATCGAACGACACTTTTGAATAAAATAGCTAGGTAAGCTTCAAAATTAAGCTTTTTAAGGTTGGTTCTGTCTACCATAGTCATTCTGTTTAAACAATAACCTCTATCTATACGACAGGTTCTTTACTGCTGAGACTTCCCTTGTATTCATCATAAATATTTGATAACAAGTTTGAAGTCAAACGAAAACTTTCATTTCTCTGTTTTTAGTTAATCCCTAAGGTCTAAATTTTGTCCCTAAAAAACTAGAAATAACTACAGTAACCGTAAAGGGAGTACACTTTAAAGATCCATTTTAAACACTACATTTAAGCTTTATCATTGATCACCTTCATCATACCATTTTGAGGTAGACAAAACACAGAAAATCGTCTAAAATTAGGTAGTTATAATTCAGGACATTTAAGACAACATTCCCGACAATACTGAACATTTCTAATTAGTCCCTAATTATGATTTTTTCACGAAATCTTACTCGAATCATGGATTAAGGAACATAAAACTGTTAGCAAAAAAAAAACTTTTATCGACAGCAAAAAGATCTTTCAAAGCTATCGGACACATTTATAAAAAAAAAGAAACGGTTTAAAGTGATAACTATTATTTCTTCATAGGATGAAGAAGAAATAAGAGAATAGAGAAAAAATTCAATTTTTATTAGTCAGTTAAGTACACTCATACATACTAAGTATATAAGATGATATTTTTTTAAGAGATAAAACGAAAGAAAATTACAGTAAATATACATACATATGAAAATGAAAAGAAACTAAATTTAATTTATTTCGGTTGTAGTCATGCATGCATGATTGACTTTTGTTAGGTTGTTTGAGTTGGGTGATTTCTTATTTAATGTTGATTTTCGGTTCTACAAGTTTTCTTCACAATTTATTCTGCTTATAAATATTTGATGAAAAGAAAAATAATTGTAGAAGAAGGTATGAGGTAGTATGAAGAATAATATTGAAATATTGAAATTAAAAAAATTTCTTCAACTGAGTGGACCAAAAAAATAAATGTGCGGAGGACACGAATAAAAAATTGAAATATTTTTGAATGTATGCACAAACAGGCGAGGAATTACAGTGATGCAATATCAATTAATATTTTCTACTATGATTTGTTTATGAAACTCATCCTTACTGTCTTGCAATATTCACCGATAAGGATGACTTGCTGTATTATTCGAAAAATAACCCTACAAAATGTGTCGATATTTATAATTTCTGCAAGAGCTGACATTAAGTTTCCTATTTCTTTCTCATCTCCTTAATTAGGGATAACAGTTTCAACATTAAAGCTGACCATTAATGAACCAGCAACAAACTGATCCTAGAAATACACATGGGTTCGTCAAGTGAACTTTGGACACTCTTGCTGAATAGTTCATCAAGGAACTCGTCAATATGGCTTTGATCAGTGACCTTTAGGAAAGTACATTAATTGAACACTCTTTTTAACGACAGTTACGACAGTCACGTTAGTTATAGGGCAGAGAACATGTGTAAAGACTACTTTGAGCTACCAAATCAGCTATGATTGAATACTTCTTCCTTTCACAGCTTGTTTGACGTTAATTTGCAATTCTAGTATGAAACTTACATTATATTAATAACCTTGCATGTCCCTACCACGCTCAGCTTGTACTCTCGAGCGGAAGAGCGCTGCCTTAGATTTATGCCAGATAAGCATTTTGAAATAAACCAGTGAAGAATTTTTTATCAATTTAAAGCTCATTGTAAAAACGCTCAAGAAAATGTCCAGATAGACCACTTGCAACTAATGCAAACTCCTGTCTAGAAACTGGCTGACTTATCATTTCAAATTTCTTTTTTTTTTAAATTATAATGTCGCCATCCAGTGAGAATTTTTTTCGAATATACAAGAAAAGTACGGGGTTCTGGCGCGACCTAGAACGCGTCTGGAGACTCTCGGTTTTATATTCTCGGAGCTTCTAGAAGTATGTAGGTATTATTTCATCTTTTAGGCAAAATCAAGTTTTCAAAAGGCTTCGAAAAGCTTCCAAATCATAATGCAATTGACAGTGTTAACGCCCCTTTTGAAGCCACCCTCGAAATCACTTTGGGTGTGGTTCAAGAACGTCAACATTGAACCGATTGTCATTCTAAGGATATCGTGGAGGTAATACTCTCTTAGAAGGTATGCAACAAAAGATTTCGAATTCTACTGCGATAACTTTCCTCGGATTTTGGCAATTCTTCATGGTTGTTAAAACGCCACTGTTTCTTATTATTCCTGACAACCTACACCTACAAGTAGGATCAACTAAGAGTCGATATTATCTTCTATCCACTGACTGTTGAGAGTTTCTGTTGCAGGTGTATGTAGAGCTCAATGGTACACTGAATAAAAATCCTTGTAGCGTTTTAGTTATCCGAAAAATGTACCACAAAATGTATGCAAAACCCAAACTGTCATGAGTATTCAAGCTATAAAAAAAACTGCTGGTGATGTTGGTTTAACTTCTCCTTGCATATTTTTAAGGTTTCTCAAATATCCATTGCTCTTGAGCAGATCATATCGTGGGCGTAGAAGAAAAACCTGCTAACTCCACTTTTGGCTTAAAACGACTTGTTGGATTCACTACAATGCTTATGAGATTTTACAGAAGGACACCGAGTCACAACCCAAAAAACAGTAGTTGATTTGATGATATAGTAGCTATATCCGCCAACTCCACAAAGGCTATATTTTTGGATGCGAAAAGATAATTGAAATCCATTTATCTCGAAACTTGATTTCATTCTATGACTACAATATGTTAATCAGCTGATTGAGAACAACAACGGTGCCAGATCGTCATGCTGGTCCAAAATATACATCTAGAGAAGATACAATCAACTTCTAAATTGAATTGTTACAAAATACTAATGCCTAAAAAAGTTAGCCGCTTTGCTGAAGGGTTGATTAAGGGGTTGATAAAATCGATCGTCCAGGTAGAATTTATGTAGAGTAGCAGGACATTTCGCTGTAATGTTTCCCCTAGACTATGTTCTTAGCCGAGACATGTCAGCTGGACTACTAAACCGCATAGAGATGTGGTATCTTTTGTGGGTGATATCTAATGTTTGATGGAAAATAAAGGATATCAGTACAGATAAACCAGTAATCTTTGAACACTATAACAATATTTGAGCTGCATTAAACGTAAGGACCGCAGTAGGAATGCTCTATTGAGTTTCTAATGATATTTGGACTAATGAGGGTCATGTCGCAACTCCGTTCCATCTGCAATACACTGAAAGACTACGTTTGATACAAACATATTCTGAAAGGACGATAAGGCCGCAATGAATATCTTCGTCAATTTGAATCAGTTATATTTCAACGTGACTCAGTTCGTCGTGTAGAAAACAATTAAGAAAGTTGCAAGTAGCAACCGAAATACGTGTTTGAGGAAATACACAATATTTTTGGTGAAAAGCAACGACTTTTTTTCAATAAATTATTTCTTTGTTCAATTAAGGGTAGTAACTATTAACTAGTTGAATATTTTAGTTCGAGTAGGTCTCGCTTCTTTTTGTTTGCAGCAGCAGTAGTTTCAGCTATTCAAATTTTATAGATCGTATCTTCTTGGCAATCAAGGAAGCAACAATGCTATTTCGAACCTGATAGAGAGGAGTTCCAGGTATCGAAAAGGCTTTTTCAACATATATTCAATCTTGACGATAGCAGTCAGATTTCATGACTTGAGAAAAGATTTCAGTCAGATTTCATGACTTAAGAAATATCAAAACTGCAATGAGCTCAATCTGCATAATACCGGCTTCCCAAGGCACGTAAAGTCCCTAGCCGCGTGACTACAGCTCATGCCAACAATTCATGAGGTCAAAAATTTCAAATATGCGCAGTCCCGTGCGGCACGTAAAATTACACGACATGGGGAGCCGCAATAAAATAATTATTTATATCATAAATATCTTGTGGCTTATGGAATCCATTTTAGCGGTAGATTGTTTGAGAAAAGGCTCCTGTCAAAATTATAATACGAAAGGATAGAAGTTAAACCATTAAAAATTAAATTTTCCTCTTATTTTTTGTTAAAACTTTAAAAATAGTATTAAATTCAACTGTTTTAAGTATGAAAAACTACGAAAATGCCTCTCATACTTATACGTTTTGTTTTATTTTCAATTAATTACACCAAAGACTTGTTTTGCATTTCGTATTTGAATTTTTGTTTTGTTTAAAGAATAATGTAAGTAAATAAAAACAACCATTAATGTACTCGTTTTGTATCAAATCCTAGCTGAAAAGTGCCTTAAAAATAGAGAAAATCGGATTGAAATGTGGCATCCAATGTAATTTCTACTAAAAACCCAGCACAAGAAAAATAGTCTATAAAGAAAGGATAAAAGGAAAACTATGCATAGATGTCCCTATATATATGAACACATTTGAACCTATCAGTAATCAAGGGGCGTAGACTTTAAACGTGAAACAATATAATTTTTTTTTTTTTTTTTTTTTTTTTTTTTTATTTAAACTTTTATTAAATTTTTAATAAGTATTAGATCTACACTGCTTAGATCTCTAGCTTATGTTAATTCAACTCTTACTTCTAAACATAGTAATAACCTACTCTGACAGTACATTGTAGGCTTTGATAATACAACTCTTACAGCTAGGGGAGTTTACAATAGTTCACTATTGAATGTATGCTCTAATAATTATGTAATTATGTCGCTTAATGTCCAATGTTCATATTTTTTTTTTTTTTCCATGTATAGTTGCACGCTAGGGTCCAGATAGCTCTTTTGATGGATCGTCTATAATCCTTTTATACCTGGTATGCGAAAGGTACCGCCTCTACACAATGGTGGAGTTGAATGTACTACGCTTTATTGGCTACCTATTAGGGAGTTGTAGCGGATCGATGCGCTTCAGTCTTGAGTACGGTGCAGTTTGCAAAATTTCTCTTGCTTTAATATTTGGGTGTTTTTCCAGACGTTTCATATAGTTTCCACTGTGTTTTTTAATTTCTTCCTCTACCGTGTTTATACCCATATCGCGTTGAATTATTTTGTTGTTTACATAATTGGGGGCACCTAGAATTGTTCTTATTATTTTTGTTTGAATTCTTTTTATTAGGCTTAGGTTCGATTTTTTAGTGGTTCCCCATAATTGTATAGCGTATGACCATATTGGTTTCAGCAGAGATTTATACAATTGTATTTTGGTTGCCAGAGTCAGCTTCGATTTCTTGTGGATTAACCAGCGTATTTTATTATATTGTAGGCTAACTTGAGTTCTTTTTTTCGTTAAATGAGCTTTCCATGTTAGTCTTCTGTCTAGATGTACACCGAGATATTTGACCACTTTAGTTTTTGGTACTTTTATGCCGTTAATTATGACTGATCTGCATGTACGTTTCCTAAGTGTAAATGTGATTTGCTGCGTTTTAGATGCATTTATGGTTATTCCCCTCTTATTGGCCCATTCTACAATCTTGTCCGTTTGGTACTGTAGCTCCCTGGTTGCTGTTAAGGGGTTAATATGGGAGAATAAAATAGCCGTGTCATCGGCAAAAGTTGTAGTTAGTATGTGGCTGCTAGTCGGTAAGTCCGCTGTGTACAGGAGGTATAGGATGGGTCCCAGCACACTTCCCTGGGGAACCCCTGCTCTGATTGGATGTATTTTGCTTAATTGGTCGTTACATCTTACCTTAAAGGTGCGATTATGTAGGTAACTTAGCAGAATGCCTTGGAATTCAGGCGGAAGGTAGCTCCTGATTAGTTGAGCAAGATAATCATGTCTTACTTTATCGAAGGCTTGTGATACATCAAGGAATAATCCAGTACAATATTGTTTTCCCTCCAGTGCGTTCTTTATATAGTTTACTAATCTATGGATTTGCTCAATGGTACAATGCTCGTGCCTGAATCCAAACTGGTGGTCAGGGATGAGATTTTCGGAGTGAAGTATGGGAAGCATTTTATCTAGAAGGAGTCTTTCAAACAGCTTTGATAGTATTGGGAGCAAGCTAATGGGTCTGTATGATTCTACTTTGGATTTGTCCTTTCCCGGTTTTGGTAGGACTATAATTCTAGAATGTTTCCATTGGTCCGGATAGTGGTTGACACGAAGTATAGCATTGAATATATGAAGGATTGCCATTTTACCTCCAGGGGGTAATTCTTTGATCATATTACCAGTGATTTGGTCGTGTCCTGGAGCTTTGTTGGGGTTTATATCATTGAGTTTTCTTAGGAATTCAATTTGTGAGAATCTGATGGGTTTGCCAATTACCAGCTTAGATTCTTCGGTGAAGTCCTCTTGTACTTCATTGTTTGTTGTTGCGCTGAAGACGTTGGACAAGTGAGCTGCGAAGGCTTCCGCTTGCTCGGATTGGTTTTTGACCCAATTACCCGATCTGTCCTTGATGGGAGTTATTGGCAGGGCTGGCTTCTGTATTCTTCTCACGGTCCTCCAGACTGAATAATTGGTGTCTGCTCCCACCGTTAAGCTACTTACAAATGTGTCAATTTTTTGGTTTTTATCAATAGCTAGCCCTTTTTTGAGTTCCTTAGCGGCTTTGTTTAGAGACGCCTTCGCCTTGGGGGAACGGGTCTTTTGCCATTCTGCTTTGGCTTGGCGTTTTATTTTGAGAAGATGAAGTATTCCAATATTATATCTTGATTGAGTTCTGTCTTCGTAGTTATTGTTTTCAGGGGTGGCTATTATCGCACAATCTGTGATGGTTGCTGTTAGATCGAGTAGTGCGTGTTCTATATTTTCTGCCGATCTAAGTTTTACATGAGGACAGTAGCGCGTCTCGAACTTCATTCTAAACTTTTCCCAGTTCGTCGCTCGATTTGCAAGGAAAGGTGAATTATGACAAGGAGTCGCATTACCACATATGTTAACTATGGTTGGTGAGTGGTCCGATGATAGGTCATGGGACGTTTTTATGGTGATGCGCCTGCAGTCGAAATTTTTAACTACGCCGAAATCAATTAGGTCTGGTGTTTTTTGTTGATCTGTTGGCCAGTATGTTGGACAGCCACCCGATATGCACTGCAGTTTATTGTGGAGTACTGATTCGAGGAGCTGTTTACCCCTTGGTGAAGTCAATCGTGAGCCCCAGTGTGGAGATTTCGCATTGTAGTCGCCGGCAGCTATGAAACAGGAACCTAGCGAGTTGAAGAATTCATCGAATTGCTTCTTTTTGATTTTAAATTTAGGAGGACAATAGGTAGCAGCGATACAAATTGACTTGTTGTTAACATATATATTAATAGCTGTATAGTGAATAAAATGTGTTTGGTTGCATGAGAGCGGGAAATGTTTAATTCTGTGCTTCAGAACGATAGCTGTACCTCCGTGCGATTTATCATCTGGGTGATTATTATTGTAGATAGTATATCCACGAATTTTTAGATTATTTTTGCTGCAGAGGTGAGTTTCTGCAATGAGCATAATATCTATGTCCATGTTAAAAAGAAATGCTTTTAATTCATTCCTACGAGCCAATAGGCCGTTTGCATTCCAGTATGCTAGCTTAATTGAATTCATTTACTCGTTAATTTGTGTAAAAGTTCTGTTTGCTTACTTAAATTTGAATGCATTTGGTTCACTAGATTGGTAAGTTGCTGCAGGTTATTGGTGAGTGTGAGTAATATTTGCATGATTACTTCTTGTTGATTGCTGGTAGTCGCCGGGATTTCTGTAGAGGGTTGGTTCTGTTGGTTTCGGGTCACTTCTGCATAGGAGCGGGATGATGATGTGCGCGTGGGGGCATAGAGCCCCTGTGCTGGACCCGTTAGTTGAGATGTTGATATAAACGGTTGCCTCGTTGCTGTGTGAAGTGGTTTGGTTTGGCTTGTCTGCTTGTAAATAGCATGGTACACTGGGCAACCCCTATAGTTTGCGGTATGATTCCCATTGCAGTTACCACACTTTCTAGACGTGGTGTCGGCTTTATTTCTGTTGCAGCTAGCTGTTGGATGCATGCCTCCGCAAGCTACGCATATGCTGGTTAGCCTGCAGAAATTTTTCGAGTGTCCGAACTCCTGGCAGTTATGGCATTGTAGCGCTGCATATCTTTTGAAGGGCTCTTCCACAGTGACTCTTCTGTGCAACAAGTACTGGATATTGTAAATGGGATGAGTTTTGCCCTTTGGAGGTCTACTGGACTCTGGTGAGAGTTCCACTTTAAACATAGGCTGCGGCACTTTATTTTTATTTATGACATTGTGGATTGCTTTTGTCATGAATCCTTTGCTTTCTAGTTCTTCCTTTATATCATCTAATTTGACTTCTGGGTCTATGCCTTTGATAATTATCACCAGTCCCTTGGCACTTTTCAATTGATATGTGTAGAAATTTACCTTACGTTCTTCAAGCCAGCTGACTGCTTGGCAATATTTCACTTCATCCGCCGTCTGGATTTTAGTTTCTCTGATATTACCTTTTCGTAGGTCCACAGCGTAAAAATTATTTGTACCTAACAGTGTGATCAGGTCTTTAACAAGCACTACACTATTTACACCTCTGATAAATATCGGTGGGGGTTTTGACTTGCTCTTTCTTTCTTCTACCAAAGGCTCATTGGTTGTGCTTTCAGCGGTGTCCGTAGCAAGGGCGTTGTAGTAATTTTGATATCTTTCATTATCGTCTTTTGCTTGTTTGGAAGCTCTCCCCATATTCACAGATGGTGGGCTAAGCTTCCTCTTTTCGGAGATTTTAATGTATCTTTCGATACCTGTTTGGATGCTTTTCTTAATAGACATGCTGCTTCCGCTAGGGCCAACGTCCTGTAGGTCAACGGAGGTCAACTCTGCACTCATAGCCTGCGTCATGGTGCTCTATTTAAAGTGCACATTTCACTAGCACTAGTCTGTGTTGCGCCTTGATAGGTTTTTCACAAATGGTTGATCACGACCGCAGTGTGCACTTTGCGCTGCTGGCTTGTGCAAATAATTGGCACTAACGGTACTTCACACTTTGCACTACTAGATTGTATGTTGATATAAATATTTGGTGAACCCGACCGAAACGCGTCCGTACTCATCGGCTGCTGGTGGAACTACTATTAAATTCTCTATAACTTAATAATCAAATTCACTAAAATGATGAAAGAAAGGTAAATCTTAATGCATGTAAAATATTTAAGGACTCAACAATGATGATAATGATGATAGAAATTGTCATCAAAATTAATGAAATGTATGAAAAATTGATATGGAAATAAAATCAAGTATGGATATTTTTATCACAGCTGCGTTTTCATTTCAAAATTTTTTTAGGAAATGATCTGAGGAGTGATTTTTCAAAAGGGCTTATTTCCACTTACGACTTCGAACGAACCCAAGAATGCCATCGCCATTATCATGCTTTAATGTATCGTCTATTTCCAAATCCATTACAAAGAAGGCATTTTTCCAGGAAAAACTCGTGATTAAAAATCACAGTTTCACATGCACATTTCCACCTAATTTTGAAGGTTTTTTCTCATTACTGAAATTTTGTTTAACACGGAAATAAGCCCTTTTGAAAAATCACTCCTCATTTGTATTCACCGTAGAGAGAGAGTAAGTGTCTGTTATTCTATGAATAATGATAACCATTACACATTTTATAATTTATTCTATATTTCGGAATTCGGTTGTAAAAAACATTTGGTTGAAAAATTAGTTTTTCATTTAAAATTGCTTCATAACTTACATCTGGTATTTCATCCCAAAATTTTATATATTTTATATGGAAGATTTTTTGCCAAACTTTGTTGCCTCATTTTTAAAATGGTTTTTCAACTTCCCAGTATATGGGAAGTTCTTGTAATCGCCTCGAAAATTGAAATTGAAATTTTCGACTTTTCTTTGCGTTTTGAGGTCTTTAAGAGTATATTTAAATAGTTTTTAGAAAAAGAGATGTATGTGTGTGTGTGTGTACGTACGTACGTGCGTTCGCGGACAGTTTTTCTACGAGCATAACTCACGTAAACAAAGTCGTATCGACTTTGTTGAGGTGTCAATCGAAGCGTCTTTACAATCTTCAGAGCTGATTTTGGGATACTTCGGTCGGGGGGGGGGGGGGGGGGTTATTGTTTTGACCCTTTGAAGGTCATTTCTGTCGTACGCCATATCTTGTGAAACAAACATAAGATTTGCTTCATGAAGGTGTCAATCGACGCCTATCAACATTCATGATATTCTATCAAAATTTGAAAAATATTTGGAGCCGTTTTTTTAATTTAAAAAAAGTGCACAAAATTAGGTTTTTTTCAAAAACAATAAATTTTTAACCTGATTTTCAAAACGCAGTAATCAATGTTTACAAAATTTATACAGTCCAAACAGTTCTTCCAAAAAAACCGGCAAAACCATTTTTCATGATTACAAAAAAAATTAAACAAGCCGTGAGGTGCGACCCATGAGGTCCACTCGGTCAACTTCCCAGTAAGATCTACATAAATATTAAAAATATTAAACACAATAATAATTATAGAAATAATACTACTTCAAATAATAAAAATGTAACTCTCATAAAAGTTATTGGAATGACTTAATATTAATCATAACATCTACGCGAGCGTCAATTGATTACGTAAGGATTTTGGTGCATTGGTTTGATTGATTATTCACGCGGATCCATCGGAGGGGGGACAGGTTACAAAGCAGTTTTTTCATTAAAGTTAAAACATGGTGCTGTGAAGACTATTGAAAATCTGCTCAAATTTTGCAAATATTAATAAACTTTGATTGACTATACAACAATGTCTTTAGAATAAGAGATTTAAAGTATAATGATTCGAATGAACCCTTTTTACATGGTGACTTTGAATGATTTTATATTTTTAATTTAATTTTTTTTTTGTAATCATGAGAAAAGTTTTTGCTGGTTTCTCTACAAAAATTGATAAAAGTTTACAAATTCTACGATGTGCAAATCAAGTTAAAAATGATTTTTTTTATGAAAAAAACACTACTTTTCCAATTTTTTTTAATAAATCAAAAAAAAACGCTTTAACGATTTTTTTAAAATATAAAACCATCATATAAATGATAACACGCGTTGATTGACACCTTAATGATCGGAAGATTATATTTGGTTCTCGAGATATAATGAATGACGTAAATGACCTTGAACGTTTAATGATTTTTTATTTTTTATTTAATTTTTTTCGTAATCATGAAAAACACTTTTGCTGGTTTTTTCACAAAAACTATTTGGAGTATATAAATTATATAAACATTGACTACTTAAATTTGAAAATCAGGTTAAAATTTTGTGTTTTTGAAAAAAAACCTAATTTTTTGCACTTTTTTTTAAAAAATTAAAAAACGGCTCCAAGAATTTTTTTAAAAATTTGATAGAATCACATAAATGTTGATACGATTGTTCAAAAAAATCGTACGTTTGGTTCATGAGATATAGCGCAAAACATGGTTGACCTTCAAGGGGTGAAAACAGCAAACCCCCCCCGACCGAAGTGTCCCAAAAACTAATCAGCTCTTAAGATTGCAAAGACGCTTCGATTGACACCTTAACGAAGTCGATACGACTTTGTTTACGTGAGTTATGCTCGTAGAAAAACTGCCTGCGAACGCACGTACGTACGTACATACACACACACACACACATACATACTTCTTTTTAAAAACATTTTATATATACTCTATAGACCTCAAAACGTAAAGAAAAGTTGAAAATTTCAATTTCGATTTTCGAGGCGATTACAAGAACTTCCCATATACTGGGAAGTTAATAAAAAATAAAAAATCATTAAAAGTCATTATGACCTTCAGGGTCATATATGACATTCATTAGATCTCGCGAATAAAATGTAATATTTGCATCATTAAGGTGTCAATCGACGCATATTAACATTTTTGTGATGTTTTTATATTTAAAAAAAATAGTTAAAGACGTTTTTTAACTTAATGAAAAAAATATGGAAAATTAGGGCTTTTTCGTAAAAAAATAAATTTTTAATAATAAATATTAATAAAATGTATGAACTTTTATCAATTTTTATAGGGAAACCAGCAAAAAAATTCTAATGATTACAACAAAAAAATTAAAAATTAAAAATCATTCAAAGTCACCATGTAAAAAGGGTTCTCACGAATGATCGTACCTTTTTTTTTAGTTTTTACAGACAATTGAACCTATTTTTGACTGCATATTCAATGTTTCTCAAGACCAACAGAAATTTTAAAATCGTGAAAAAAATAAAAATTCAGGGATTATGCCGAAGTGCTGGCAATTTTGACCGGAACTATTCAAAATGGCCATCACGCGAGAAAATCTCTTCAGTGGGCGTAATAAAAAAAAACTGCATTTATTTTTGCTAGCGCTCTTTTGTCCTTCAATCATCGATATGAAAATGACAAATAACGTAGAAAAGGCTTTGTAACCTGCCCCCACCCCCACTGATTGATCCGCGTGAATAATCAATCAAACCAATCCACCAAAAACCCTTACTTAATCAATTGATCCTCGCGTAGATGTTACGATTAATATTAAGTCAGTCCAATAACTTTTATGAGAGGTACATTTTTATTGTTTAAAGTAGTATTATTTTCATAATTATTATAGTGTATAATATTTTTAATATTTATGTAGATATTACTGAGAAGTTGACCGTGTGGACCTCAAGGGTAGCACCTCGCGGCTTGTTTCCTGCTTAGTTGAACACTCTGTCTTCATTGATATTTTGTAAAACTTTATGCATTAACATTGTAGTAGGCGTGTCTTTTTTTATTGATTTGAATTTAATCACGTTTTGACAATTTCAGGACATTAAAATCACATGTGCCCAAGTCGGTTTACCTTGTGATTGTCAACATGTTCATGAAACTTTTAAAAAGTTTTTTTAAATTGGCAATATTACTGAATTTCTTGATTTCCTTATATATGATAGTTCATCTAGCAGCTGATCGTTTTAGGGGTCATAGTTGGAAGGTAAGAATCTATTTGGATATATTTTAACTATATTCTCCTCGTGAAGAAGAGGCACATAAACGGATGAGTGCCTCCGTAGTTGAAGATGTGTTCATAGGCCACATAATGATTCTTCACAGCATCCTTTTTTTTAGTGAAGACCGCTTTGTGATCAAAAGAATTAAATCTATATTTCGTATATTCTATCGTAGCTTTGTTGCAAATAAGAAATTTGGTCGAGTCATCCACAAGTTTTAAATTGTTGCTTGGTTTAAAATCATCGAAATTGATTGTTCACCCTGACCATACTACCGTCTTTTCAGGAGATTCAAAAAAGTATTCTGAGTGACGATGCACCACAGTCCAATACACTAGACGCCGAGAAAAGTGGTGATACCCAACACGCCTTTCAACGGACGCTAAGAAATCAGCTTAAATCCATGATCAAGTGTTTCAATCGCGACTACAAATCTAGAACCTTGGAGCATGGTGACTTCTGGATCCTAAAGAACTACATTCATGCTGATCATGGAGCCATCGAGTGCCACGAAAGTGTAACCTTAACCACTCATGCCGATTTCACATTCTTGCATAACTTACCCATCCTGGTTGGAAGGTAACATCCTCGTCAATTTTTTCGATATATCAGCCACAATAAAAACAATTGTTTTCAGATGGGAGGCACCCATAAGTGTTGCCCTCTTTGCTCCTGGGGATGATTTCATTAATACGATGAACAGCATCAGATATCTTCGAGATTGCTTACCAGAAAGTCATTTGATGCGCCGTTTCGTCACATTTCACATTTACTTTCCCAATGAGCATATTCCGAAATCACTTGACCGAATCGATCGATGGATAGGATTTCAATGTTCGCTGGGTGCTCCCTATTTTAATATTCCTCCAGACAGTAGATACAGGATCAAAAATAATCTTTTATATCCTGCCAATGTCGCGCGAAATATCGCAAGACAAGCAGCGTTAACACATTTTGTCCTGGCCAGTGATATTGAATTGTACCCGAGTTCAGGACTGGTCGAACAATTTTTTGTTATGCTTGTACACATTGGGTATGAAAGGATACATACTAACCGCATGTAAGCAATAAAATTTGGTCAATTAGTTTTAAACATTTTATCGTTTATCCTACGCAGAGGCTATACTCTTCCAGTTTTTGAGGTTGAAGATTTTGTTCCGCTACCGAACATCAAGACTGAACTTCAAATGCTCTACAGAAAAGGATATGCTGCCACGTTTCACAAGAGATTTTGTAAAACCTGTCAAGGTGCGACAATTATAGATGAATGGATTGAGAAGTTCGAAATTCCTTCTTTGGGGATATTTCGAAAAGTGAAACGAAAGGGCGAGCTACACCATTGGGAGCCAATTTTTATCGGAACCCACAACGATCCTTATTACGAGGAGCGAATGAGTTGGGAGGGTCAAGCTGAAAAGATGCCACATGTCAGTTGAAACACTTGACGATTTGTAGAAAATCCTATAATACTATTTCTTGAAACTTGCAGGCATATATCCTTTGCGTTCTGAACTATGATTTCTTCATTTTGGATAACGCATTTCTTGTGCATAAGCCGGGAGTCCGTAAAAGTATCAATCTAGAGCATAATAATCAGACAACAAGATACATATTCAAAAATGTCCTTCCGAAATTGAACAAAGTATACGGAAGACATGAAGGATGCCAAATGTTTCAGCTCAGGGAAAAAACAAGAAGTTTGGGAAATCCGAATATGTGTAAATCCAGCTTTATGAAAAATATCAGCGTGTTGCTCGTATTGTTTCTAATAAATAATGGTGAGGTTCTTTTTTCGTAGAAGCTGAATTTTTTCATTTCAACTCAAATTTATTTGAATAGACGACGAAAAGTATGCTTCCTTCCAATGTTTTACGCACGATTAATTTGAGTATAAAAAATGCTTACAAATCAAAAATGATTTTTTTATAGAGCTGAAAATACTTGCAAAAATAATATTTGCTGCAAAAAAATCACTGTGTGAAAATTCGTTTTGTTTTTCTGAATCAGGCATAAATTGTACGGGAACTATGACCGATTAACCTTCTATTTAAAGTCCGAAATTTTTAATCACACTAAGGTCGAATTGACTCAATGTACGTGCCCATAAATTCATTAATCTTTTTTTTTGTCTCGTCATTTTCATTAAAACTTGATGAAGCAGCTATTGTTGATTGCTTTCTTTAGTTGAATTGAATGATTACTGTAATTTTTGTTAGAAAAAATCCTCACCTATAATGTGCACAAAATGTGAAAAGACTTCGTTCTCCTCTCCAAAAAATTTAACAATGATCAAAAAAATCAAAAGTTAAATCACAACGAATGAATCGCTTATATCTTCTTCACCAACAAAAGACACTGCATAAAACACAGTAAAGAATAAAATACGTACGAAAATTTGTGGCAATAAAATCAATTTTCTAAGGGATGCAAATCCCCATAGCAGTACTGATGATTTTCTACTTCACGTACATATTAACAGCAAAGCTAAGCTTTCCTTCCTCCAAATTGCGGTATAATTTGTTTGGCTATAATTTCACTAAAAATCTGTGAAACATAGCACATGATATTATTTCTGGAACGAAATTTTCAAAATTGTTAGCTGAAGATATTTTCATAGTTTTTTCCTACAATTAGATTTTATTAGATGCTTCAAAATTGCGCATATCTTTGAATTTTTTAATATAATTTGACCAAAACATTGAGCATGTTAGCCACACAGAAAAACTTCACAGAAAAAAGTATTCATTCAAGAGCCTTGGAAACAGGAGAGAAAAACTGAATAAATTCTTGATTTAAGAGAAAATCGTCTTTATATATTGTTTTATATTAAGATATATTAAATTGACAACATACTATAGCACACTAATATATGGAACAGTAGCTGACAGTGAGTCGTATTGTAGCAGTGAGTGAAAAAAACATTATGAAATAATAACAAAGAATTCTAATAGCATATATATTTTGCTACATTTCACTCGCGTGCTTCAGCATGCAAACCATCATTTCCAGACGATTTTATTATTTTTTCCCCAAACATTACACGTCCGCATTCTTTGGCTGCCAAATCGCCATCCTCCCGTCAGAAAACACGACACCGCATCTGCACTCGACGGTTGTCCTTTTAATATCGCAATCAATCCTCTTTAATCCAAAATTTCCCTCAACAATTTACCGCACAAAACACCCGTACCATCAGACAATCTTATTCCATCATCAATAGGTACGCATCGGATGTTTCCTTCAAAATAGTAGGAGTAAGAGAGTATCATTTTCCTCATCATCTGAAGTTGCCTCCGTTTACAAAACTGAATTGAAAATTAACAATTTTCCATGTCATATGCCCTTACGCTCTCGACTGCATGAAAAAATTATAAATTTTGTCGATTTTTTTTAAGAGCAGTAGACTTGAAACATTTTTTTCGATTCGAAAATTTTATAAAAAAATTCAATTTCCTTCTTTATCATTTAAAAGTTGACCCTGGGTCCTTGGCAAGAGTCGCTAGGCTTTTTAGGGAGAAAAAATTTAATGCAATATTTAAGGTGAAACATCAATAAAAAATAGCTTTTAAATGTCACCTTTAAGTCTTTAATTTTCATTAAACCTTTTGTTAATGATTTCTTTTTAAATTTTCAACTTCCCAGTGGGAAGTTATTGTAATGGGGTCGATTTTGCGAATCCCAAATTTTTATATATATTTTTTTTTAAATTCCAAACATATTATCAGGTTTGGGAGAATGAGAAGAGAGACGCTAATGCAGTTAATATTGGATATTGTTGTAAGTAATTTAATATTGTTAATAACAATCAAATATTATTATATATAATTTGATATTGTAAATATAAAGTCAAGTAAATATATAAATTTAAAGTCAATTATATTAATTCAGTATTCTTAATAACGAATGATTATGTAAATAATAATTTAATCCCCTTATTAATGGTTGTGGATTCCGGAGCTGAGATAGAGAAAAAGAGGAGGGCGAGGAGGGCAAGAAGGATGACGAGGACGAGGATGTCGATGCTTTGGAAAAGGACGACCAGGTGGTGGAGGCGATATCCTCTACCGCTAGAAACAAAAATATTAAATGTAATTATAATAATTTAGAATAATAATGTTTAATAATAGCAATTATTAATGATACAGTAAAACCTGTCAATAACGGAATCCCGTGGGGAATTATTTTTTTCCACTATTGACACGAATTCCACTATTAACAGGTTCCATTATTGACAGGTATTTGAGTCGAACCAAAATGATTTTCCATTATTGAGAGTAAAATTAAATAAAAAACCAATGCATATATTTTTATGGCCATTTAACGGTCAAATCAAGTGATATAATGAACGTGAAAAGAAAATATGTACTGAGATAAAACTATTTTTTTATAAATAAATGAAGGAAAAACTGAAAATTAAAAAAGGGGCAAATGATAAACATTATTATTTAAAGTAATCGGTAAACGAAAACTGTTTGTTTTGCTTGCAATCAAATCATCCTGCACTAAATTGATGGATTCTACTGTTTTATCGAGTAAAAATGTATTTTCAACATTTTGCGATAAAAGTATTCGTCGATAATTTCTTTTTTGTCTTTAATAACCATGTACACAGCAGACACATTTGTATTTTTCTTTCAAAACTTCGATTTCAAATTTTGGCTCCATGATCTTTTATCAAATTGTACTTTTGTTTTAACGTGAAACGTGAACGTTGGAATGGTTTATTATCCCCATTTTTACGATTCATTTTCAATAGCGACGGAAAAATGTGAGAGTAATGAGAGTAAGGGTTAATGTTTTATAGAAATTGCCCATGTTTACCGGTTGAAAATTCTGATTATCCTTTAAAACGGGTTTTCAAACGTTTTATATTTCTGTTTGAAAATTTTATAATAACTTTTAAAAGTTTGTAGTTATTATTATATTAAATTTTATACGATTTTTTAAAGATTTCTTGATTTCGATATATTTTACTACTAACACTACTAAGACTCTTGCTTCTACTACTACAATTAATAGTAGTAGAAATAATAATACTGTGCAACAAATGTCCATCATTTCTTTTATTTGTAATGCTACACAATTTATTTGTGAGGTAAGCTTGCTGCCAAAATCGATTTGTCCAGTTTTTGCCAACTTGATTCTTAATTTTCATACGTTTTCTGAGGATCGACTGATTTTTTGAAATGGTCTCTATTTTTAAATCGATCAAATATCGGACGAATTGTTAAAAAATATATGAATTCAAATCCAGACATAATGCTAAATCCCATAATCAAGCCAAGAAGTCCGCCGAAAGTAGCTGAAAGAAAAAGTGGAATTTAAGTAAGAATAGGGTAATATTTTAACAATCGTTTTCAATTTTTCTTTCGTTTTTCTCTCTCCAGGTATGCAGGAAAAATTGAAATCAGTTCACACAATCTTTTCGTGCGTGTTAGATTTTAAAAGGTCTTAAATTTAAATATTAGCCAAGAAACGTTTTCGAATTTTTCTTCTTCTGTAAAACTACTGTAATTTACATCTTAGCAATCTTTAGTTTTCAAACCAACGAAACATTTTAAGGTGAATTTTGGAGAAAAAATTAAAAATTATTTCAAAATTTTTTCGTTAAATTTTTCAAAAACTGTAATTGAAGTTATTTTTAAGTTTTTACGCAACATTTTTTGGTCGAATATTAAAAATGAAAAATCAAAACATTTTTTTGCTTTTTTTCGTCAAATTTGATATTAATTGAATTTTTCTGTGAAGCTATCAAAGTTCAAAGTTTAGTATTCTTGGGTGATGACATCAATAATCATTTTTAGGTGAATATTGAAATTAAATATCAACTAAAAAATATCGTTGGAATAATTTTTAAAAATTTTCATGGAAAATGATGTGTCCTTGAACACATTTTTTCCAATTTCAAATTTCTCCCATATATTTTTGTACCTTCATCGAAAATATCAACCTAAAACGTTTAATCATTCATCAAAGGAAACTTGTTCATATGATTATAGTTCATGGCGATTTATTTTATTATTGATTATAAATTTTATGTTACTCAAATACTGGTTTGTCGGAGTGTTTTGTTTCTACAATACTCGATATTTTGTGTTGTGTTTTCCACGCCCACATCCACTGGAAAACTTTTAACCTGATGAAGCATATTATGAAAATGTTGAAAACAGTTTTTACCATTTTTATTTTATTTTAATTTATTTTATTATCACAATAATTTCGATATTTTTTTCATGTATGTATGGTTGTAAGTTTTTATTCCCGAAAAATAATCGAATTTTTCATGGTATTTTCACGTTTTCGCTAATTCTCTTGAATTTTATTACATAAATATTATCAGAAATTATCTTAAGGATATTTTGTTAAAAAACAATATTTTTGTGATGTTTTATAAGATGTTTCAAACGGCTCGCTTTAGCAGAAAATTTCATGAAATTTTTCCTATTTATTTTGTTGATAATTCTTA
Organism: Oxycera nigricornis; assembly: GCA_963942545.1. NCBI lineage: Eukaryota > Metazoa > Arthropoda > Insecta > Diptera > Stratiomyidae > Oxycera > Oxycera nigricornis. The sequence goes on from OZ012661.1 coordinate 15,993,262, forward strand.
AAGTTTGTTGAATACTATTTTTGCACATTAATGGAGGTTTTTTTTTGTTTCCAGATTTCTGGCTGGTACCATCATAATTAAATGGGGAAGCGTGGTTTCGGGGTGACGCATGGCATCCTCTTCAGGTGCTGTCATTTACCATCCGCCACCAGACAGCACGACCACGGTTAGGCTTATTGATGGATTAAGCTCATTATACTTCAACTATTTTATAAATTATTTGTATCCGCGCAGTATAACGACTGTTAATTTTACGTTAGCGTATACTATGTACCCACGCAAACCACGCTTCCCCATTTAATTATGATGTTACCAGCCAGAAATCTGGAAACAAAAAGAACCTCCATTAATGTGCAAAAATAGTGTTAGCAAAGTTGCGAACCAAAAGCACACTAGTGGGCGGTGTTGTCGCCTAGACACGGAGGTTCAAAACTCAAAATATAAATGATTATATAGAATTGCTACGTATGCATAATATACGCTAACGTAAAATTGACAGTCGTTAAACTGCGCGGATACAAATAATTTATAAAATAGTTGAAGTATAATGAGCTTAATCCATCAATAAGCCTAACCGCGGTCGTGCTGTCCGGTGGCGGATGGTAAATGACAGCACCTGAAGAGGATGCCGTCCATCACCTCGAAACCACGCTTCCCAATTTAATCATTTCTAACCTCTTTGTAACTTTCACGTGATTTCGACACTCAGAGTGGCTGGAATGTTATTAATGAAAATTCTGAATTCTTCGAATTTGATGTTAATTCTTTAAAAATTCTAATTTAATAAATCAAACGTTGTTACTGCTGAAGCTTCTGAATATCAGGATCTAAAGATTTTTTATTTGATATCTTAGGAAAAGAGGGACCAAATATACTCACCAAGTATCTTAATCCAATCTTGAAAAATATCCTTTCTGTATCTTGTTGACACCAAATCGCTAAAGTAGACATGTGCTATGACCCTGTTCTTTAGAATGGCTCTGCAGAGGAAAGATATTTATACGTAGCATTAATTACAGCGTTCAGCGTTATTATGTTTACGTCTTTCTGCTGTTCACTATTGCCGTCGACATCACAAGCTGGGCCGAAGCAATTTCAGTTGGATACAAGTTTAATTCGCAATCAGGCAAGCATCCACACGGTCTTGATTCAGAGTCAAAATCCCTCAGAATGGTTTTGTTCAAGCCGGGAACAGCTCCAGTAAATATATCTATGCTTGAACATTGATTAATTCAGGATATCAGAAAAATAATCAGCACTGATTAGACTTACTGATATTTTCCAAAATACAAAATATCCTCTCCATCTTGCAAGAAGGGTAGCTCCCATTGTTCAGATACCTCAGTGGCATACACCCACACAGCTCATATGTGAACTTTGCACGACACTCCGCCAAGCAATTGATGTAGGAGTAGCGTTGCATCACCTGAAGCTCACGCTCGTTGTCGAAGAGGCAATCTCTTACCAAAGGGTCGAGTTTGGCCACCTCTTTGGTTGCATAGAACGATTGCGGCAACACACTGATGAAATTTTGACTGTTCAATGGCAGGACCTTGGTTTCGGCATTCCCGTCTGGATAATCGTATGAATCATGGATGAGGACACGAAATCCATAGCTGCTCAAATGTGGACCAAAATAATCATCGGTTTGTGGATCAAGCGTTACAGTGAGTCCTGATTGGTAGCCACACGAGCTCACTCGATGCGGTTTCTTCGGGATTAAATATCCAAACTTTCTGCGTTAAGAATTGAAAAAAAACTTTAAAAAACATCAACAAGTAAGGATCAGTTTCGTACCCAGCATACGTGTGATTGCGATGGCCGTTATAGTTGAAAGAGCAGCATATACCTTCGGTGGTATTCACATCCTGGAATATTCCGTCGCATTGAACTACATTACCTTTCCACCAGCACTCCACCAACATATCACTACAAGATGGTACCAGGAGTTTGAGCAGCATTAACCCAGTTAAAGAGTTTGCTTCCAGAATACGTCCGAGCCTTAGGTAGTTACTACTGTTCGAACGACTGATGCCACTGAAGTCCATCGCGAGGGGAAGGAGTTTGACGAGCTCGTCCACCGTTATATTCGATGGTTTGATCCTGCAAGTCCAAGCAAAAAGGATAATCCTGTTTGTCGTAATGTAAAGCAGGAGGATAACTTACAGCTGCTCTGCCACCGAATATGCTTTGCGCTTCGAGACTCGATTGATACTACAAAAGGTGACCGCTGGAAATGGTACGTGCAGCGTTAAAAAATGCGTGCTTTCGATGACCGTAACAGTTGGTGTCTCGCGATTCCAATTGTATGATACCAAAACCATGACGACCGATGTAATAGCTGCAAACAGGACAATAGTGGACCAGAAAACTCGTTCTCTGTGCGGCACATCGTCCTTAGTTATGTATCCGCAGCCATGAAGCGATGTTGCTGAGCAATAGTCCTTAAGGCGTTCAATAATCCAATAATTCTTCCAGGTTCGTACTGTTTGATTGTGGCTGTTGGGCAATGATTGAGTGTCTACAGGAAAACTTTTTGGTTTTGATATCATTCTGCAAGGATAACTTAGTGTGCTTGTTGCTTTGAAAGTGCATAACAATTTGAGGTGGCCATTTATTATATTCAAAGCTTGGACTAAATCGAAGTGATTTCGGTATCATGTAGGACATTATCAATAACGACGTTTAATAAGCGGCATAGTAAGCCGTTGATGAATATACTATATATTGATTGACTCTGAAAGCACTTAATACTAATGCTAATGATAATTGCTCCGTAATGTCTTTTCCTGAAAGTGATAATGAGATTTCTTTAGAAAACTCACTCAAATATATGTATGTGAGGATAGTCAATGATGATAGGCTTTGGAAAGTGGGATTTAGGGCAGTGGCGTACCCAAGGGGGGGGTTTACGGGTTCAAACCCCCCCCTTGAAGAAGAATTGAATGCTGAGTTGACTCTGTGGTACAGAAAGATAGGGCATCTTTAAATAGTAAACCGCCCAAAAACAGCCATAGATGGGTTAAGCATGTGTAATTCAAACATTATGCCGAATATATCGAAATCGCTAGAAATATAAGCTGTTCTCCCAGTATCTACGTTTACAAACGAAAGATCATTTTCAACATACGACGACTAAAAACATACTTGCGAAATTCCACCAGCAATGAACGGCTAAATCGATTGGCACTTCTAAATGTTCATAAAAATCTCACTCCATCTACAGAAGATGCGTTAAATGAGCTAATGAAAAAAAAATCGTCGTTTAGATATTTCACTATAATTTTATCCGGCGAAGCGTTCTGTTTTATGCTTGGACATAAAATTTAAATCCCATTTTACACTGTTTCTCACCGTTACTGTACAAGCAGATGAGTTTTGAATACTAAGTTTGTATCATTATCGGCATTTTAAAACTTTGATCACCTCGCGTAAATTTAAAAAATTCGAAGATTCGAATGTTATGGATTATATATCTCAAGCATATTTTTTTTTCAATGTTGGGAGGTGGAAATCTTCAAAAGATACCGATCAGCTCCTGCCTCTCGGCATGCCGGATTTCTACCGACTAAAACCACTTCCGTTTCCTACAATCATTCTCTCCATCAAAATTTAGTAATTCTCCGTATTTAAAATTTTAGGACATAGTACTTCCCAGACGATAAGAATCGGTATAAGGGATAGTACCAAGTCTGTAAATTTTAGTGCCATTTTATTTAGATTAATAGTTCAGACTATATGTTTATGAATTATTTCCTGTTGATTACATGTTTGGTTTTGAGTTTAGTGGAGCTGATTGTACTTGTAACTTACTTCGAATGTTGGTCCTGAAGCAGATATTTTTTTAGTGTCGTTTTAAAGGAAGTTCGGTTCGCTATGTTTTTAATTTTGTCTGGTAGTGCATTGAAAATGATGGCTGCTTTGTTGAAGGGGTCTTCTTTTAGCCGATCAGTTCTGGCAAATGCTATAGCTATATTATTCATGTTTCTCATTCTGTAAGTGTTTTCCCCTCAATTCTATCTAATTTCACAGTGGTGTACTCATTACGGTGTAAATTCTTATGTATGAATTTAGCTGTTTCCATGGAAATCATGCCTTGCAAATTCAATTCTTTGGCTGTTTTGTAAACTTCGCTCGTTGGAGTTAGCATAGTGAGATTGCAAATGATCTTATACGCCTTGGTTACTAATCTGAAGATGATCATGAGGTTACCTTTAGAAGTTTGGCTCCAATTCAAGATGCCGTAAGAAATTTTGGAAAGGAGATGCGCATACATAATTTGGATTTTTTTTTCTTTGGAAAGAAGTAGAAGCGACGTAGAAGACCAATGAAGACAGCAAGTTTTTTCCTTAGATCATTTATATGTGGAGTCCATAAGGCTTCGTCATTGCCTGGGAAGAGGTTGGTAAAAACAATAATCGATGGCGCAACCGCCAAAATTGGGCCTTCAGGCAATATTAGAGTTATTTCATTTACTTGACCAATGGAACATTAGGATGTGAAGTGGTCAGGAACACGCTCACCCGTGATTATTACCCTCATTTGATTCAGGTTCTCATTCACAGCTGAGTGAAATGATAGTGCGGCATCAAATCTTGTTTTTGTATTTGTCGACAAGGAGCCTTGAACTAGCGTTAACCACTAAGCCACCCACTTTAACAATTATTCGCCGAGACACTCTGGAACGTGGGAGTTGAGTGAGATTCAGTATCTCAACGCAACTAGATCTTTCATCTATTTCACAGTAAAACCCATATTGGCCTGATTTACGGCCTATGGTGCTTTAGAGATCTCACCTAGGAGTGATACGGGCATAATTTGCACAAATTGGATCCGTGTGTGCCGTTATCTTTTACTTATTGTATGAAGCCTAGCAATTTTATAAATAGATAAAAAGTTGGCAGGAACATTAGAATATGGTCACCTGATTGAAAGTTTTCGAAGTAAAATTCCAGAAAAGTGTAATTTATTTAATTCGCACCCATATCTTAGTAGCAACAGTTATATTTTTGAATGTTTCTTTCTGTCTTTGATCAGAACCCTCAAAAAATGAATTGTTTTATTAACTTCCCAGTATATGGGAAGTTCTTGTAATCGCCTCGAAAATCGAAATTGAAATTTTCAACATTTCTTTACGTTTTGAGGTCTATAGAGTATATATAAAGTGTTTTTAGAAAGGGAGATGTATGTGTGTGTGTGTGTGTGTGTGTGTGTGTGTACGTACGTACGTACGTACGTACGTACGTTCGTGGACACTTTTTTCTACGAGCATAACTCACGTAAACAAAGTTGTATCAACTTCGTTAAGGTGTCAATCGAAGCGTCTTTGCAATCTTAAGAGCTGATTAGTTTTTGGGATACTTCGGTCGGGGGGGTTTGCTGTTTTGACCCTTTGAAGGTCATTTCTGTCATGCGTTATATCTCGCCAACCAAAGATACGATTTGCATCATAGAGGTGTCAATCGACGCGTATCAACATTTGTGTGAATTTATCAAATTTTTAAAAAAATCTTTGCAACCGTTTTTTAATTTAAGAAAAAAAAGTGCAAAAAATTAGGGTTTTTTTCATAAACAATAAATTTTTAACCTGATTTGCGTAAATAAGTAGACAATGTTTATAAAATTTATATACTCCAAACAATGCTTGTAAAAACATCATCAAAACATTTTGTCATGATTACGTAAAAAATTCAATTAAAAATAAAAAACTATTAAAAGTCATCATGATTTTCAAGGTCATTTTTATCATTATCTATATCTCACGAACCAGATATAATATTTGCATCATTAAGGTGTCAGTTGACGTGTATTAATATCTTTGTGAAGTTTATACATTATAAAAACTCGTTTCAGCTTTTTTTTTAATTTAATAGAAGAAAATGCAAAAAATTATAGTTTTTTTCATAAAAAATATTTTTTAACCTGATTTGCACAGCACAGTAATAAATGTTTATAAAATGTATACATTCTTATCAGGTTTTGAAGAGAAACCGGCAAAATTTTCTTCCTTGATTATAAAAAAAAATAAATGAAAAATAAAAAATCATTCAAAGTTACCATTTAAAGAGGGTTCATACGAATGCTTTTACTTTATTTTTTTTTTCTAAAAAATTGTTGTAAATTCAATCAAAGTTTTAAAATATTTGCATAATTTGAGAAGATTTTACATAGTTTTTATAGTCTTTTATTTAAAAAAAATGCTTAAATTATTAAAACCAACAAAAATTTTCAAGACCAAAAAGGCCCCCACCGATTGATCCGCGTGAATATTCAATCTGTCCTCATCGACCAAAAACCTTACGTAATCAATGGACCCTCCCGTAGACGATATGATTCTTATTAACTCATTCCTGTTACTGCTATGAATACCTCTCATTGTTGTAATGTTGTTGATGTTTATGTAGATATTACTGGGAAGTTAACCGTGTGGACCTCAAGGGTCGCACCTCGCGGCTTGTTTTTAAATGCAATGATTATGGAACAAATATGCTCGTAACAAAAATTTTAGGTGACTTGTTCTTAAAAGAGATATTTAATTCTAGAGCTAGTTAAATAAAACACATTTTGTTCAATAATTGAATTCTTTGTTTTCTGATGAATTGAATAGAAAGATTGTTAAATTGAACTTCGTTTCTTTTATTCACTCATATTTCAACGTCGATAATTTTATTGGTAAATTTTTATTTCTTACTTAAAGTCAAGTTTTTCAAAATCGCCATTCTTGTTAGTTTTTTTTTAACAAAATTTGCATTATTTTCAGAATTTATTTCCCATCATATTTTCAGGATATTTTAGGAAAAAATTTAAATTTTGAAAATTTGCAATGTTTTGAAACGAGTTTATTTAAAATTTAATGTAAAAATTGTATTAAAACCTTCTGTAATCAATTTATCAACTAAATAATAAATGTTTTCATGTAAATTTTTGAATCAGCAGAAATCAATGAAGCAGTAACCAGTAAATAAACCATTGAAAATTTAATTGTTAAAAAAGATTGACTTTTTCGTACTTTAAATAGTTTTTCCGCCAATATCGATTTTTCAGGTAAGAAAAAGTAATTTATTTGCGAAATATTCTATAAAAACACTATTATTTTTTAAATGTAGATTTTTTTTGATAAAAACCTTTTCCATGCATATTCTATTCTTTTTCATACATAAATACTTAGGATCTAATTAATTGCTAATTTGATCTTATCCTAATCTTAACTATATCACTCTGTTATTATTTATTTATTTATTACGATGATCCTTCTTGTCTCCTTATGTGATCTAGGTATTTGAAAAGCCATGAATGTCCGTTGCCTTGGTCTGCGTTTATAAATAAATAATTGCCTCCATATTTATTTATCCATAAAAAAATGTTCTTATCTTAACAATAAATAAAAGAAATTCCAAGAAGCTACACCATGCAAATTTGGAGTACAAATCAGAAAAGAAAAACCAGAGAAAAGCCACCGATATGGTAGTTGATTATAGAATCTTTAATTTTTGTAAATGATTTCATTAATACTATATAAGTAGTAATGAAATGATTTGGAAAAATCACGGATCCTATAATACATCAGAAAGCATGTGTATAAATGTATATTGCCAATTTATTGCAAAACAGGGTTGAAATATTTGGAACATTCAATAAATTTTAAGTGTATTGTTATTCATACAAACCATATTGTAGTAATACACGATTTTCAAAAAGATAGTAATTTCAGTTTGATTTTCATTCTGCAAACAATTTTTCCTGTGCTTCAGTTAAGAGTTTGGGAGAATTATAAGGATTATTGTATAAAATAAATGGGGAAGAAATCTTTTTAGCAATAATGACATGTATCTCTAATCGCTTCTAATCCTTATCGCATGAAATCGATGACCCTAAATCAGTAGCGTACCCAGGATTTTGATAAGGGGGGGGGTTATATTTTTGAAGTCTTGACTAGGTACGTTTGCTGGTCCTTCGGTGTAGATATGAAGATATAATTATGTAATCACACTTAATCATACTTTTTCACCGGTCAAAGTTGGAGTCCTCCAAAAATAATTCTGGCAGAGTTTAGCCCGATTGCATGCTGGTTTCATTTACTTGAATCATTGATGATATTTTCATTCAAATTATAAAATTATGCGCTTGATGTGTGAAAGAATCTACACTGTATCTGTATACTTCCTTGGAACCGTAAAGTGTATATGCATGTTTGCAAGTACATATATTGAAACGCCTTCAATACCTACAGGCCAGAAAAGAAAGCAACTAATAAAGTAAATGCCGTGGGAAAGTGAACTGTCACTAAGCATAGGCAGAGTATTATCGTAATCAGGGCTGGCTAAGCTTGTTTGCAGCCCATGCAGAGAAGTAACTCTGCGCTATCAAGCAAATTTGTCGTCATTTCCATGTAACGCATGAGGTAGACTTTTTGTACGCGTTTTTTTAATGAGGTGGCCTAATCCTCAGATTACAAATCATATGACAAAACAAGCCGCGAGGTGCGACCCTTGAGGTCCACACGGTTAACTTCCCAGTAATATCTACATAAACATCAACAACATTACAACAATGAGAGGTATTCATAGCAGTAACAGGAATGAGTTAATAAGAATCATATCGTCTACGGGAGGGTCCATTGATTACGTAAGGTTTTTGGTCGATGAGGACAGATTGAATATTCACGCGGATCAATCGGTGGGGGCCTTTTTGGTCTTGAAAATTTTTGTTGGTTTTAATAATTTAAGCATTTTTTTTAAATAAAATACTATAAAAACTATGTAAAATCTTTTCAAATTATGCAAATATTTTAAAACTTTGATTGAATTTACAACAATTTTTTAGAAAAAAAAAATAAAGTAAAAGCATTCGTATGAACCCTCTTTAAATGGTAACTTTGAATGATTTTTTATTTTTCATTTATTTTTTTTTATAATCAAGGAAGAAAATTTTGCCGGTTTCTCTTCAAAACCTGATAAGAATGTATACATTTTATAAACATTTATTACTGTGCTGTGCAAATCAGGTTAAAAAATATTTTTTATGAAAAAAACTATAATTTTTTGCATTTTCTTCTATTAAATTAAAAAAAAGCTGAAACGAGTTTTTATAATGTATAAACTTCACAAAGATATTAATACACGTCAACTGACACCTTAATGATGCAAATATTATATCTGGTTCGTGAGATATAGATAATGATAAAAATGACCTTGAAAATCATGATGACTTTTAATAGTTTTTTATTTTTAATTGAATTTTTTACGTAATCATGACAAAATGTTTTGATGTTGTTTTTACAAGCATTGTTTGGAGTATATAAATTTTATAAACATTGTCTACTTATTTACGCAAATCAGGTTAAAAATTTATTGTTTATGAAAAAAACCCTAATTTTTTGCACTTTTTTTTCTTAAATTAAAAAACGGTTGCAAAGATTTTTTTAAAAATTTGATAAATTCACACAAATGTTGATACGCGTCGATTGACACCTCTATGATGCAAATCGTATCTTTGGTTGGCGAGATATAACGCATGACAGAAATGACCTTCAAAGGGTCAAAACAGCAAACCCCCCCGACCGAAGTATCCCAAAAACTAATCAGCTCTTAAGATTGCAAAGACGCTTCGATTGACACCTTATCGAAGTTGATACGACTTTGTTTACGTGAGTTATGCTCGTAGAAAAAAGTGTCCACGAACGTACGTACGTACGTACGTACACACACACACACACACACACACACATACATCTCCCTTTCTAAAAACACTTTATATATACTCTATAGACCTCAAAACGTAAAGAAATGTTGAAAATTTCAATTTCGATTTTCGAGGCGATTACAAGAACTTCCCATATACTGGGAAGTTAAAAATCATGTATTTTTTAATGTATTTTTTTTTTGGAAAATTTGTATGCTTAAATTTTTCCCATAATTCCTCAAAATAGCCATTAAAAGAAATAGTTGTGGAAGTCCTTATAAATTTTCGTTGATTTTATCCGACAAATATTGTAGCCTAGTTGTTCACTTCTACTCAAAGAAATCGTTTATGAGAACTGTTCAGAGGTTATGTGCCATAAAACTGTTGACTTAGTGTTTTATCTAATCAGAAAGTCATTCTTTGTTATGTTTTGTACTATAAATTTGTATATTTGCTTCTCTTGAAAAACAATTCACCTCGAGGTTTTCTACATGACAATTGTCGGCTCTATTCATTATTATTTAATTTTAATTTTAATAATAGTTTTCTTGATATTTCATAGTAGCTCTACAAGTTTTTTGGTGGCTTTAGGTACTATCAAAATTATTATGATACGTAATAATATTATGTCGGTAAGATCGTGATGTAATAACATTGAATTGGCATTCGGTTCATCTACTACTAGGATTAGATTTAGTCGTAGCTTGCACCATAAAAATGCAAATATTAAAATAAAAATTTTCCTATGGGAAAGACTGAAATTATATAGTAAATATGAGAACGTCGTGACAGTTATGTGCAATAGATAAGTGGCATTAGTTGTTTCTCCGATGTTAACTTAAACCGAAAGAATGACTAATTTATTTTGTTTGTCTTGGGCACGAGAGTATCTGGTTCTTTATTCCAGTGTAATATTTTTTTAAAACTAAAATTAATGATTATCTATTTACTGAAATCTTGAAATTTTCATAGGCTACATAGTAATTGTTGAATTTACAAATTAATTATTGGATTAAGTACTGATCTGGTCAAGAACTGCAAATAATTTTGCCAATGGGTCACTTAAAGCTGCGTTGTGTTCCCATAAAAAACGTTCTGGCGCCTTTATGTCTCGTTGTTTGTATGCTGTTGCATTCTAGGCGTGGTGATATTGAATTTTATTATGAATGAGTGTGTATAGTTTTTGTTAAACTTAAGCCGGGTCTCCTGCGCATGTTTTGTTCTACACACTACACAAAAACGTGTACACATTTTTTTGTGTATATACACAAAGTGTCTTCTGCTCACATATTGTTTTCTAAAACAATCATTGTGGAAATGTGTTTGGACGAAGAAGACGTACTATCAGTGTTATCAGTGTGGTCGGCTTGATTCCTAAGAGAAGAAAGTCTAAAGTGCGTGTAAGGCCCTACTTACTGTCTAGAAATTTTAACGGCTTTAAGTATCGTGAATACACAAAAAGTTTTTTTCAGCAAAACATAAAGCAAAGATAATACCTTTTAAAAAATTTAATAGAAATGTAATCGAGAATATGTTTTCATCGTAGATTTTTCTTTGAACAACTTTTGTTAACAATTATTTACGTCGTTCAGTAAATTTTGTATCAATGCTTTGGGATACAGTTCATCTTTAAATTTTCTTCTTTATCCAAGATTTTATTTCAGATTTTGTTGTTGGTTTCAGTTCATATTTTTTTCACAATATTTTTATGATTAGAAATTTATTGAGGAATTATGTGCGTTAATCAATTTAGCACTAACCATGCCAGTATTGCATATATACTTTTTCTGACGGTAAACAATCATTTAATCATATTGCGCTGCTCAAAAAGTCTTCGAAATTTTTAAATAAAACACTCAATTATGAATTTTATGACGAATTTATTTGATCTCCTTCAAAACAGTCGTAATCTGAGGCGAAACAAGTATCCCAATCTTTTAGCTGATCTTCCATACACTTTTGGTCAGCTCGTTCAAAGATGGCTACCAATTCCTTCAGCGAATTTCCTTTTTATCGAATCAATCAATTCAGAAAACAGTCGCACGTATAACTAAGAAAATGATTACCGAACAAAAAATAATTGAATTACTTACTAACTTCTATAGAAAATGTTAAAGTTTAAAGTCTTTCTTTTCAATGTAGACACATTTTTCTAAATATGAAGACAAGGTATTAAATTTCCTTGTCATTATTTTCTGTTTTTTTTTACACTTTGCCAAACACTTTATGCACACATTTTCATGCTACTTGCAGAAATTACGGCATAGATAAATATGCTGGTTGAATATTTATATTTGAATTTTTTCCTGTTAGTTATTTACAATTAAAGAAAATAATTGCCGAGTAAATTTTCCGATTTCTAAAAAAAAATCGAAAGATGTGGTTGGCAATATGGTTTTATGTATGTACCTCAATTTAAATCTTTACATTTTTAGACGCAATCCGAAGGGAAATGAATTTTGTTTGAGAAATGAGTCTGCGTTAGTTCTTCAAAAAGATTAGGTGGAATAAATCACACATTTATTTTATATTTTAAAATACTTTATTATTCATTTAAACCACACAATGCACATATTACTCCTTACTTATTGATTGTTTCGACTTATTCAGCTCCTCCACATAATTTCGTCTTTCCTCAATTTGTTTCGATAAATACGCAAAAGTCGGTCGTAAGGTTAAATAATAGACCAACTCGAATGCAGTGACTATGCTGAATCCCATTATAAGGCCCAGCAATCCACCAAATGATGCTGAATTAATCACATCAATATTTTTAATAAATCTTGTTAATCTTCTTCATTTAACATCAACTCACCCAGCATTCCAATCCAGGTTTGGAAAATATCTTTTCGATATCGTGATGATATCAAATCGTTAAAATACACATGAATAATAACTTGTTCGGTAACATTCAAATCTTTGCTGTGTGCAAAGTCATAAGAAAGGACATTAATTCGCCAATTGAACTTAATTTTCACTTACAAAAAATTCAATCCGTTGTAAGAAAACTTTCGATTAAGTATTCCAGTAGCAATTTCCGCCGGATATAAATTCAATTCACAATCCGGAAGACAATAGCATGTTGTTTTGGTAATTCCCCTTTCTTTGGCTATTGTTTGATTTATTTCAGGTAGGGCACCATTTAATGATTCTGTAATTTAGAAAATATTTAATTGTATTTGATTTGATTTTTGTTTTTCGGCTAAAAATTTACATTACTGGATCATGATTATTTAAATAACTACAAGGTCTGCGAAATGTTTTCCAATTGAATTAATATTGGTGTGATAAAATATTGATTTACTGAGCTGCAAACACAGCATCAGAATATTTTTGGGACTATTTTCGTGAATGTTTCTCAGAAGTTAATTTCTTGCGTCTTCTTATCTCTTTGGCAATATTTGAAAGATTATATGAAATTTTTTAGAAACAATGTAATGTGTAAATGTAAAATGTATTTGATGATGGAGTCAAAGGCTCATTTTTACTCAAAGATATATTTTCTGGAGGCTCTCAGAGAACACGAAATTTGAAATATTTGCTGTAATATAAAATCTAATCACCAAAAGTATTTTTCTTATCTTTCTAATAAAAAATTTTATGCCTAGAAGTAAAGGTGGAGAAATCATTTGAAAATATTTTTGAAAAGTTTTCAAAGTAAATTGAATCAAAGAAAATACAGTTAGGTGAAAATACATGCGAAAACATTTTAAATTTTAGAAGGTAATGTTCGAGCAAAAATTCCTAAAAGCATGTTGTTTAAATAAATGTTTCTTCACGAGTAAAACAAAATCAGAAATTAACTTTCAACGTGGCAAAAATTTTGAAAAAAATTTCTCAGCGCGGCACATTTCCACGAATTAGCAATAAATTGTTTGAAATCTTTTACAAATGTTTGTTGTGGGAGAAAAAATGGCAAAAATGATAGTACAAAAATAAAAGAGGATGTTTGTGCTATCCACTCACCCATTTGATTCAAAATACATTGCGTGATTTGTGCCTTGCACGAAGGATAGCTACCATTATTCAAATATCCAGTCGGTATGCATCCACACACTTCGTAAAACAATTTCCCGCGACATTCTGCCAAACAATTCACGTACGTGTATTTTTGCATATTTTCCAGTATATGTTCTGATCGAAAAAAACACTCGCGAGCCTTCGGGTGTAAGACACGCACGTCCTCCGTAGCATATGTTGATTCCGGTGTGATTGATATGAAGTTTTCTGTTTTTGGTGAAACAATTTTGATTTCTGCATTTTGATCGGGATAGTCGTAGGCATCGTGGATGTATACTCGAAATCCATAGCCACTTAGAAAGGTCCCAAAATAATCCTGAATTTTCGGGTCGAAAACAGCCGTGAGTCCTGTTTGATAGCCACTCGACGTAACACGGCGTGGTAGTTTGGGAATCGAGTTGGAGTATTGTCTGAAATTTAGACGAGCATTAAAATTAGAGGAAAGAATTTAGCAGTGATACTAGAACAGGGACTTTCACATTAGATTTAGGATATTTTCCCCAGCGAATTGGAGAATTTTGAAGTTATTTAATTTTCCCAATTTTAATTACAAACGCATGAAGTTCTAGAGACAAAAAAATTGGCACTCCATGTTAGTCAAATCAAACCAAAATAAAATGAAAACTGTTTTAAATACCAGCAAAAATAGAATTTTAAATGTATGCACATTTGTACAAATTTCTGATTCCAGCACAGCCTGCGGGGAGTGCCGTCCCCGCGTACCTTAGGTTGGTGATCGGTCCAGTGTCTTCAGTCGGACACAACCGAAGTGGGCTTGAGAGGGGCTCAAGTCCACGAAGCATTACCAGGGGTCAATGTGGTACTACGGGAACCGCGGCCCAGGGCCCAGGGCCCAGGGAGGTTGTATACCTCCCTCCGGTCGCGGTGAGGGCCCCCTATAGGGGAGTGCGAACGTGGTGGCTGTGGTTAAGACCCAGACTTCTGCAGCATCTTTCGGGGTTCGGCGTGGAGTTACGAGGTAACCCGGTGCCGAGACTGAGAGATCGACAGAGGAGTACGAGGGCCTCACTTCCACCAGTAAGGTCACTGAGCCTGCACTCAGTAGGCAAACTGGTACTCCCAAGTGATGGTGAGAGGGCGTTGGGAGCCACACGTTAACTGCCCGTTGTCCGACCGCATACCGAGATTTCAAATCGCCCTGATAGGCAGTCACGTTAAGCTTTCACGGCATTCTGTACAAATTTCTATAATATATTATTCGGGTGTCCAATTCTTTTTAAAATATAACAATTAGAATTGAAGTACTCTTAAATTTTTGACGCTTTTCTATAGATAAATTACGTCAAAGACAATCAATCGTTCAACAGTTTATTATTTACAAACCAAATACAAAAAATGCTTGCTATAATTTACAACATATGTAATGGCACACGGTATGGTTCACTCAGAAGCGACAACTCCGTACCCCGATAATGACGACTGGAAAACCAGCTCACACCAACCCGACCGGTTCCTGGGAGAGAACCGTTTTCGGATCGGGAGCTGGGTCGCTAGGGAAGACAAAAGTGAGTCTTGTTCGTGCCGGCTATCTGGACGGAAAGTTTTTGGAGAGATTGAAAACCGAGTGAAGGATGTAGATAGAGAAAAGTTGATTTTGAGACGGCAGAAAGCGTGGAGTGTTATTGAGAAAAATAAAAAGTGCACTTGTCTTGAATCAATGTTCCTTTCTTGAATATATTAAGCTGCAAGAGGAAATTGGACAACTAAAAACTAGTAGTTTTCAAGCAAAAAAAAAACAGTTTCGCAGTGTCAAAATACGGTGTAATCCAGATCATTGTTAACGGTTAAAAGATTAACCGAAAAAGCCGAACAACGTCTGACAGGAGATCGCAAGATCTATGGTCTGAAGTGGCCAAGCAACCAGCACTGCACACGGACGATATACCTTGAACACTAATATTAGTTATTATTTTTCGTAAATGCAAGAACCCGGGAATTTGTCGTCGGGAAGGTCATTTTGCACTTTCTAGTCTTATTAAATTGACAACTAACCACAACGCGATTTACTTTGCTTTATTTTATATTGGATCCAGCAGATCCTCGTTTTCTAACTGGAAGTAGCACGGCCACCCGAGATTTTGTTTTTGGTACGCAGCAGTCGTAGTAAGCACGTCCCCGGGACTTAACGTCTATTGAGGAAAACGAAACGAAAGTCTTATTGCCTTGAAATTTCGTAGGGATATCGGTCGCTAAAGCACTCATTTAATTGCTCATTATTTTCATATGTTCTTATCGATTACAGCTCTTTAAATTTTTTGTCTTACCGCTGCAATCCTGCGGATATCTCTTCGTTGTCCTCTGGTAGATTCTGCTTCAATGTCCAGCATCAGCTATCATACGATCATTTCACTTTACTTGGTTTCTTTGCTCCATTTTTCGAATAGCTAGATGTGAACTCTTTCATCCTATTTTTCACTGACCTCACCAAGATTTCCAAGAAAGTAGTCAAGATGAATCTCCTTTTAAGCTCATTCTGTAGCAAAATACAACGTAATCTTCACGCTGTTAATTTGACGCTTTTTTATTTCCGAGAAAATGTTTGATGACATTCTTGAAAGCTATCTACGCTTCTTTTTAGCTTCGGTTCATTTTTTTCATGAAAAGTTCATCTTTCAGAAGTTTACATATACATATCTGGACAAATAAACTCACTTCTTCTGAGGGATGCTTGTCGTGCAAACTTTTGGCATAGATATTTTAAAAAGTCTCCTTTTTTCGAGAAAATTTTCCTGAATTGTTTCGTTAGGTAAAATAAAAAAAAATACAATAATAATAAAATAAAAAATATCAGGCCCATTTTAAATAATGTTTTCACAGCCAAGTTTTTATATTTTTCTTGATTTTTAATCCTCCAACAAACTCCTCCCCTCGTAAGATATTTTTCTTCGAAGTCCTTTTTTCACGCAACAAACAAGGATATTTGGGGTAGCCTCCTTGATATTCGAGTAGTATGCTGATAACATTCAAATATCCAAACCACTCACACAAGTTTGTGATAGTCCAGCTTCGTAAGTATGAACTCTATGTTCTCTTAGCCTTTTTTTAAACTACGAAGTGACCCACACGTAGACTTGCGTATTCATTCCCATTGTGTAGCAACACGGCGGTCAAACTTCTCTTCGAGGAATCAATAAAGAGTCTCCATAAATATGGATTGTATCCTACGTTGCACCGCGACATTAGTTGCAGGACATCGCTGCAGTAAACCAAATCCCCTACATTGAGAAAAACATGGAATAAACTCACTTTCTGTATCAATAAAATGACGTTCCAGGTGCTAATAATAAGTTCATTTGTTTAGTGCTAGAACTTGGCTGTTTGGATGTATCTTCTGGAAGCTCCAAGTCTTGCAGCAAATTATCCAATTCACTTTGTTTAAAAAACTGTCTCTTGGAACTGCATGCAAATGGTTCACATCCATCACCTTCTGAAGATAATCTATTCGTTTCTTCGTACGTTATTTTAATTTGGATTGATGGGTCAGGGATTAAAATATCTATTAAACAAGGTCTAGGGTGAACATCAGAACGAAGATTTGGGTTAATAATATCCTTTTTTATTTTTTAAAGGAAAACCCGTCGCATTGCAGCAACAAAAGTAACAATTGTCGCTATAATTTTTTGGTTCCATCCAAATTGTAGGTGTAGTAAATTTAAAAATTTTCGTAAATCTTCAGACCAATTGAGTAAGCTATCCACACAAACAGAACACACATTATGAAGAACCCAATGCTGATCCAGATGAGAAATATTATCACCAAAGTATTTTTTATAACGAATTTCCACTAGATCTGATATACCTTTTTGATATTTTTAAACCGTAAAATCAACACAAATGTAGTGAAAATTTTTGGGTGGGTTGTTGCACTTTTCAGAAGTTGATTCAATCTTTTTCGCACTTTAGTAGATTAACAGAAAAGTTGCAGTATAAATCTTTTCGCTAATTTTTCGACGAAATCGCTAGAAAGCTCTAATTTTTTTTGTTAAATATCATTAAACCTTATATTTATCAGCCTACGATATGTACTAAATAGATTTGCTTTAGTCACCAATAAAAAAGATTATAGTCATCAATCAACGTTGAGCGTTAGGGCGGTTCAAACATATGTACTACCTGCATTCTGTTCATGGAAGGATAATAGCAAAAAGAATTCTTGGAAATCATTACATGATGGAGCCTATTTAGTATTTTATTTTCCCAAAACACATTTGAACGGACGCTTAGGGACTTTTTTCTTCATCGCAGACTTGTAAAATCATTCAAAAATGACTCTCATGCTACTGGCTTTCGAATCTATTAGTGTCCCTTTCATACATACATTGTCAGAGACACTAAAAAATCCTATATGGAACAAAATGTCCATTTACTTGAATGCAATTGAATTCTGTTTGTTTAAGGGAGGAAATAGTGTAAGACGGTTCCAAAAATCGATGTTTTTTATTTCATAAATTGTTAATAAAACTACTGAAAAATATGTTCCTAAAATTTAAAATGAAAATTCCGTCTCGTTCTTTAAGTTATAAGCCATTAAAGTGAGTAGCTTTCTTTCAGGCCCCGAGCGCTACTATTTTTTCGAACGCGTTTTTCTCAAAACGACTTTTTTTCAACTTGCGTACACGCTAGTTTGAATAGTTTTCAACCAATCATTTTGTAAATTGGCAGTTATTTTCTTCATAGTATTGCGCTCTATATGAACATAAAATCGGAATATTATCGTTATATAAATAATATTTTTTGCCAAAAAGTTGTAAAAAATGGCAAAAAATCATGCTTTTTTGTTTTGACCTCTGTGAAAAATTCAATTTTCTATTTTTTGATAGCATTTAGGTATATAAAAGAGAGACAGATAATAAAAGTAAATTCTCACTTCGTTTGATTCCAGATGGAAATTGCGGCTTCCAGAATGTACGCAAAATTCTGTGTCTGATTGGGACCTGTAATATGGGGTCGCTAATATCTTCGGTGTTTTCCAAGGAAATTCTTCAAAAATTTTATAGTATTTTTTCATTTCCGATACTATGAAAATCATTGAGAAAACGCTGTCCTAACCCTATTTCCCCCCTTAATAACGAGTCACATATCACCTAAAAACATACTCACACGCGATAGTTGTTCTTCGTCGTGCCATGGTAGTTGAAAGAACAGCATGGTCCAAATGTTGTGTTGATCTGTTGAAACAATGTATCACAGCGCATTTGGATACCTTTCCACATGCATCGTAATATCTGTTCTCCGCAATCCGGAGAAATGGATTCACGCAACGTGTTTATATTCACTCCATTCTCGTCCAGAATATATCCAAGTTTCAAATAATCAGCTTCTGGTCGAGATATCTTCTCGCCAAAATCCATGATGAGTAGAAACAGATTGGCAAGTTCTTCGACTGTAACATTTTCCGGACGTTTCCTATTGGATTTATAGTCAGTTTTATTGATATTCATAGTTAAAAAGATTAAAGAAATTATGAGAAATTACAAATCAATTATTTTTAGTAATTCTAAATTTTGATCTCGAATCGTACCTTCAATTTCTTAGAGTGTATTATAACCATAATATGCATGAAATCGAAACAATTTGTACCGAATTTTATCGATATTATTAACTTCTATCCAAGAGAAATTCATAAATTAAAATCATTTACCATTATTAATCAAATTTCAATGGGTCCATTATTACTAAGGTTGTATGTGTAGAAAATGGATATAATTACAATGCATTAATTTGTATTATAATTTCTACTAAACACGAATCCGTTTAGGAGTGCGTTTTTGTGTATGTTTATCGATTTACACAAGTATTTTTCCGTTAAAAATTTTCAACCCCTTTCTGTTGATAGTTTTGTTAGCCACAATTATTTTTGACGATGAGTTCGACTTTCGAAGCATACCCCGCCAAATTTCTATTAGGGAATACATGGTCTAGTTAAAAATTGCCCCTTCTACGTACATAGATTTTTGTCAAAGATTATTCTTATACTTTATTTTTTTTAACTCTTCCTTTTTTCATTTAGACCTCCTTTAATAAAGCCTAAGTTTTTCATTAAATTTCCAAATTTAGGTTGGGTGGTTAACTTGTAATTTGAAAAAACTGTAAAAATCCCAAAAAATTTCTTTTCACAAGACTATCGCGAAGACTATCGCGAAGCTTAGAAATTTTAATAGAATTAATTTTATAAGTCTCATTAAAAAATCACGAGTGTAAAAATAAATCTGAAAACGAGCTGAAAAGTTTCCTAATTTTTTATGGTAAAAGATAGTCAGATAATAAATTGTAAGTAAGCTGATGTTGCTGGATCTATTGATATTGTAATGGAATCTATTGATGTAGATTCTGAAATTGTTGGTTTAGACAATATTTGCACACTATACACAATATATCCTCATTTATTGTAAACTCAAAGGCGATTCGTTCACTGCTAACATTTTATGTGCACTTGATTCGACTTTTTTCCACAAACTGAGATTTTTGAAGGTCTGTTATAACTACTTTTCTTTGGAAAGTTACGGTGTTGAATATACAAACTTGTAGAGAGTTGTGTTTGCCATCTATGTAACTAGAAAACGATTTTTTTAAGTTCAACATGTGAAAAATGTTTTAAGTGTCCCTGTGGAAAAACCTAAAGTTCTAAATTGAAACATTTCAGTCTGCTTTAGTATTTTTTTAAGTTTTTTTAGTACTCGTTTAAATTAACTGATATTGAAGTCTTGAATCAGACAGTTGTCCAATGCAGTCTAGTTAGATTTTAGTCTAGCATCAAACTTTTAGTCTTAATCTTAGACTTAGTCTTTGTTTCGATTGAAAAAAAAATTCCACCTCCTTTGAGTCTCAATCTCGTTTGAGCTTCCTCAATAGATTGTGTTTTTAGGACACTTTCAGTCAGTTTCCAGCGCTGTTAATAATTTTCAAATTATTTCAGATCGGAATCTTTTTAAATTCAATCTTCAGTTTCATTTCAGTTCTTTTCCGACTTATTTTTTCACCCGGGATGGATAGATTTAGTACATACTTTTTAAGGAACAAGTGTAATACAAAGTTGAAATGAGTTGATCAGTAAAATGAAAATGATTGGTAGGGAAAGCGATCCCATCTGACCGTAATTAACTATCATCTACCTCTGTGCATAAACCATTCTCATGGAACATGTAGTCTCTCTGTTGCAGCTAGATTACTTATTATTATTCATCAATGAAATTTGAGATTTTTCTTTAAAAAATATAAATACACCAACTTACATAATCCTCGCTTGATGCATCACTTTCGTTTTCGACACTTTATTAAAACTGCACACGGTCACAGCCGGAAAGGGAACATTCCATGTAGCGTAGTGTGTACTTTCGATCACGGTTACAGTACGACTTTCAGCACTTCTTCGCCATGAGAACCAGAGCAAGACTGCAGAAACAATCAATGCAATCGACACAGTAAGGATCCATCCTATTTTCTCTTTTCGATTCGTATCCGCGCGAATAATATGATTGAAACCATGCAATCCGGTCGATTCGCAATACGATTTGAGCGCATCGACTACCCAAAAATCGCCCCAACCAATCGTTTCCGGTATTGATTTGGATTTATCGGGAAAGGGAGATTTTTGACTTTGCACGGCCCACATTTCACTTTTTCTAGGTCTAGGACTCATCGCGGATTGGAATGTCTTAGGACTGGCCGAGGATATTTTGGATTCGAAAGAATTGGTTTGGATTCCCGATATCCGTAATTAGATGTTGTAGCAAAACATTTAACCTGTAATCAAGTTGTTTTCGATGGATTGGAATTACTGGTTGCAGAACTCAAGCATGAAATCCTTGAATAATTCCATGGGAAATTACAGACTTCGTGTAAGCCTGTTATTATTCAAGATTAATCATTTGTGAGGGGGATGATAGATAATGAGTTATTGTGTCAGTAAGCGAAAAAGTTAGAAACTATTTAGCTGCAAATAATCTGACTGAACATTTTGCCACCAATTTTATTCTTTTTACTTTCTTGCAATCCACAGAAAATATGCCACAGAATTAAGATTACAGTTTCTTCTACTTATATCCAATTGTTTTATAGAAGTTCCAAGACGTCCAAAAATCCTGCAAAATAAAATTTAGAAGCACTAAAAAAGTAAATATATTCCATTCAATTGGCTTAACCGTAGACCAGGGCGGATTTGTAAAAACGACTATATTTGGCTATTGATAGGGCGCACACTGATTTTTGCAAAAAATTGTTGTATAACTTGTATATTAAGGGGTACTACTACTACTACTACTACTTTACCCAAAAAATCGATTTTTACGGATTTCGAAAGGAAAGGACACTAATGCTCAGTTAAAATTTCAAAACGATCTAAGCATTACATCGATGTTTATTTCGATATTTTCGAGAGCGCTTCGGAGCGCGTCGGATACACTTGGCGCGCTTTAAACGCGTTTTTCTCGAAACTACTTTTTTTGATACGGTGCCAGTCAACATCTACTCAATCGATCCTTTTGAAATTTTTATAGCTTATTTCTCATATGTATGGGTATCGTGTGAATATCAAACATCTGAATAATTTTTATTTTTTATATTTTTTAAAACCACAAATTAACCAAAAAAATTACGATTTTTGGACAACGGTTTTTGGACCCACGCCATTTTTTTATTGTTTCACACGATAGCGAGTAACATCAAAAAACATAATATTTCTGATTTTCGTGTTTCAGGCAAGTCTTCCAGTTGGAATCAATGGTACCGTTTGATAATCATTTTTTTGTGGTTTGATGACGTTGCCATTGTGGTAATATGTATACATTTACTTATATTTAAAAATTCTTTTATTATTTTAAAGTCTTCATTCATTGAATGCAGAAAGATCTATACCGGTTTTTCACAGGGGCTTCACAATAAATTTGTAAACTTGACCATTTTTCGGCCTTGTAAAGTAGTAGTAACCATAAAACAGTCCTGGGCGGCTGTGGATTCAATCGATGGAAGCATGGTTAAACCAGACTGAATCCGCAGCCGCCCAGCCCTGTTTTAGAGTTTATTACCAAGTTCAGCAAAAATTCCTGAGCCGCACTAATAGTCCAATATTAATTTCATAAAATGTATTTGATATGTGAAGTGAAGCTTAAAGAATTTCATACTTGTATATGCTTTAGTTTTTGATTTGCAAGATTTGAACCTTTTTGAATTTTTTCAAATAAATTTAGGTTGCAAAGTTATTATCTGAAATCTACTGAATTTGAGATTAGACATTTCTTTATAAATTTTAGAAAGTTTATTTTTGATTTTAATTATTTTGAAAGATGAAAGTAGTTAATTCAACAAAAGATACAATACTCGTGAAATTTGTTTAAAAAAATATCTCAAATTCAAAAATTCTCAAAAATAGGTTTTTAGGTTTTCCACCAGATCTAATTGACTTGAAGATAAACCTGATCCAAGTCAATATATTCAGGAAGCAGTTAGAAATTTTCATGAAAAAAATATTCACTGAAACTTTTCTATAAAGAAAAATTGTCAACGAAATTTTCAGCAATTTAAAGAATGTTTTATCAGTGAATAATGGCAACAGCTTTTTAATTCGTTTAATTCACGAAGTTATCTATTTTATTTTTCTAGAACTTTTTTTGCGAGCAGTTTGATGTAAAATCATTTTTTTTTGCATTCACTCCTCTTATTTATAATAAAATTACGATAGATGTAATATGTGGACGGTAAGAAGTAAATTATCTTCTTAAATTTAAATTGTTTGATTGAAAAACAACAAAAGGGAATGCCATTGTTTTTTTATTTTATTTTTGACTACGTTTCTCAATCTAAAGTAAATTAATTAATGTTATCTCGAAACGAGCGGCAATAATACCCTTCTTACTTCCTACTTATTCTTGAAGAATTTTTTTTGGAAACCCAAACGGCGAGTATTTTTTGTGATAAGATTTCGTATAAGCTGACAGCTTATAGGTAATCTTTAGAAGAAATTTAAGATAATATAAAATTTAGGACTCAATTAGTTTGCCGCGGAGTAAATACAGGATGAATAACTACAGATAATTTTATAGTATACTTATCATTTTCCGTCACTATGTTCTTCCAGATTTTCAATAGAGGTTTCAAGGAAAAAATCATCACTTCTTTAAAAATTCTTATGCGTGTTCGATAGATCCATCAAAAAGAAAAGCAAATTTACATCTTTTGCTCGGAGGTTAATGATCGTGCAATAAACATTTTAAGAGTTGTACAAATTTATTGATTTTGAGAAATCCGAAAATAATAATCATAAATACTATGAATTTTCCTTTAATTCATTACTACTTCTTATTATCAGAATAAGAAGTTAGTCCTATGATAAAATTGAATAACCGATGAAATTTTCACCCTTCCAGAATTTTTGTGAACTTAGGAATTCAGAATTATTACCAGACAATCATTATTAAAATTGAGATCAATTTTCATTAATAAAACAACTACATTAATTCCACTGCATCCGTTTTATTGTTACCAAGAGCTCCACTCTATCGAAGATAACCCAACTTACGTCCCTCGGAAACCAAGGCAACCAACGAGTCCAACGTTTCCAAACCAGTAGGGATGATCTGAGCCGAGGGCAACACGAACCCGTTCACACTCGATGCTGGACGCAATTCGTATGAATATACCAATGGAATATCCAAAACACCGTAGGCGTAATCCCTGCTTGATCCTGACGTTGGGTAGATGGTAGTGTAACTATCGCCAACCACGTATTTCGTTCCATAGCGTTTGGCCAACGCAGTGGCCGCCGCCTCACCGATCTGCTTGTGATGATCATAGTTGGGAATACGAGACTGAGTATATCCATACGCGTACAGGATCAGTTGCGAGTAGGAGTGGAAAGCCACATACATGACGAGCTTATCCTGCAAGCTGGTCACATATTCCATCAATGTTTTCATCTCGATCTCCGAGAACTCAGATTTCCCAGCATATGTTTCTGAGCACTCGTTTCCACTCGCTCCGATCTCCATCCATTTGAAGTTACAATTCCTGTTGGGATCGGCTCCGTAACATTGGGATCCCTTTGAACGAGTCTTCCTCCACAAACGGTTGGTAGTGTGCGTGTAAACGTATCCATCAGGATTAACATGCGGGAAGATGTACCAATCAAAGCTTTCGGCTATTTCACGCACAGCAGCATTGCTGCTATTCAAAATCTCGTTCAACATGAATGTGACCGTAGCTGGAGAGATCCATTCCCGAGCATGGATGCCACCCTCAATAAAAATCGCCTTATTGCCGCTTTTGAACGATACCTTGACTCCTAGAATCTCACGTCCTTCATAAGTTTGGCCGGCAACCACGGTCTGAACAATGGTCGGGAATTGCCTCTCCAATGACCTCAGCCAATCGTAGGTTTCCTCCAAAGTGTGGTATCCTGTCCAGTCGTAGACACCAGCTCTGCCACGAAACTTGGTAGTCTCAGCATCTTCCTCGTCTAGGACTCGTTGAAAGTTGGTCTCCGCAAGTTCGTGAAGTATCCCATGATCGTCTAGGACATCCAGAAACTCGGGCTGCTTGTGAGGTGCTACCAAGATGTTCACATCTGCACCGACGGTAGTTATGGGCGTAAGGAAGTTTAGGCTGTCGCTAGTTTGTTCGAGTTTCGCCAAAAAATGCAGATGCTCCAGTTCACGTGGCACCACACGATATATCTGATAGTTGTCGAAACGTACGCGAGTCGCTATGGTTTGGTCAATAGCGAAAGTAGCCGCAATTATAAGAAGTAGGACACGAAACATGTTGACACTTCAACCGTTCGAATGTAACAAACTCTGCAGTTCTTCGTT
The DNA here is from genome assembly GCA_963942545.1 of Oxycera nigricornis. Lineage (NCBI taxonomy): Eukaryota > Metazoa > Arthropoda > Insecta > Diptera > Stratiomyidae > Oxycera > Oxycera nigricornis. The sequence goes on from OZ012661.1 coordinate 16,018,785, forward strand.
TGATTTTAAGATGTGATTATTTTCTTATCATTGACGAAGTTGTAGAAGGTACACAGGGTAGTGCGTGATACTATCAAAAAAATAAAGTAAAATATTATTTGTAAATCGCACGGGGTTTCAGTGATAGTTAGCCTATTTTCTAGGGTCGTATTACCGCTTCAAAAATACCCAAAAACAGATTTTTATTTCTATACTCCAGCTTTTGATTTTAGTAGTTGCTTCTATCAACCATGGAAGAACACCCTGTTTAAAAATTTCGATAAATCATAATCTAATCAGTGAGTCCAAGCTATGGACAAATGAGTAATTTATAGTTCATTTCAAAACCATTAAAAGCTATGAAATCTTTTATCTAAGTATTAAAAATAGCTTACATTTTAAATCTGCATAATTTACAATCTCTGCACAATACAATAAATAAATCCGAAAGATTTCTAGTGATATATTACACTGTTTAAATGTTATTATTATTTACTTAACTCTTTTAATTCTGTACGATAAAAGTTGATAGATGAGCTTAAGACCGAATTTGATACTGTTGGTCGAAATCATCGATCAAATCGTACATAAAATAGATGCACCTTTAAGAAAAGGTTGAGACTTTAAATATGGTTAAAAACTGCTTTGATCTGAAGAAGAAGGTTTTCATAAATAGACGCATTTCACTAGGACTACCACACCATGAAAAGATTAATCGATTTGAAAATATGTGCTCAAAATAAACCTTTTTGGTAGAAATTGGGTTCTAAGAATTTTTATAAACTTTTGCATAAATTTTGGGATAAATTTTTTAAATTTTTTTTTGGAACATTTTAAGAGAATACTTCTGTCAATTGCATTTTGTGAAAAAAATATCTGTTAAACTCCATAATAAGATTAATAAACATAGCAAAATGGAAAAAAAATCAGAAAATTGTATAAACAAATAAATTTTTAAGTGGCTGTAAGTTTACGAAAGTATTTCGGTGCATAGGACTTTAAAGGGTTATTCTACTTATAAAAATTTTTTTTTTGCATATTTTGAATGAAAAGTATTTCAAGAATAGCTGTTCAAAATTTCACATCGATATTTTTCTTTGTTTTGATTCTGTAGCACTATTGGCTCCTCTCGGTATTTCGAAAATTTGTGTAGCTTAAACGGCCTTGAAGCGCTCGAACATTTGCTCGAAAATAACGGTACCATATGTATTAGATAGTTTCTAAGTACAAATATGTCACAAAAAAAAAATTCAATATATAACACATTATATATACGCAGATTAAGCGTAAGTTAGAATTTTCTTGATATACAGCAAAAATTCGGTTGCAAAAACTTTAAACACGATTTTCTCTAAACGTACTTTTTTATGCGCGTGGTAAAAATGCGAAAAAAACTATTCGATCGATTTATTTCAAACTTTTTAAAGCAAAAATATTTTTTTTCGCAATATGGCATAACATTATTTAATTGAAAAAATGTAGAAAATCGACACTTTTTTTCAAACTTGTGCCAATGGCACAAAAAAATATTTTGGACATAAAGTGAGGTTGGTGCAGTAGTTTATACTCTAAACTAATAACTTGTTTTTTTTTTGTATAATTGTAGATGAATATTTTTGCCAGAATTTTACCAGGCGCAAAACTTTTTTTGATTTACCTGCACTTCAACGTGGGGCTTGGCAGCTGCCATTTTCTTTTCATAATTTTTTTTATATATACAAACATATTGTTAAGACTTTAATAAATAAGCATACGAAATTTCAAAACGATATCTGTTGTAGTTTTGTTTATATAGCAGTTTGAAAAAAGGTCACTTTTTCCGGGCTATAGGTAGAATAACCCCTTAAGGGAAAAAATTGAAATATTTTTGGCAGTTTTTACCAATATAAATAACGTTCAAACTTTGTTTTAAAAACCCATGTATATTCCACGAAATAAATTATCGTACTAAAATTCTTCAAAAAATATTTGCAACAATATTTCACAAAATTATCTTCAACAATGTTTTATTTAGAGCTTTTACTACGAAAGTTGTGCATTTAAATAACATCTGAACATAAAAACTATAACACTAGTTTCATAAATAACCATTTTTACTTAGGAAAAAATATGTTTTGCCACTGGAGCATTAAACGCTTGGTTTCTCGATTTGGCTCGAAACTCGTTGAACCGTGTTTCAATAACCACAGTGTGTGAAAAATATTGCGAGTGTCTGCGAATGATTAAAAAACTTTTTCGAGTGTTTTCGAATGCTTGAAATATTCGCTGACCCCTTGACTCTTTTCGTTTTCCCTGTGTCACCTTACCTGTGATGCTTGTGTGACAAAAAATAGAATTCGAGATTCGTGCGTTTCGTGCCGTGTTTAACTCATGTGAGCTTCACACACGTTTAAAACAGCGATTTCTGCACTCATAACGAAAATAACTAATATGTACTCAGCTTAAAAAAATTTGCAATCGTCAATTTTCAAAAGTAAGTAAAATAAAACTAAGAAGCATACAATATCATAAATATGTTTGCAAGTATAAAAGAAAATCTTTACGAAAATACTAATTATTTTGCCACAATATTTTCACTGTAAATCATTGTTACAACATTATATTAGCGTGAAAAAAAAACATATATATAAAGAAAGATTTTCTTTTATACTTGCAAACATATATATATATATATATATATATATATATATATATATATATATATATATATATATATATATATATATATACGTTGAATGTTTGCACAGCGATAAATACGAATGGTATACTAGCCGTCACTATCAAAATAGAAACTCTAAAGGGCAATAGGCTGTGTAGTGCATACGATGGTGATTTGCCCTTGCAAGCGGGAGTCCCAGGTTCGTATCTAGGACTGGTCCAAGTTTTTTAGTTTCTTTTTTGGAAGCTTATCATCAAATTTCACCACATTTAGGAATATTTTCATTCACACTTTATACCGCTCATGTGGATTGTGCGCTCACTGGTTCGGTGTTGTGTGATAGCTTTCTCTCTGAGGATCATTCGTGTGTATAGCGTCGCCGTTCATTATGCAAATGTATACAATATTTGCAAATATACAATATTTGGTCATATTTTTTTAGTTTGTTTTGCTGAAGGTCGTCTAACATTCCACAAAAAAGCGTTTTCAGTTGAAGAAAACTTTCAAGATTTAAAAACCATGTTTGATTTTCCTAACATTATTTATAACAACCGGTTTGGTAGATCTCAAGAATGTGAAAATCGAATGATGACATGCGCAAAACGCTTAGCATTGTTTTACGTTCGAGACGCATTGAAGCGCCAATAATTGAATAATGATTTTTAAACATTATTAAAATTCATAAACATTATTTAATCACAATAGAAAAACAAATTTAACTTGCCGTTTTATTATATTGATTGATGATTTAAGTTAAATTCAAAAACCATTTCGTCTGGCACACCCAGACTTCTTCATAACATTCTCGGATATGCACAGGGACTTGAAACGCATGTTAAAAAATACAACATCGAAGTGGCACCAAAGAGCGGTATTCAACTAAAAAATACCATATCGACGGAAAAAGACAAACTGGAAGGAGGAGAAAAAAGTGGGATATACCAGGTTACATAAGGGAAACTATAGAAATAGAGTAGATAGAATAGATAGAGTAGAGTACCTGTAGGGATTAGAATGAATATTAACATAGGGAATGGAGCAATTAAGCTGACTAAATTTTGCGATGAAAATGTAAAACGTTAGGGATTAAAATAGAAACACAGAACTTAGGGAATTAGTTATACACTGAAGAGGTCTGGAAGTGCCAGAAGAAATGTACATCTGATTTAATAGTTTAAATACACGTTTTTAAGAAAATTTTGGAAAAAGGTTTTTGAATTAACTTAAATTTGTGAAAGCGTGAAAATAAGGGTTCTAACTGAAATTGATGGATTATTCGATCGAATTTCTAGAGTCAGTTATAATAAAATCATCATTGCACTCGAATTTCGAGTGCTGGATTCTGCTATCATATGAGGAGCGATTTTTCAAAAGGGCTTATTTCCGTGTTAAACAAAATTTTAGTAATGACAAAAAACTTTAAGAGCTGTTTAGCTGTTTAGGTGGAAATGTGCCGTTTTGTATGAAACTGTGATTTTTAATCACGAGTTTTTCCTGAAAAATGCCTTCTTTGTAATAGATTTGGAAATAGACGATACATTTAAGCATGATAATGGCGATGGCATTCTTGGGTTCGTTCGAAGTCGTAAGTGGAAATAAGCCCTTTTGAAAAATCACTCCTCATATATAGCATATATCTGACTTACTGTATGTTTGGCCAGGTAAGTTTCTAAGCAGCTAAATGAAAATTAATAAAAAATTCAACGAATTATCATGGTGTTTTATTTAAAATATGATTTTTGTTTCATGTAGATACTTTGAATGGTTTTGAAGATATATGTAATTTTAACAAAAGCTGCCGAACAAATCGTTGTGATTTTTTTCTTCAGAGTTTGATTTCCGTGCCTAGTATAATAAATCTGCAGAAGCTGCTATCGTTTAAGAACACAGTCATAGTTTACATTGTAAGTCAACATTTAAGATACTATTTATCCCGAAAAATGAGAGGATTCAAAAATTGTCTATCCAGAATTGCATTTCACGAAAAAAACTATAGTCAGTTTGGAGAAGGTACCATTTTTGGGATGTTGCACCATTTTGCAGATTTGGGTAGCCGAAGATGTGCAAATGGACGAACATTGTCGCAAGTTTAGAATTTTTATGAAAGCGATTAAATGTTTTAGATAAAAATTTGATTTAAGAGGTCTTTAAGGTTATAATTTTTCAAAAAATTCCAAAAATTTTTTTTTACAGATTTCGTTAGTAAATTTCATCAAAAATACGATTTAAAAGGATTTATAACGATATTTTAATTTTTAAAGTATTTTCAAGCGTGTATAGCGAGATGCGGTGAAACAGTATTTTTGACGCTAAGCATGGTTCACCTCTTAATCAAGAAGCTCGAGAAATTTTGAGCCAATATACGAAGATTTAATTCCTAACGATTTATTAGAAAGATACTTCGTAATTCGTAAAAATAAAGTAAATGTGATTTTTTCGAATTCATGTTTTTTGAAGCTGACGGACACGATTTTAGAAAAACTACTCAACCGATCACTCTGATTTTTTAATATGTTGTTGTACACATATATGGCTATAGCCGGTAGCGGAATCATCATGATCGGTATCAAATTTTCCGATTTTCAATCAATTTTCCACCCTCAAAAATAGAGTTTTTTAAACAATGGCCGCCATTTTGTATTTTTTTAAAATAACAAAATCATTCTGGTACCCACCATAGGCACTTAAACAAGGATTAATTTGGCTTTTTTGTTTTCCGATCATCCAGTCACCTGAAATTCCGTTCACTGATATTTCATGATGTTTTTTTTTAAAAAAATGTTGTGGGTAAAAAAACGATGGAAAAATCAAAAAAAAAAATTTTGTACACTCACAATACCAATTAACATATGTATTTCAATATGATATCTTTTTTCTCTCTTTTGAAAAAATAGTTAAAATTTTTTTTTTCAAAATCGTAACCTTAAAGACCCCTTAACGAACAAATTTTCAATTCAATAGAATCGCACAGAATTTGTTTGAGTTAATACCGTTGATTTGATATTTTTTATATCTATATTTATTCGTTCTAGACAGTTATACTTGAGATAAGATAAGATACTTGCACGCCTACCCTCGTCCTTCAAGCTTATTACCTTTATTAAATGCCTTAAAATATTCTTATTCACCCTACAAAACTTTTTCGATTAAAATAACTTTGATGTATGAATTTTTCAAACATAAAATCAAACTTTATTTTCTGCACGAATCAAACAACATCCATTCAATATGTGCGTTATTTTACATCTAGAAATATCCATCTAAGTACATTACCCGATTGACGAAAATTCTAAAAAAAAATGATACCTAACATATATTAACAGTACAATATTAACAACAATATCCTTCGCATTACTACTACTATCCGAATCGTCCACATTTTGCTAACTCATACGTTTCCCTACTTAATCTAGAATATTCCTTTTGCATCAAATTCCGACAGTCACCCATTAGATCCTGTATGGTTTCTTTGCTATACGCATTGGTTGTAACTTCCGGCAGGATATGTATGATAGCGTGTCCTTTATCGAATCGTTTCGTTTTAATATCCATAAAATAGTATTTTGATATTACAACCGGTTGCAAGGGACACTTGGCGTCGAGGGCTATGTGAAATGCTCCCTTTTTGAATGGCAATAGCGTGTCCTGCTCGTTGCGAGATCCTTCCGGGAATATTAATAATTTTGCGTTGTGTTGCGTGATAGCTTTTGATTCTTTGCTGAGCGCCACAACAGAGTTGGTTCGATTCTTACGATTAATAAATAATGTGCCCCAAAGAAAGGATGCCAATCCGAAAATTGGAATGTAGAATATCTCGATTTTGGCAACGACTGTTGCACGTCCAATTACAGGCCACAGATAGGATAAAACTAGAATGAAACGGATGCATAGCTTGAAATTCTTAAACAAAGTCTTTGAAATGTTCAAAGCTAACCTAGTAAGTCAAGAGCACTTTGATGATTAAATATCAATACACCACCTCGATCCAATTTCACATTCTCCAGTCCTTTAATTTCCATTGTTACATTGATTAACTTTCCTACCCATCGACACATATATGCCGGAATCCTGCAATTAATTATCACACTATAAATATTATCCTTTCAACATGTGAATATCATAATTGATAAGTAACATAGCTTACATTGCATTTCTATAGTCTCTGGGTCGGAATAGTAGAAATGGAAGAGCAATTGTTGTTATTACGCCACAACATCCAGCAAATATTGTCATTTTAACATAGTAGGCATATTTTTTAGCTATAGCACACACACTTACAGGGATGACAACCACAAGTAAAAAACTAGAGAGACCCATTTCTGTAATGAAATAAAAAAATATTTATTCAGAAGTTTGTAACTATTTATGAGTAGTCATAATAAAAATATCCCATCCATTTCTTTGCATACTTGAGGTAATAGAAAAATCTGCATCGTCATAGGTATTCATGGCTTAGATTATTTTGATATATGCTTTCGAAGCATATGTGAACTTTCACATGTTTTTGACGGAAGTGAAAAGGATCCAAATACAGTGCCATTGAAAAACATTCTATGCTATCTGGATTCACACACACACAGCAACACATATATGGATATATGTATATAGGAATAATTAAGATACAAGATTTATCTTCTCTGTCATTGGCTCTCAGAGAAGAATATTAATTATTCAATCATGAAACAAGAACATTCACCATAGAAATTTTATCAATACAAACACCAACAATAAACGTCCTTTCTTTCGTTTAGATTTAGACAATATTTATTTAGGCAATATTAGAATGCCCTTGGCAATGTAAATCAGAACAATTTTCTTTCGAAGCTGTTCTCCACTTCCTAAGATAATGCACACGATGATAAATCTCACAGCAAGTTGCGGTAAAGGATCATCCAATTGCAGCATATTGCTTAATAAATTGAAATTTTTATATATTCATGTTAGGAATCATAATACAGATTAAAGTAGTTTTTTATCAATGAATGAATTGCCATTGATTAAATTTTGTTAATTTAGTTTTAGAAATTATGTCTGTAAATTTGATTATGAACTTGTAAATAAACCAACGTTCAATAAAAAAAGATAGATCGAGTTTTAAAAGCTGATCATCACGCTAAGTTATAAATTTTATTGTTAAAATGTTTTTTAGATAATATGGTCCGCCATACATTAGCATTTTTAGAAACTTGACCTGAGACATAAGAAGTTTCATAGTTCCTGGTACTTTTTGCACAGCTGATTTTTTTATATGACTTTAAGACGGAAACTCTATTTTAATCCTACCTTACTCCTTTTACCTAGAACTCACGATGACTCCAGTTTGAACCTTTTCCTTCATCGCTTGCATCATTAAGGCATAATTAAGCAAATGTTTTATTTGATTAAATTATTATTATTCAATATAAACGAACTGTTTGTACGCGTGTTACGGAAATTTATAGAAAACGTAATACAAACCTTCTTTGGTATTAAACTAGCTATAGCCCTAACTTGATCGGGAGGCAAATTAATTCGCCCATATTTCTTCCATTCTTCAATATATTCTCATATATAGCATTTCTTCCTGAATTTAGATATTTTCTAAACAAATTTGGTGATTTTCCAACTCAAATTAGTACTTTTTCATATCAAATTGGCATTGACTCAATATCAGCTGAATCGAAAAGGCTCCAATTTGATTTGAAAAAATGCCAGTTTGGCTCAGAAAACAAGCAATTTCTTTCGAAAAACAGCTTAATTGACGATAAAACACTATAAGTTGACAATAAATGAAGAATCACCTCTGTCCATAAATTAAATTCAAAACTATTATTGAATTTATTAATTTTTTAGTATCAAATCATTTTACATTTTTTTCTTGTGAACCGTCAATGAAAAATTGGGCACTTCAAAATAATCAGATTAAGAACATTTTTGAATTTGCATTTTGGATGGAAACTGGAGATTTTTGTATTCTTTTTTGTGATTTCCCCTCTCAATTTAAGCTTTTTCCGAATCAAATTCGTGATTGTCTAAATGAAATTAGTGCTTTTCCAAATAAAATTGAATAAATGGAGTATTGGAGGCCCAGTCGTATAAAGCAAACCGCGTAATAGAGGGCGCGTTATGCAAGGGATGATTGTACTTGATTGTACGAATGAATTTCATTGCCCCTTGCTTGGAACAGGGAACTAAAACAGGAGCAGGTATTATTGAGTAATAACCCATTTACATTGGTTGTCTGTTCGAGCTTTTTGGTAAATTGGTTTAATAATAATAAAAGTCGTGACTTTTACTTCTACCAAATTTTATTTTTGATTTCAAATATACATATATTTCGTCGTGAACATATCCCTGAAGAAGACTACAAATAGTAGCCGAAATATATATTTGAAATCAAAAATAAAATTTTGTAAAAGAAAAAGCCATTTACATTGTCCCAAAAATACGTATTTATGATTGACGCATTTCGAAACGTCGCAGACCATTTACATTGCAATAAGATGGTTTTGTTTGACAGATACACATGTTCTACAGTTGCAGTCTCGAAATAATGGATTCGTAAATATTTATAAAAGCTTTCATGAATGAAGGTGATCCCAGGACTTTTATCGCTCTCTTTGAAATTCAAAGGAAAAGTTGATAAAAATATATTTAAAGCAGTTCTTTGCATACACGCCTGTTTCAGTTCGATTTATTTATGTTGCCGTGGACAACCTCTCGTTATGAGCACTGCATTATCTTGACATATTGTATTAAATAGAGTGGTGAATTCAAAAACATCAACTAGCGACATCTGTTGCATATGCATTATGCATCCATTATTAGCGCTTGTTTTGATTCGTGATTTTGTTTAAATTAAGTTCTGGAGGTAATTTGGAATCGTATGGAAAAGTGCGTGTGCGTACAACGACTGTTACTGCTTTGTTATATATATATATATTTGGTTCATGTCGCAATTGAATTCATGTGACTGTTGGATTGACACCATATTTTTGTTTACTGGTTAGTAGTATCAATAATTGAGATTTTCTTTTGTATATTCAAGATGTTTATGTTATTAAAAATTGTTTCATTTCGACTACTTGTGAAAGAATTGAAGCACAGCAAGGTGAAATCGACCAAACAGAGATTCATTTTACCCAGGCAACATTATTCTGCACAAATCCTTTAATTTGGGGGACGTATAGCTGTTTATGCAGGATATGGAGTACATATATTTAAAAATTGCCTTAGCCTTCGTTGAACTTTTCCTTTCATACGACATTTATTTTGAATGAGGAAAAGGACCTAATTTGGTTACTTGGATTGGATTACTTTTACGTACTGCTTAGTTAGTTTTAATGTATCTATCTATTCTGAGTCAGCCTAAGATTTTATCTTAATCCTAATCAACGAGGTTTTTTGCATACTTTTCTCCTCAACTCAATCATAAATAAAAAAATTCGAATTATTACTTTTTATTTTTTATAAAATTCATTGACTTGCGACATAGTTGCCTGAACCGAGTTGCTGTCCTACGTCGAGGCATTCTAATTGTATCTTTCAATATAACATCTTTACACTTTCTTAATTACATACTGACTTACTTGTGTATTTACTAACTACAATGTAGTAATAATTAAGAATATAATCTTGAAAATTGATGCAGCCTCGAACCATTTTCAAATCAATTGAGAAGCTTTTTCTATAACATCAACAGAGTCTTTTCTATAGTCATTTATGAATAAATGAATATAAACGATTGATATCTACCAAACGAAATTCCAATTAGAATAAAAATAACAGTTGAACGACAGAAGCCAACCATGAAATTGACTAGAATCATGCAATCCAATGATAATTATTTGGACGAGTTATTTTTAAAAATGTTCGTAAATCCAACGAATTGTTTGGATGAACATTGCTGGCATGCGTGAATAAGGCGTACGTGTTTTATGCGTGGGCTAAGCACACGTTCTAATGTCCTTAATTACGCAGGGCTTTGCAAGAATATGGTAATTTGACTTATGTGATTTATTTATGTAGTTGATTTTTACTTCCAGCAGTAGACATGTAAAAAGCGTTGTAGAACTTTTACATGTTATCTATTCCATTTCCAAAAATATACGAATAGATTTCCACAAGCGATTGATTTTCTAGGCAAGTTACTATAACTCATTTAGTATATGGCAGAACCAGCTAATGGAACTTGCTGCTATGTCTGTGTGATGTCTATATTCCTTTTGTAGTGCGCCTTCAAATCAGCAAAGTTCATAGTGTTGTGTTTGAGTCCCAGAATATGTGTTGCTCATGGTGCAAGAATATCTGAAGGATCTTAGTTTGCCATACTAAAATAATAAATTGGTTAGAATGTCTGGAGCATTGCCAAAAATGAACTTCTGCCCCAGAATATGTTGTAAAATTATAAAAAATCATTATTTGAAGGAAGCGCAAATAGGGGCGAAAATTGTACATAAGTTTGTGGGATATTGTTGAATAGAACTTTGGCAAGCTGGGCACAAAATTTCAATTTTTATTCTTTGAATATCGGCCACTCTCTCATACTAGAAATTAGACCCTGCTTCTCCGATTCTCTGCTTTCACCAGGCTTTCAAGTCAGTCATCCCGAAAAAGAATGACTGGGCCAAAGAAAGGAGCGCGATAAAGGAATCGATCGACATCTACACAGATGGATCTAAAATGGAGGGAAAGGGCTTTCTCAGAACAACTAGGCTTAAAACTATCCTTCTGGCTTTCGGACCACTGCAGCGTCTTCCAGGTAGAGGTCATTGCAATATACAAGGCAGTATCCTGGTTTAGAAACCAGAAAATTTCTATGAGAAATATAATTATCTTCTCTGTCAGTCGAACTGCTATCCAATCAATATTCAACGTGTACATTTCATTAAAAATTGTAATGGAAAGTAGTTCCCAACTGAACGAGATGCCGCTTCATTATGAAGTGACTCTATACTAGGTACCGGAGTGTAGAGATAAACCTGGGAATTGCGAAGCAGATACCTTAGCGGGAGCTGGCACTGAGCTTCATGATTATACACTATCACCCCAAGTTGGCCATCCTTTAACTTACATAAGGCTAGGATTCAAGAAGCATTACATACAGTCTGCAAAATAGGGTCTGGCTACTGGAAGAAACCTGTAGGACACACAAGAAAACTTGGTTCACACTAAGCTCCAAAGATACCAAGCAGCTCTTCAATACTAGCCGTCAAACATTAAGTTTCATCATTCCGTACTGACGGGGCACTGTCTGACTAGCATAATTGCAGAACCATTGGGCGTTCCCTTCAACGACTTCAGCCGGAGATGGGAAGAAGAGAACGAAACGGTCCAAAATTTCCTGCGCAAAAGCTCAGCACCATCCAGAAGACGAATGGAAACTCTAGGCTCCTCCTTTCTGGATAGCCTCACGAAAGAAGCTAATTTACATATGAGCTGCATAGCCAGCTTCATAGGAGAATCCAAATGTTGCTCATCATTCCATTCCCATATTCTAGCGCCGTCCCAAACTTCTTGTGATATCACATAATGCCTGTCGTGGCCTAAGCGAGCCAACTCTTGCGATAAGGTGTCATCCATATATTTCGTAACGTAATTTTTAGAATATTTTAACTTCCCCATGTAACACTTAGTAACGTTTTCAAAGACCCGCCCTCTTTATTACGCAACAAATTCATCTTACCCCCCTCAGACTTTTAAATATTTTAATCATAAACTATCAACAATGTATCTAAGTTTTGTTTATCGCGCCTAGCGTCTGCTGACACCCGTGATGCGGCAAATAAATTTAAATGGTGAAGGTTAAGATTATGGCCCCCACCCTCAAAGGAGGTACGAGTAGGGAGATCGAAAGAGGGGGGGCTCCCCTACTACTATGGCATAAAAAGTTCGCGGCGGTCACGGTTATTTTGCCCATTTTTACAGATCATATGAAACCGTAAAATTGATCTGAGAAATAATTTTTGGACATGTTTGAAAGTCACAAAAATTAAAAAAATAATAGAATTTTTTTGACCAAAAACCAAAAAAAAAACAAATAACAAAAAAAATAAAAAAAATCGATGAATGTCCTTTTTAACGTTAATGTAATATAAATTGGGGTAACACTTTGGAGACACGTTTGCACCCTAAATCAGCTCAAAATGCTTGTAGAAAATACTTAAAATATTTTCCTCATTTTTCTTTGAAACAAATGAAACAAATTAAATTCAGTCAATCTTGAAACAATATCCAGTATATAATAAAAATAATCGATGGTTTATTTTAAGTAAAAAACATAAAATCTTACATAAGAAAAAGTATTCCAAAATCTTAAAAACCCTTACATGGGCGAAGGGCGACTTGAAAATATCGAGACTGATCGTTATGAATTCATTAGGGCCTCCAATAGATCTAAATCCAAACCCTCTGGCTTGATTAATACTAAATCCAAATTTCGAATATATTCATTAGGACAATAATTAAAACGGCTTATAGTTGGCAACGAAAATGTCTGACTTATGCAATTAATGGGTTTTTGAGGAATGAAATAAAGAAATCATTAAATTAAATTGAATTCACTTAATCAGAATTGATAAAATAATATTTCAATGAAACACAATGGAAACAAAAACACGATTTCCCTCCTTAGTATATTGTTTCCACATAAAATTTATGAATACATTTCCCTAGCAATTGATGGTGCATATCAGATAGTCAGTCACCAGGTGTTGCTTTTCACATTGAAAGGACACAGGGTAGTTTATTTTTGGTGGAATCTACCATGCATGCTAAGTTGTCCTTCATTCTTTACTGAATGTCCTTTGCATGTACGCTATTGATATTCGGCCGATGAATAAAGTTTCTTTCTGACGGCAATGCTGCTAATGTTAGTATTTTGAGTACAGAACATGCATAGTTTAGTTAAAAGGTCTATCGATTTAACTAGCTTCTATAGTTCAAATGTGTCAAAAATAATTGAGTTCTATTTTACTGGTTGACGAGTGTCTCGCGTCAGAGAGCTGAAATATTATTTTTTTATGAACTGTAGCCTACAGGCTCATTATTGAGAGGATGTAAGCCAAAACAGTTTTTGAAATATATGTTTTTTGGAATTGATGATGGAAACAATTCATTAAAAATATACAACAGCTTCAGCGTCACCTTTTAAAACAATTTATGGCGAGACATATACTGGAAATTGACAAAAGAATAAAAAAAAGTTATAAAATACTAGACATCTTCTTCGACATTTTAATGTATTATTTCTAACTTTTTGCCAAGTAAAGTTGTACCAAATCATTTTTATTATATTTACGGAATAAATTTTTGAGAATTCGGGACTACATAGTATTATTAAAATTTTCGTTCTAAATATTACAGCCCGTATGAAGGCATTTTTACAAAAAGGTGTAGATTTCCAAGATCATGTTAGGTTGATTTTGTTTTCTACATGATCACTAGATTTGGATGAAAACGGCTGTTGTGATCACGTAGATTTTTAGACTCTCCTGAGAAATTTGTTTTTTGCTTGCAAAATACCCATTTTCTCAAAAACTGTATGAGATATAGACTAACTTTTATTTTTAATGTGCGTAAATGTTTCTATTAAACACACTGACAGCAGATATTTTGAAAAAAAAACATTAATTCGATAGAAATTTATTTATTTATTTTTGTTAACAAGTTTAAGTGAATGATATCTTTGATTGAATTGAACTAAATCAAAAATTGTCACTTGAAAACATTTCACATAGAATGTACGATAACAATGTTAAACTTGAAGTCGATTCAATCGAGAGATCCTGAGAAAATGGGATTTGTAGTTGGGGATTTTCCTTTAGAGATACCCGGAACGTACGCCTCCCCTTGAGACTGAGTTTATGATTCCTTACTGAGTCAAAAACCATAGTAAATGTTACGAAAACTTTCGTCAGCACAACGTAGATTTTGATTGAAAACTTCCAACGTAACGTTTCATTGCCTCAACGAAATTTTGCTATTAATTTTTATCACTACGAAAATATTCGTTGTGGAAATGAAAGAAATTCTTTGATATTCCGAAAAAAATTATACTAAAAATTTCCAATCTGTTTATTTTTTGGCGTTATTGAGAGTTTATTTTTATCAGTTGAAGTATTTAATTATGTTTATATTTATTTCGACTTGATTTATTTCATGTGTCTGTCCACTTTATTCTGCATATTTCTACAATTTTTGCTAAGAATGAGGGAGACTTGAACCATCGATGCTAGCTTAAAAGTCTCACCGCGTTATTCGATTTTTTCTTCTGCTTTTCATTTATCAAAATTTCAAAAGTTTTTTCAAATTTACAAAATATCAAAGAATTGTTTTCATTTCCACAGTGAATAGTATCTTCATGATAAAAATGAATAGCATAATATCGTTGTGGCAATAAAACGCAACATTGTAAGTTTTCAAAGAAAATTTTCGTTATGCTGACTAAAGTTTCCGAAGCATTTGTGAAATTTATTCAAAATTTTCTTAGAAAATTACAATGCAAAAAATTGGATCGTAAAAAAATTTGATGATGGTATTACTATTCAATTTGTACGTGAAAAATAGCATAAGAAATGCACTAATAGTAAGCATCATCATTGAAACTTTTAGGTGTAAATATGTTAGATGATGAAAAAAAAACAATAATAAACCAAAAGCCTATACTATAATGAAACTGGAGAGATGTCAAAGTTTATACATTGAATTTAATTCAGAAAAAATGTTTGGAATCCTATTTCGAACCAAAGGGAACCAAAAATACCATTTCTAGAATTTTTATGTCTCCGTCGCTCTGTGATCATCGCATCTCACGCACAGGTCCGTATGGATTTTGATGAAACTTTCCATAGTGATAGCTTATATTCTTGGTAAAAAATTAAGATACTTTTTACCCAAAACATGAAAAGCATTCTACAAGAGTCACAAAGCTGCATGTCCTGATGCAACATCTCAATTGTGTTCTCAAATTGCGAGAAAGCTACCATAGCGACATTGGATGACGAGTGGCAATTTTCTAGACTTGAGTAGCTGGAGATGTGCAAGCGGACAGAAACAAAAGCTTTATCAAAGCTCAAAAAATGAAGTAATGATGATTACTAAGCAATGCATAGTCTGATATTCATGCGACTGAAATCACGATGGCAGATAGTTTTGAATAAATATCGATATAAAATTCAGAAAATGATTCCAAGAAATTGTCAAACAAAACTATTGTTTTCGAATAATTTTTTTGGGCGAAACACTGAATGAATGTATTTGGAAAAAATGATGGAAAAATTTAAGCTTTGTATTGGATAAGTATGGGAAAATCTATC
This sequence comes from Oxycera nigricornis, assembly GCA_963942545.1. Lineage (NCBI taxonomy): Eukaryota > Metazoa > Arthropoda > Insecta > Diptera > Stratiomyidae > Oxycera > Oxycera nigricornis. Next base: position 16,034,718 of record OZ012661.1, read on the forward strand.
GAAAATTTGAGCAATTTCCTAAAAGAAATTATTCAAGCAAAATCAATTTTCATACAAATATTTCAAACGAAAGTTTTCGAGTAATCTATTTATTTGAAACATTTTTTTTGTTCCAAATGTGGGAAAAACTTCTTCGAAATATATTGCTCCATGTTTTTTTCGAAGGATATTTAATTTTTGCAATTGTGGGGGAAAAGTTTTTAAAAAGAATATTTAATAAAAACTTGTAGAGAATATTAGAGAGGAAGAAATTTTGGGCTTTATTTTCCCTGACATACCCATGTTGCAGCACTATTCTAATCGCTTCACTATAATGTCAACTTTTCACTATTGCTATCTAGCAATGTGATAAAATACACTAGCACCAGACAAATATCCAACTACTACTGCCCGGAACTTGTTGCATCAATGAGAAGTAGAAAACATATCTTTAAAAAAGTACTCATCTCGCCCCTTGGCTAATGCTCAACTTATTAGATCACATGATGGGAATTAAGGAGCCCTAATGCGTACGTAACTAGATTAACGTTCATATGTGGGCATTTTCCTAAACACGAACCATGTTGATGATGAAGGCGAAATTGTGGCTGATGCCTTTCTCAAATAAGAATAAGAATCAAACGTTTGGATGTTGGTGAACTGTTAATGCCGAAATGTTTCAATTACATACTAACTACCCAGCATATCTAGCCAGTGATAGCTGACACGTGATACCAATGGAACATATGAATCAACGGACACTATCTAAACTAATCATCATCCACACGTGTTGATAAGAAGCATAATAAAGAACTGTGAGCGATGGAGCATTCTTGCTAATGTTTAAGTGGAATGGAAAAGACAAACTGAAATTGATTAAGCCTAAACATCATGGGAACAATGCTGCGATACTCGGAAGTCCAAATGTCTTGAGATTATTTAATGGATTGCTTCTGATAGAAACATTGAAGAGTAGGCAACCTGATTAGCAAGGGTCATTTCCATGCTTCATATATAGGACACATTTTATTTCTCAACATAAAAGCCCATTGCAATCATATTTGTCCGGCTAAAGCTGTACAATGTCTTGAAATATAGTCTAATTTTGGCAATGACATTTGAAAGATAGATAGATACCCAAAAGGATGAAATTCTGGAAAGCCCAGCAGCGAAATCTTTCAGTGCACCATTTATATGGACAACATGGATTCAAACATGCAAATATCATTGATATATCTTTTAATAAATGGGTTTTTAGTTTCTAAAACAATATATATTTTGAATTATCTTCAAAATCCATTCATTTCATTAAAATTTGCTGTAGTGTAAATTTAAGATCAACTCTAGCATTTCTTAAATGATTCAGACCTTGATCCGTATGATTTGATCCTTTTCTTAAATAGTTTGAACTTTTTCTCAAATGATTTGCATTTCTTCTTCAAAATATTGAAGCTTTTGAAACCATTTAAAATTTGAAGATTTTGTAAATTTTTCAGCCACAAATTAACATTGATCTACTACCAATATTCTTATTATATAAAAGGGCTTTCATTGCACAAATCGGTTGAGCTGAAGAGGCATCACAGGCAAAATTTCACGCTTATCCTGTCGTCAAATTTTTCGCATTACACTTTTCACAGCAGAATCCAGTGGCAAAAGCATTCCCATAAGTTAAAAACTCGGCATGTACTTGGATTTCTTCTCAAATTCATCATCATACATTTGCATTAATTCACTCTTTTTATAGATATCTCATGTTTATATATATATATTACTAAAGGGCTTCGCCCCTACTCGATTCGCTCTTCCACCCCAGGGCGTACTAAATTATGAAATAGATTATGAATTGCGAAGAATTATGAAACAAAAAAAAATTGGAAAATAAGTCTTAAATTTAAAAACATAAATCAAGATATAAATCACTGATGGATGACTGCTGAGAGAATGCAACTAAATGATGAATTGTGAAATGTGATTCATATAGCTTTGCTTCACAAAACTTTTTTATAGAATGATTATTAGTCTGATTTGACTTAAGTAATCATTTCAAGCTGAGTGATAGCCTGGAACCATTTCCGAAAAGAACTTATCGCCATGCATCGAATCTGGTACTCGGTGCATAGGAAGAAAGCGGGCCAAGCACAAAGATACCAAACTTACATTGTTACTTAACTTTTTTATTTTGTTGACATTTTTATTTTCAAACTTTGTTCGTTATTCAATGCATTTCGAACATTTCTTGAACAAATTGACGTAATATTTTCGGAAAGAATTTTTTTTAGAAAATTTTCAAAAAATTGTTGTGAGATCTTGAAATTTTTCACAGTTTTATGGATTTTTTATCCATCTTTTTTGTGGACTTTTTATGATTTTTTTTTGTCAATTGTTGCGAATATGTACAAAGAGTCGTTTTTCATATGGTTTATGGTTTTTGTGTAACATATTTTACCACGAATGTTTTGTTAAAAGGTTTTTTCACGATTTTTCGCTGGATTTATTTGAAAACCAGTCTGTGTCCACTACTACTAAGTGAATCATACTGAATTATTTACTAACGTTAACAAATACTTCGCCTCTAACACTTTTCAACACTGTAGTCTAAAACCTACCACGTTTTCATATTTGCATCGAATGCACACTATTTCCAAAGTGAGTTTTGTGTTGCAAAAACAGTGGGAAAATAGAGGAAACATGAAATGAAGCTCCCATTTGTGTAAGATTTGATGCATTTGAAATGATTTTTGGTGGGAAATGTTAAAGATCTTCATTACTCCAAAAATTCAGTAAAGATTGACGAAATATACGGGGTTGATGATCTATTCGTGCAATAGCCACAATCAAATGTTCAAAAGATTTTTTGGGTGAAAATCGTTTATGTTACAGGATTCAATTTTTTCATAAATACTATTACAATATTTAAAATTTCAAAAGCAGTTATTATTATTTTTTCCTTACTTAAGCTTCCTTCACCCAAGTCATCTGCAGTATTAATTTGAAAAATCGAAACTAGTTTCTTTTAAGTCTTACAATATAAATTTGTTCACGAAAAAAATGTTTTAAAACAATTTTCAATTTTTTTTTTGAGTGTACATATAGAACAGGGGCAAATTTCAAAATAAACGATTGATCATGAAACACTGTCTTTGAGGGAAACGCGAGTAAAAGTTGCGTGGTCTTAAGGGGTTACATAAGTTTTGTGTATTCAAAAAAATCGATCGAATTTTTTTTAATTCATATGAAATATGAAAGTGTAGTACTTCAAGAGTATTCACACCAAATTTCAAGTGAATTCGAACAATATTACCGGAGTTATACAGATTTGAGCACCGTGTGGTCGGTACGTGCGTTCTGCCTTACCTAGCGTATTATACGCATGCAGCGCGGTTGTACCGCGTAAAATCAGCTCCTTTCTTTTTCATCAAACATCACAACATCAAAAGGATGCTCTGAACATCGCGTATGAGGCGAACGAATTACTGTATGGACCTGGAATCGACGACTCGATGTAAGTCGCTAAAAAATAACTTTAATTCAATAAATCGCGGTAAAAAAAACTTTAAACGCGGAACTCGAAACTTTGTTTTTCCGTGCGGTAGGCACGATTTCTCGAGAACGAATCGACCGATTTTGCTTTATACGTAAAAAATATTTCAAAAACGATGAGAATTGGAAAAATGCTAAACAATTTTAGACGAAAATTCATTCAAATCCATTTCAAAACTTTAAATTTCATTTGTTTTTTCAATTCCTTCGTTCAAGCTCGAGCCGAAGGCCATAAACTATAAGATTTTTTTTGAATTTTTGATTTGAGATGAACCTGTACCGAAATATTCTGCCTACCGCAAAAAAAGGTTGGACGAGGAAAACTGCAGGCAAATTGACAATTTTCAATGTTTTTTGCCGATTTTTTTTTACAACTTCTTGAAATACTAAATGCTTTACGTGTGTAAATTTTAAATAACATAGATTTTTGGTTTTTAAGATACAATTTTTTGAAAAAGTTGCTATTTTTTCCTTCAAGACCTATGTAACCACTTAAGCCGAACTGAGATTAGCAACGTTCACAAACTGTAACTTCGGAGCGACCACAAATTTCCGGACAGGACATTTAATTTATGCAAAATTTGCAAAAAGAAATATTTGAAAGAAGTTCCCAGAAAATATTTATCGAGCAGTTCGTGGGAAAGCGCCACAACCAATTGGCCATGTACTGCAAAAATTGAGTTAAAAGGATGATGCCATGCCATGCTAGCCGAAGCAGTCATTTGACTGAAATTATTTTTTACAAATAACAAAAAGGTGTACGATCTTGAATAAAGTAATAATCATGTAGATATATTTAACGATGTAGTTCCGAAGAAATTTCAATGAAAAACCAATAAGTGGACTAGCCTTCATAAGTATAACTCATGGGCTGCAAACAACAGAAATTAGCAAAAAAAATATCACGATTGTAGAAAGAAAATGGCTTAAAAATACGTACGATATTACCGTCTGAAACTTTGAGGAAATCTTATAGTTTTCACGATGAATACATAGAAAAATAGTTTACTAAATCACATCAAAATACCTAAAACTTCAAACATTTTACTCACAAAGCATGATTTTTTCACTATTGTATCTAACGATACATTCAAGCTGATTTTTGACAAATAAAAATAATTTGATTAGCTAAATTCTTTTGAATAAATTCTATGATATTCACATACTAAAAAAGGCCATTGATATTAATTTTAAAAAAATATTTGACCTAGTTAGTGGAAACATAATTTTTATTAAGCTATAATGACCAGCTTAGTCAAAAAAATCACACAACAGTCACTATATTGTGAATTAATTTTTTCGTGAATCTTTAGAACAATTTTTTTTAAAAAAATGACGATTTTGGATTCATGGAAAATCATAGCATATTTCAATAATTTATTCAGCAATGAAATTCAAAAATAAAATACAGAGAGAGAAAAACTGAAATTCACATTTTAAATTTTTGTACTGAAAAAAAGTGTCCAAGAAACAGAACTCGAAATTTAATTCAGGAATCAGGATTTTAGCAAGAAACTTTGGAATAAATGTGAGACTTCTTCAGTATTGCTAGAAATGCTGATTAAAATTGCTTTATCCCGTCACAATCTACCGGTATTCACTTCTAACAAAATCCACATGTTTCTTCCTACCTTGAGTTTAAAATTCCATGAAACGCTCCTGCAACCACGAAATCATCGATTAGGCATGCACCCTTGAACAATGACTGCAAACGCTTTCGGCACTCGCGGTTGGTGGTTTAGCCCGGCTTGAACATATGTAGTAAAGTATGTAGTATCATTCGTTATTCAATCAGATATTTGGCCAACACAGCACTATTCGAATCACATAAGCATTCATTCACGGGGACACGGGGATTTTCCACATAGTACACGTAAGTACTCATATGTAACACAAGTCCACCACGCCGAGACTATCATCTGATTTGCATCTGCACGGTCGTTGCGGCTGGAGCAGTTATGTAGAACGAGATACTTCTGGACGTTCTGCTGCTCCACCTATGGCTAGATGCATTCAGATCCCATCAAAGACGTGGCGGAACAATAGGGCTCAAAAAGCCGGAACACTTTCGCACGGGCCGGAAAAACTTCTGGAGTGGATTTTGCAGACAGACCCTGGCAATCCACTTTCTGGTTCCTGTCGGCGAGGGAACTCCTAGCCGGGAAAGTGTTTCACGTACGCACCGAACAGCAACTACTTGGTCTCTGTACAGACATCAGATCGTTAACTGCCGGAATACCGCCCCCGCTTGATTTGGCACAGCCACAGGCATTGGCAGTGGCACAGACAGCTCCCGCCCGCATGCGAAAACGCTATGCGCTGAGCTCTCTTATCTTTTCTTGAAATGTTCGAGACAATACGGAATCGGTTCACGAACGAGCACGACCGGCAACAAGGACTGCATTTCGAGAAGTGTTCACTGAAAGTCCTTAATTTCATCCCCCGTGCGATACTCTTCTCGTAAGCTTCCAACGTAGCTGGTGGAGAAAGCTCGATTGAGAATCATGCAGAAGTTCTTTTGAATGGAAGAAGGATTGCAGTGGTGAACAACATACATCGAGCGGTTGATCCTGTGAATTTTGTTGAATCTTACAATAATCTACCCTAAAAAGGATTTCTTTAAGTTGTTTATGAGGCAATGTTATAGAATTACGATAGATTTTCATACAGAGATTTGCAGTTCCCGCAAGATGTTAAGCTCTTTTTTTTGAAAATATATCATTATTTCAATCCTTGACAGCCTTTTTTAATCCGTAATGAATATGGCACTCTATATCCTTATAATGATGAGTATACCTAATAAATGACGATGCAACTTATTTGTTAAAGCATCATTACCTAGTGTAACATTTATGGACGTCTTCAGGATGTGTTAAAGAAAATCCAGCGGAGGACAGATAATTATAGTCAATAGATCTACAAAACATTTTTACTATATTACATTTTTTTGTACAATACTTATATTACTATAGATTAACGCATTCTAATATTTATAATTTACATAAACGTCATAAAGCACAAGTTTTAATTAACGACATTAAAACAAATGGTGATGATTTTATGAAAAATGCAGAAAATCTACAGCAAGTTTTTATAATTTCTGCATATTTTTGAATTCATTGGTGATTCAAGTGCTTTACGGAATATCAGTTATAGAAAGTTGTGTGTTCATTATTAATTAGCAGGTTTTCCTTTCTCTTTGTGGCCCGCCTAATCTCAAGGCATTCCAGGTAGCCCAGCTTTTTCCCTTTGTTTATTTTATGTACGATATTAAGATTGTTAATGCTAAAATTATGACCTGTATCTAAAATATGTTTGACTATCCCAGATTTTGGATTTACTTCTCTAGTTGCTTTAATGTGCTCGTTGTATCTAATTTTAAAGCTCCTACCTGTTTGTCCTATATAAGCTGCATCGCAATTATCACAGGATGCACGATACACTCCTGATCATTTTTGCTTTTGTTGTTAAAAAGTACTTTTTTTTTAAATTAATTCTAATCGAATGAATGAAGGATACTTCAGTGTTGTATTTTAAATATTTAGACAATTTACTATTGGTGGGGCCTACGTAATTTAACTTTCTCCATCATTGAACATTACCATATTTTTGAACTGGATCCAGTTCATCCAACTAGAGAGGTAAATCCAAATTCTGGGATAGCCCAACATATTTTAGATACAGGTCATAATTTTAGCATTAGCAATCTTAATATCTTACATAAAATAAACAAGGGCTAAAAAGGCTAGACTACCTGGAATGTCTTGAGATGAGGCGGGCCACAATGATCTAGATGTTTGCAAAGGTATAAGGTGTATTGAAATGGAAAGGCGTAAATGTTTGACGCGAACTTGATACTCGTCGTAAGTGCACGTTGTCCAGTGTCACACCCTAAAATATTTAAATATAATAATAATATTTAGTTACTTCATATAAAGTTGCTATTTTTGTAACGGACTACTCTGTATATTCTATATTCCCGAGATTTCGTCGAAATTAAAAGCATGTACACTTTAAAAACATTTTAACGGCTAGACGATATACATATGTAAGTTTATGATGAAACATCATGATCTTTACGAAAATGCAAGAATAAAAGGACATAAGCTGATCATAACAAGATTGAAAATGGATTTTTCCCTGATTTTTGCAAGGTTCAAGTGATTATATCCCCACAAGTACAGCAACATGATGCCGATTTGGCCACTTACAAAGAAAAGAAATTATGAATCCTTTCATTTAATATCAAAATTATTACTTTCTAGATTACAATTTGGAAGCTGATATCCTAAACATGATGAAGACTAGGCAAAAAACCATCTTCCTTAAAATCTCTGCAGCTTCAAACAGTTTTTCGCACAGGAATAACGCAGCTATTGCATCTTTTTTGTTGGTAGCCGTTGCTAAAATCACCCTGACCCAAGATTTTATTAGTTATTATCTATAGTATGGTACCGTGATTTTCATGTATTTACTTTAACTTTTAATTTTTTTACAAGAAAAATGCACTCAGATTTTTTTTAGCATTCCCATTTCCCTTGGCATTTATTTGACTAAATTGGGCTCAACTTTGAAAAACTTCAGAATTAGATGTTATTGACACAAGTGGTTTCAAATGAAACACTTTTGGTCTGGGGCAATAAAGATGCTTCAGGTGTTTCCTTCGAAGGAATCTCTTGATATCACTTATAAATACAAATTTTTGTTCACTTATTAAAAGCAGGCGCGTTACAATGCATCGTGAGAAAAAAATCAGGAATCAAACGCAAGCAACAGAACATGCAAACGAAAAGAACAGAAATTGCTAAGGAAAGCTAACTGATAGTCATCAGGAGGAAGGTTTTTCCGTCCAATATACCAAAAAAGTGTAGAAAGACCGAGTTTACAAAATTAAAAATAGCCTTTTTACTGTATCGAATACAGAAGAACAATTAAAGTTGTCAGAACGAGTGGGAAATATGGATGAAATTGTTTTTTTTATTATTCCTGAAAAATCACGTTTTTCAGATAAAATAGCATTCTTCAGGAGACGTCATGAATCAACCAGCACAGAAAAGAGCTATTCAATTCAACGCAGCAGACGGTTTTTCGTTGTGCTGGATATTTATCGAGGAAAAAAAATTAAAATTCGGAGAAAACACGAATAAAATTTTTCTCATTTTTGGAGTTTCTGCCATATTGAAAATACATGGAAAATTTTGTCTGCCTTATATTATGAGATTATATTGTTAAAGAAATCGTCCAAATTTTTTCATATTTTGATCAGTAGTTTCAAAAGAAAGTGTACAAATGAAGGGATACTTTCTGTATGCGAATCAGTTTGGTACCTACTCTCATTAACACTTGATCAAAGCACAAAGTTTCTCATTTTTTCATGAACGTACCTTATTTTTGCGACCCTCTTTATTCTTGAAAGTTTGAAAAATGATCTGCTAAACCAACAATGAAGTAACATGACGAAAACAGCATCATCACTGATTGATCAAAAAAAGAAGAAAAAAATTAGCAAGAATTTTGTGGAAAAATTTCTTCGAATTTACGAAGAGATCGTACAAAGTTCTGTTCAAATCCTGATTAAGGCATCAATACAAAACTCCTCAATTTTTATTCTCGTAAGTAAAATCTTGGCAATTTACATTCATTTTACGATATGAAAAAGAAATGATGACTTAAGGGGGAACACCACTATAGGATTTTCAAGAAATCAATTTTTTGTTGTTGTTCTAGAGTATATCTTATCATCATAAAAAGCAAAGTTTCATATAGTGGAAAACTCTGTAAGTATTCGAAATTTTAAATTAGCGCGGTGCCTCTCATTGCTCTTTCGGAGCGCAATCCGCGCGTTTTCCTGCGCGTTTTCCTGCGCGCTGATGGTATTGGAATTTAGAACTATTTTAAATATAAATTTCTCAAAACTGTACACGTGATCTGTTAGTTGCACGTTAGCAGAAAACGCTGAAGTACGTTTTTTGTAGACAAGAGGTATATCAAATTTATTAATGATTTCTTAAACTTAAACTTTAAACGCGTTTTTCTCGGAACAGCGTTTTTCCAACTGGCCGGACTCTATTCTCAAACAATTTTTGTTCGATTTACTTGAAATTTTTACAATACGTTCAAAACTAGTATCTGCATGGAAGTACGTAGATGAACCACCGGCATATGATGGCACCCATATCTGCAGATGGCTGATAAAAAATTGGTGGACGCTGGGATGATAGCGAGAATCCTTTGGCATGACTACCACCATCACCAGACCTTGACAGTCGTGCAATAATTTATTGCAAAAACCAGTGTATACGAAACGATACGGATAAATCCAAAAAAATAATATATCTGACTCCATTGCTAGGAGATGATACAATCCACATACATAGGCAAACACGACACATTGTAAGAATCTATTGACGCCTTTAATTTGAATATACGAGTAGACCTTAAGCATCAGTGATTTTTTCAAAAAAAAAAATTCTAGTTTATTTAACAAACAACTTTGCATATTCTATCATAGTCGTATATATCTTCAAAATAATCCTTCTATTTTTAATTTCTCGTGTTCGCTGTATATTGGAAGTAATCATTAACGATTCAATATGCGCGGGATAGAATAGTTGATCTAATTTTGCAGTGAAACTTAATGAACGTTCCAAAAATGCAACGATAAAACGGATTTTATCAATTAATACACAAGAGAAAAGGAGACTGTACTAGTTTTCACATTTTTTTTCGTATCAAGGCACAATGTTGACCTTAACATTTTTCGAAATATATTTTTAAAAAATGTACCTTTTGGCACTAAAATTGAAAGAACATTTTTTACTGTTTCATTTAAGGTTAAATTAATCTCAAATTGAGTAGTTTGGGAGGTGAAAGCCCAAAGTTATTTAAAAATTAGCAAACTATGATTCGTCCTTAAATTTTTAGTGGAGCCGAATTAAAAGTTACTATACAACAAAGTTTTAATAATGATGCTTACAATTATCACATTCTTTCCGTTGGTATAATCACCCTATACGTGTTTGTGATAAATGTAAAGAATATAGCATACTTACAATTCCTTTAAAGTTTTCATTGAATCATTAATAAAACAACCTACAAGCAGCATTCAAACATCATTGATTTCGACACGTTGTTGATTCAAGCAATGTTAAAAATTCTATGGGATCGCTCTTGCTGCATTAAAAGTAAACGCATCTATCAGAAGTTCTATGAATTCATACAATTATTCGCATCTTATTCCCATTGTACGTCAATCACGTCCATTAAAATAAGTATCTGCTGATTGAGTCAAGTAGATGTTGTAATTAAGTGTATCTCAAATGGCAGAATGAAAGCTTAGAAGTGCCTTCAGCTTTTCCAGTAACACAAACGTGTGCGGGGCTTCGCATGACGCACTGCAATTACGCATTGTGCCATGCAATAACCACGCCATTTCCATAAGCTTGAATGCAATTTATTCGCAATGCTTTTTGTACAATAGATGCAAATCTAGTTTAACAGAAAACAAATTATTTACAAACAGTAAATGGTTAAATCCGAACGGGCTTAAACCTACACTCAATTACTCGAAGTACTTGAAACAGCAAAGAACCAAATAATTTACTTTAACAAATTGGTCGGCGAGTCCTTACGACACCCAACATTTTTTCAGTCGTCCGTTCGCAGCTCATTGTAGAAATTCATTTGGGGTGGCATCAACCCTGGCATGAAAATGTTCGGCAGAAGTGGCATCATCCCTCCCAGAGGACCTCCATTATTCGGCCGATCTCTCAGGATATTTTCAGGTAGCCGATGTTGTTGCTGTTGCTGATAGTACGATGAGTGATGTGGCAACGGTGGTTGGTTGGGATGCGGATATGGGAACGGTGGATGCCCACCTTGCTGACCATATTGTTGCTGGTCGTGTTGGGACGCATCCTTGTTCAACTCGTGAACTTTCAAATGCATGTCCAAGGCCTCTTGTTTGGAGAAGCCCAATTCGCATTGATTGCAATTGAACTTCTCTTCGGCGTGGATACGTTCGTGGCGCACGACCTTGTCCTTTCGGTTGAAGCGTTTGCTGCAGAAGCGACACGAGTACGGCTTCAGACCAGTATGGATCACCGAATGTCGTTGGAGTTCGCGCTTCCGCATGAAGCGTTTGGCGCAAATCGGACACACATGATCCTTGAAGCTGTTGTGGGTGCTATTGTGATGTATGAGCGCGGAGAATAGTGTGAACTTCTGGGGACAGTAGTCACACGAGTAGACGTTGTTGTAGTCGTCGCCGGAATTGATGTTGAGCACCACATCGCCAGTCACGTGCTCTTGTGGACGACCCTCCTGGCCCGGTGGAGGGGGCGCTTGCGGTGATTTCTTTGGAGTGTTGAGAACTGAATCCACAGACGTATTGTTGGCACTGTTTTCCGCCTGATTCACATCCGTGTACGGGTCTAAGGATATCACCATGTTTTCCATACCGTGGCTGCTACCGTCTTGTTGTCTCGCTGGCATCGCAGCTTCAGTCGTGAGATTGATCGCGGAAGGGGCGGCGTTCTGCTTATCCTTTCTCATGTGCGATCGTTCGTGGTGCATAAGCTTGTCCTTTCTCGTGAACGCCGAAGGACATTTCTGGCATTGAAAGGGTTTGCTATCGTTGTGCACTCTTTGGTGACGCATTAAGTCTGCTGTGGTGGTGAATGATCGCGGGCATTTTTGACAAACGTGTGGCTTCAAGCCAGTGTGGATCCGTAAATGCTTGGTAAGGTTCGTATTTCTGGAGAAGTTCTTGTTGCAGACCGGACACGTGAATGGTCTCACGCCTGTGTGGACGATGGTGTGTTTCTTCAGATCCGATCGCCTTCCGAACCCTTTATGGCACTGACTGCACACATACGGCCTATCGTTATCGTGCACGTCCTTTATATGAGCAATGAGCACTTGTCGACTGGCGCACTTAAAATCGCAGTAGTTGCAGCTGTAAGGATTCGTCTGATCGTGAATCGCTTCGTGCACGGTGCAATCCATTTGCGCTGTAAACGCCATATCACAAAACTGACACAAGTAGACATTCCTATCGACACTATCCCCAATCGAATCATGCGGAATCGCATTGATCTTCTCCTCAGCTTCATTCGTACTGTCTACCCTATTGCCATGTAGTATTTTATCTATACCAGCTTTCGGCGCCAGGTCCACATCGAGAAAATCATTATCCGAGTCCATCGAAAAACTATCATCGGAACTCTCATAGTCCTGATTTGGATCGACGACCGTCACCAAACCGTTATCGCTAGGAATCGTTCGCGAATAATCTTCAATGGAGTCCTCATCGATTTCCTGCTTAATACCATTCTCATTGATTGGTGACCGAACACTACCAAGGATTCCCAGCGATGCAACATAGTTTTGAAGACGTGCTTCACATTTTCGCACTTTGGATTTGAATTCCGAAAAGGTTTCCGTGTAGTAGAGGCAGGTGTGACAAATGCTTGTTGGTAGGCCATTTGATTTGGCAACCTGGAAAATAATTGAGTACACGCTTTAATCATTTAATTCAAGAGTAGAAAATCGAATTATAAAAATATTTATTTCGTTGTAAAATGAACTGAAATCATGCCAGCATTTGAAAATTTATATCGAGTTATTCTCAATATTCACGATATGGTAGGAAATGAGCTTTTTAACTGACACGAGAAATCAGAAGCAGGTTACAAAGCTTTTTTCACGTAAGTGAATATTTTCGCTTGAAACAAAAAAGGGCTACGGCGAGCCTTTTGACGAAATTAAGATTTAAGGATCGTTGAATGCAGTTTTTGTTTCTACGCCGACGGAACTAGATTTTGTCGTGTGATGCCTTATTTTTGTTAGTTGCGTCCAAAAACTCTACAAGTACTACATAGACACTGCATAGGGTAGTAGTAATGAAAGTCGTGACTTTTTCTTTGCTAAATTTTATTTTGATTTTTCAAATATATATTTCGGCTACTACTTGTAGCCTTCTTCGGTGATATGTTCACGGACCAAACGAACCAATTTACCAAAAAGCTCGAACAGACAACCAACTGCATACGGTGTTTGTAGAGCCATTATTGACATGGCCATTTTTTGCTTTATTATCTATTTTTTTATAATTGCTATGCGTGTCTTAGGAAGACCATCTTGATGGTCTAATTTTAAAACACTTTTTCCAGTGTAGCCGGCCTTATTTCGCCAATTACGCCACGAATGTTGGCTTTCAATTCATCCATATTTGCTGGTTTATGAGCATAGACAATTGGCTCGACGTACCCCCACAAAAGGCAGTCCAATAGAGTCAAATCAAGTGATCTGGGCAGCGAGTTCTAAGGTCCATTTCTTGAAATTATTCGTTCACCAAAGTTTTGGGCCAAAAAAGCAATGGTTTCACGCGCTTTATGACATTTTGTGCCATCCTGTTAGAATCATTTGTCCCTCAGACGATTGATATTGATGTTAACAGGTAAAAAATTACGAATCATTTGTCGGTGACAACCGCCATTAACGGTAACGTTAGCTCCGTCTTCACATTTGAAAAAGATAGAACTAATTATGCCGCAGACCTACAAACCGCATCATACAGTGACTTTTTCGGGCTGTATTGAAGACTATTTGCATACATGAAATTCCAATTTTGCTTATTTACGAACGCATTCAGCCAGAAATGAGCCACATCGCTGAAAATGATTTGAAGGTAAAAATGCGATTCCACTTCCAACTCATGCTCAGCTCACTCACCAAACATACGACGCAAAAGATGGTCCAAGGGCTTTAATTGCTGCACTAGCTGGATCTTATAGAGCTTCAGTCCAAGATCTTCCCTCTAAGTTTTCCAAATGAAAAAAATAAATTTAAATAAATTTGGATCCTTAGTCACAATGGCCTCTGCAACATCGATAGCTGACTCGGTATGCACTGTACGATCTCGTGTTGGATGAACATTGTCCGATAGAGTATACGGGGACATAAATTTTTCCATCGTATTGCGTATGAGCTGCTCAAATGCACAAATATGAGCAGCATAAATTAGACGAAGTGTATCTTCCAGTTTGGCGCACAGAACGCTAATTTCGGATATAAATTTCTACTATTTCGATATGTTGTTCGGGTATAAAGCCTGGTAATTTACCAGAGTAAATTAAGCATAATGACAAATTGACAGTCAAGTTAAACAAATACAATAATAAATATTTTTATCAAAAGTTCTATATATCTTAAAACATCTTTTCAATTACTTTTATTTCGAATTTTCATTTACAAGGTGTTGGAATTAATTCGTAGCGTTTTACAAAAGATGGCGTTAGCCAACTATCCATAGTCACACATACAAAAGAAAATATTCTCCGGGAAGCTACTGACACAGCGCATCTTTACCACTATATGACATTTCGTTATTGTGTACGTAGCATTTGTTGTGCAGTATCAAACATGTCGAAGTTCATGCCTGAGAAATCGTTTTTGCGGGGAGTGTTACTTTATTACTTCAACATGAAGAAAAGTGCCGCGGAAAGTCATCGTACTTTAGTGGATGTTTACGGTGAACATGCTCTGGTGGAACAAACTTGCAGAAAGGGATTTGCGCGGTTCAAAAATGGAAATTTTGACTTGGAAGACAATGAACGTCCCGGACAGCCGAAAAAGTTTGAAGATGAAGATTTGATGACTTTGTTCGATGAAAACCCGTGCCAAACACTTCTGGAGTTGTCCATATCGCTTGGAGTTGCCTTTTCAACGGTCGGAAAACGCCTCAATGCCATAGGAGTGGTACAAAAACAAGGAACGTGGGTCCCACATGACTTGAAGCCAAGGGAAGTCGAACGGCGTTTAGTCACCTGTAAGCTGCTTCTCCAACGGCAGGTAAGGAAGGGATTTTTGCATCGAATAGTCACTGGCGACGAAAAGTAGGTACTCTACGACAATCCCAAACGCAGAAAATCGTGAGGCTTTCCCGGTCATGCATTGACATCATCTCCCAAGCAGAATATTCATGGGAAGAAGATCATGCTGTGCATATGGTGGGACCTGCTGGACGTTATCTATTATGAGTTGCTCCAACCGGGTGAAACCATCACTGGGGACGTCTACAGACGACAATTGGTGCGTTTGAACGGAGCATTGCAGGAAAAGCGGCCGCAATATAAAGATCGACACGACAAAGTAGTTTTGTTCCATGACAATGCAAGACCCCATGTTTCGAAAGTTGTGAAAATTTATATGGAAACGCTAAAATGGGAAGTTCTACCTCACCCGCCATATTCACCAGAAATTGCTCCTTCTGATTATTTTTTATTCCGATTCATGGCGCATGGCTTGTCAGAGCAGCACTTCGACAACTACGAAATGACCAAAAATTGGATCGATTCTTTCATCGAATCCAAAGTCGACGAATTTTTTCGACGCGGTTTCCGTGCTTTGCCAGAAAGATGGCAAAAAGTAGTAGATAACGATGGATAATACTTTGAAAAACACTACTGTAATGATACTTTCCTAATAAAGCGCGTAACTTTGCAAAAAACGCTACGAATTAATTCCAACACCTTATATTATGCATCAATAGTGTGCGATCTCGTTTTACAGAAAATTTAAACAATTCGTTATCAAACCACGGTCTCTTGGCGCTATGAATAACGAGATTGTACTGTATTTTAAATTCTAACTTATTTTTCAGTTATAATTTAATCAAGCCACTGTAATGAGATTTCTAACCAAAGACATAATTAGTGTGTGTCCCCGATGGCCGAACGTAAGGTAACTAGATTCCAGTACAAGCAACCGTACAAAACTTCCCCAACAGGGTAGACACACCATCAGATCAAAACTCTCAAGTTAAGCCGACATGCCGAGAAACAGAAGAAACTTTTGTAGATTTCCACCTCGTACCGTTGAAAAATCTGTCAAACTTATTCACCACACCGGCAAATGCCACACTGACAACAGCAGAAGCCTATCGAATTGTGACAAAAATTTTACTGGCGGGAAAAATTCAAACGTCCTCTTCCACCAACACTCACCTTGACTTGAAACAGATCATAGATTCGATCCGGTAGCGGCTGCTTTTCCGGATTCGGATCCAAATTGTGAAAAATATCGACGATAAAATCGTCCACCTCCAAACACAGCCGACAAACGTTCGGAAAATCGTCATCTGTCAAGCCGAGATCCACCATCTTGTTCCGGTCGTTCTACGCACTTGAAACAAAATCACACACGCGGTGTGCGCAACAATCACGGCCACGATTTTCGCAAATTGCAGGCGCGTAGTTAGTTTTCGCGACAATTTGAAGTGCTCACGAGGAGGCCGGCGCGACGCGCAACGCGGGCGAATCAAAGTGTCGACGATTAAAGCACGTACAACCGGGTAAATTCGCACGAATTCCGGGACAGACGGCAACGTGAACCGGTCCACCGACGACAGCCATTTCTCAACTGGGGCTTCTCGTCGGACTCGGCGTTGTCATGGTCGCCGCTTCGATTGGCAGCGGCGGCTTGCTTGGCAGGCAGTCACCGTCACCCGAGCCCGCGTGAGTCGTATGCGGATCGTGCGTGAGGCGGTGACGGAGGCGGAAGCATAAACGGACGACGTTGGCGCCGGTAAATCAGAGGAACGGGAAAAGTGCATTGACATGTGAGTTTTCTGCCGGCCACGATTTTCACCACCATCGCCGGGTGAAATGCCGTTGTGTGGTGGTTGCTGGTCGTCGGAGGAGCAATCATGGCGCGATGTATTGAAGTTTTCTCTCTCCTTCGCAGGTGGGCAGCGGAGCGCTTAATCGGTGTAGACGACAATTAACACCCTTGGGCGGTGGAGGGAGCAATTAGCATGCGGCGATGATGGTGTGCCATGTTTTCCAGAGGACATTTTCACTCTTGTGGCTGTGGATGGCAAACAGCGCGCCAAAATGCTGGTCGTTCAAGTGTGAAGTCCTTGGCGGGATTGTGGTCGATAGCACTCGCAGATAGCGGCGAACGATAGCTGTGCTACGTCTTCCGGTGGTAGAAGATGGCAAGTGGTGACGGTGGTTGCTAGCCGCGATAAGGAGCTGTTGGAATTTTATCTAAACGTATTAGAGCATCTTCAGCTCCACCGGCAAAAATTGATAACACTAATAACTGTTCTTCAGATGTTACGCAAACATGCCATACATATGTGTGTAGGTTGGGAAGACGAACAACCCTTCGCATATCGCATTCCAGCGTTACAATCAAATGTCCGTGTTTATTGAACTGGTGGGATATGAAGCTGACCGTGCCGTGGAACCAGTATTTGCAGTATTTTGACGTAAAGCCCGTTGAGGAAATGTCCTTCGCGTCGCACATCTGCGTACCATCTGCTCGTCGAAGCGAGACGGATTTCCGCAGATTGTGGTATCCTCTACTGAGGAAAGTGTTCCTTCTACTGAAACCAGCTAACCACTGGCTAACAAATTTCTCACCAAAATAACTTCGGTGCCTTTCGCTGCGACGACCCTGCAAATGGTGTTTCATTGATTAGCTACACTATTGGGAGGAAAGGAGTCCGTCCGGAAATACCACCGTGTTGCGTATAGGTAGCGACGACGAGCTAACAAGTCGCTATCTTAAACACGCTTACAATATTAAATCACACACAGGAAGGAAGGCTGTGGAAGTCCTATGAGTGTGGCAAACAAACTCACCCGCACGATCGTTTATTTCTACATGCCGGTATATTTCACTTTTCCCCCCGGAAAACGGAAGATCGGCAGCACTCCATGTGGACACTAAAATCTAAACAGGCGAACAACCAAGAAAAATTGCTCAGAAATAAATATATAACCAAAGGACTTCTTGTTTTTTTCGTTCGCCTGTCTAACCCATTTGGGACCGGCTGGTCTATTTCTCAACCATTCTTTGTAATAAGGACAATGCTGTAATACCTAAAGTTCGTGGATGATAATAAATCAGCTAAACTAAAGCTGTTTGTATTTGATAGTGTGTCCTTTTTATGGAATTTATTCCATTTCAAATCAATAAAGCGAAAGACTTGTCCTGAAGACTTTTGCAAGTACATATTTCCCGAAGAGGAGTAATTATTGTCATCAATTTTTTTGCCGGTGAAACTGAAGATGCTCTAATATGCTTCTTCTTTGTGCTGTAAGTATTCACGAGAAAGCTTCATCATCATCATAGGCAGCGCTTAGTTAGAATCCTTTGCTTCTTTATAGCTTAATATTCTGCGAAGTATTGATCTACGGACGGAGTACTACCAAGTAAATAGATTCAACACTGTCTACTGCTGCAGAAAAGACAAATGAGGCGGTGGAATCCCAATTTATGTATAAAAAAATTGCCTGCATGTATAGTAAAATGAAAAATGCATAGATACTGGTACAGCCAATAATTCTGAAATATTGAATACAACATCAACGAGATTAATCTCAGGAGCAGTTTAATAGCTCCTTTCTACAAACTGACGAATATTAGAATGTAACACCAATTACAAATTTGAAGATAGACCACGACTAGATCATCAAATGATACGATTCACAACAAAAGCAAAAACATTAACCAAAGAAAAACCGAGAATAAACAACATAACTTATCCAAAAACATAAACTTTTGACAGAAATAAACACTACTTAACAAAAGGAAAGATTTCAGGAATTGACAGAATTTAAACGGGACGCTAAAGATTCTGCTACGTTTATGCAACTCATCAGGACAACGACCATAACGTGGTTAACTGAAAGAGTAATTTTTGCTTATAAAGAATGGTATAAATCCTACGAATTGCTAACTAAGGATCCGTCCAATCTTATAGAACAGAAGCAGTACAAAATAATAAAAATAAATGTAATAAAATCACAAAAGAAGCTATGCAACATTATTATACTAAAAAAAATTGAGCAAGCCGTAATTTAGTATACGGCGTGTTGAGAAACGGAGAAATAACGTAGAAACATAATGTCGCGAACTCTCGGACAACAGAATCGGTGATCGAAGGAAGTTGCCAATTGAATTTATCACCATATCCCAACAATAAGTTTATTAAATCGTAGCGACATCGATGTCCACAAATTAATTGCAAAAAGTGTTGCAGATATTCTTGTGAAGTTAAATGTTTTAAGAATGAAAAATTCCCGGGATATTTGAAAACGTTTGCCGTTATTGCGATTTTTAGAAGGAAAGATGAGACTGGCTGTCTCAAACAACTACAGAACAATATCACTTTTGAATTTTCTGAGGAAGATCTTTGAATTTATTTTAGATTTTTGAATCGAAAACTTGTTGAAAAATGACATTTAGGATAGAAACCAGTATGAATTTCAAGCGAGCAAAGGCACAACAGATACGATCCCAGGTGTAACATGATTCATAAATGAGTATTTGGACAATGGGGACTTTGAAATTTTTTTTCGACACGATTCATGGAACCTAAATAGCCAGGCTCAGAAAATATGGAATTCTGAGAAGATTAAATGGTTTACTACGCAGTCACTCGACGGATAGATCTCAAAACACAGAAATTGGAAAAATCAAAAGTAAAACTGATGTTCCGCAGATAATATTTCTGCTCTACACAAACTCCATAAAAAAATGTAGGACTGTAGGCAAATGTGAAAAAAGAATCGGTTCTTGATCCTGATAGTTGAGGAATTTGTATTTTTCTCTGTTTCACGATTGCATCGTTATATTGTGCGGAAAATCTGAATTTTTTTTAGATTCAAGTTAAGTTTGCAGTGGCCATACCAGCATATTTTTCAACATTATAGCTCCCCCAATTGAAAAAAACCACGAAATACGATTTTTTGTACTAAAACACATTCAACACAACAGGAACTTAAAATAATGATGAGATGTATGAGACTAAGGACTGTATCGGAAAAAAATAACCTTCAGTTTTTGCTGCATTGCTCCTGTTTGGGATAAGTTTAAGTCTTCATCAGGTATGCAAAATTAGCTATAAAATGCGACAAAAAAAAACATACAATCCATTCGTATTGTAAGATCACTTTTGAATCTAATCAAGAAAAAGTGCGTAGTTTGATTGTGAGCAAATACCTGGAAAATCCCTTTTGTAAATATTCGGTATGGGCAAAGGAGACCAATTCGTCGATTGCAACAGTGAAACGGACGATTATAAAGGACAAAAAAGCCTACCTGTTGCTAGAAAGTCTGGACCAAGTAGAAAAAAGGTCAATCCGATACAAATTTGAGCCGAAAGGTAAAGAAGAAATTTTTGCAGAGTCCTAGCACATCCATTCGAGATATGGTCCAAAAAGTGCAAACATCGAACGCAATGATTCAGAAGATTAAAAAGCATTATAATCTTAGATCATATGGTCTAAAAAGTACTCGATCGATCCGAGAAAAAGGAGCGAAAAATTGGGCTCGGAAGCTATACAAGGATTACCTGATCAAATTCGAATTTGTTAGACGAAGAAACATACATGAAAGCCGATTTCGCACAGTTGACTGGTCAGGACTTCTATACAGCAGGATCAAAGGGTGGTGTTAACCCAAAACATAAAACCAAAAAGGCACCAAATTTCCCAAGCGGTATATGATTTGGCAGGGAGGAATTTGTAGCGAAGGGTAAGATTAACTCAACAGTATACATCGAACAGTGTTTAGAGAAGCGACTGAAACCATTTATCGAGAAACACGACGATCTGTAGCATTTTGGCCAGATTTTGCGACAAATCATTATGCTCGATCAACAATAAAATGGTATGAGGTCAACAACATATCTGTGGTACCAGATAATCCTCCAAACTGTCCAGATATTGGTCTGAAATGTAGAAAACATTAAAGAAAACAAACAAAATTGCCAAAACCGAACAGGATTTTCAAAATAAGTGGAGAAACGCATATAGGTAAGGTGGTCGATGACACCGTTGTACGGAACCTAATGCGTGGAGTTAACGGAAAGGTCCAAATTTTCTTTCCTTGAAATGAAAATTCATTTAATTTTCATGTAAATGTTGGTTCATACAATATTATAATAAAAGAAGAAAAAAATAGTTCGATGAAGCTATTAATACCACTTTTAGAGACATAATTACAAAGGTCAATTTTTTCGATACACTCCTTACTTCTGAGTAAAGCCTAAAAAAATGTGTGAGGCATGAAATATGTAGGTGATAAAAAATTGGATAAGATTAGAATTCACTATATCAAATTTTTATCATTTTAAGTATGTTAACAAAATGTTATCAAAGAATAATTGTAGCTTCCCCGTGTAGTCTACAACTAAGTCTATTAGGTAGTTTTTTCTTCTACTTAATGAACAATAGTTCTTCCATATTCATACTCAATTTGTATATTTTTTTATCATAGTATTCATAGGATACATGCAAAAATAATGCTGACTCATCCTAAAGAAAACTTCGCGGGGGAGGGATCAAAGTCTGGTGAATCACGACGTTGCTAGCGCATATCCTCACAAATATTTGTTATTGTATCATAAACTGGAGACAAATTTCCAAAGTAGGCTCATGGTCATCTTTAGATTGGAAACCAACTTACGATTAAAACTACTTACGATCTCCCGATTAACCCTTATAGCCGGAGTTTAAACTATATCTCAAGAACTCAACTTAGAAAGTCGGACTTGCATGAAAAGAGCTAAATTTATACACACAAATCTAATCCGCATTGAACACAGTTTAGTGAAACTAAATTGGAATATGTGGGGGTGAGGCCATGTAGAGCACGAGAAATTCAAATAATATAGTCATCACAGTTGCTGGGACTGAGCACCTAATTGAAGATCCCATAAATAAAGATGCCGGCTTTTCAACGTGTTTCCAAACAAAATAAAAGATTTAACCAATAAAAACACAATTAAAAAAGATACTAAAAATTTTTCTGGAGGAACACAACTATTGATTCGACCTGAATTAAAAATACATATATTGAATTAAAAATGAAACTTGTAGGCTTTTAAACATCGCGGATTATTCACTATTCCTAGTACCAATTCATATCGTCTGAAAAGTACTTTGAACTAGATTCTAAAAAATCGACAATTTATCAAAGTTGATGAAGACGGAGGTGGTTTTCGGCAGAGAAGCAGAAGTGATCCGTTATCCTTTGAGGGTTTACACATTCCGACGTTGAAAAAGTGTCTTTGAAACCTTCTCTGGAGCTTACACGCAAAGTTAAATCCCTATCATTAGCAAATATTCTATGGAACTTTTATATCATTCAAATCTGGCCAAAAAATTCATAAAATATATTAAGCAAGTGAACTTTTCTCCAGAAGTTAGTTGTCGCTATTTAAGATTTTTTTATTATTTAGATAAAGTCGTGCAAAAACGTTACCAAATCTTTGATTTATAACCGATATGTATTTCGGTTATGACTTGTAGCTTTCTTCAGTGTTTTGTAACGACTTTGTTTGAGGGTATCAGAAGGATCTGTTTAAGGGTATCAGAAGGCTCTGTTTGAGAGGATCAGAAGGGTCTTTTTGGGGGTATCGGAAGGCTCTGTTTGAGAGAATCGGAAGGCTTTGTTTGAGGGTATCGGAAGGCTCTGTTTGAGATGATCAGAAGGCTCTGTTTGAGGGTATCAGAAGGTTCAATTTCTATTAATTTCTCGATTTTTCAAAACTTGAAATGCGATTTGTTTTCAGAAGAAGGATTATTCATAAATTTTTCTCTGAACTTAAACTTTAAGATACTATGGTGCGATAACGATATTTGTATTTATTCACCACATGGACCATCCTTTTAAGAAGATCATTGTACAATATACTTTGCGCACTTCTCTAGAAATTTCGTTGTTTTTTTTTTTACTAAAGTCAGAATTTCTCTTTGTTCACTTAGCGAGTTGTTTTTCGTTTACTCGGCAAATTGGAAGGTCTTCTTCTTCTTCTTTTTCTTTTACGATACGTTTTTTAATATCTATATTTGCTTCGTTCAATGTTAAACAACGTTAAGAGAGTTTCCGTCTTTAAGAAACTAAAGTATTTGTTTCTCGCAAAAACTAGTGAGTTCTCCGTATCTACTTTGCTATGTGGACTCAATATCGACAACTCATTTGAAAATTAAACGAATGGTGCAAATTTTCGATACTAAAATTCGAAGGATTCATCAATTTGTATCTATTTTTTATAACATATTCATACTAGGCCACATTCTGCATGATGATACAATGAAATTTTTGTTTGAAAATGTGCTGGAGCTAGGTTGGTTGGTTGGTTGTAGTGGCAGCCTCCTTTATCCAAAGATGGTTCACTTAGGCCACTATAGGCCCATTCTGATACCACAAAAGATTGAGACGGCACTAGAACCTACAGGACGACGAGAACCATTAAGATTCTCGTATGAAGTTGGCTATGCAGCTAATATTTAAATCAGCTACTTCCGTGAGGCTATCCAGGAAAGGTGAGCCTAAGGTTTGCATGCGTTTCCTGGATAGTGCTGGGCATTCACACAGAAAGTGTTGGATTGTCTCTTCCTCGTCTTCCGATCTGCAACTTCGGCAGAAATCGTTGAAAGGAACACCCAATCTTTCGCGGCTCATGTTAAGAAGCCACTTGGTATGTTTTAGCACAGTGCGTGCCAAGTTTGCCTGGTTGTCCTACAGGATTCTTCAAGTAGCCAGGCCCTATTTGCAGCCTCCATGTAGTATGCTGGAGCTAAGGAAGTCAAAAGTTTACATCAATTTTTCGTGCATTCAAAAAAAGGTCTCATAAAGAATACTGATTAAATTAGTGACTCAAAACACAAATTTATATATTCAATTTTGAACAGAAGTAAAGATCAATTTTAAAGACCCGACAATCCTCTTTTAAATGAAAAAAATGCCAAATGGTGGTCCAACACATCAACGCAAATTCAATCTCGATTAATGCATATCTTCTCCAAGTGGTCAAGGTTTGTGCTTTAAGGCATCCGTGTTTTATTACAAACAACTAATTATTTTACACTATCAATAAATTTAAGCAAAAATATAGAATACACAATTCATAAAGCGTTTTCCTCATTCATTTGGATTTCAATGTCCTGCTGTGGTAATTCCTCTTCGACCTGAACAATAGCATGATTGTCGAAGCTGTCTGTAGTATCTTTTTGTTCTCCTTCCATTACCGGTCCGACGTGAACTGAGACCTTTTCTTCTGATTCAGGTTGATCCACTTCTTCATATAGATTCTCTTGCTTCAAACTTCCATTAGCATCAACGTTGTCTGATATAGGATCAAAACCGTAAACTCCTGGACTACCTGTCTGTGGATCATTTGGAATGCGTCCTTCGGCTAGAGTGAATGGTGCAGTTATTTGTGTTTTAGATATATTAGATTCTTCATGTGCTCTTCCTGATTTCATTTCGGATATGGACGAGCGAACACTATTTGCATCTTTGAGAATGTCCAATGGTGGACTTTGAGCTTCCAAACGATAATTTTGTGCTTCCATCTGTGGTCTACTGTGAACAAGATCTACCAGCTCAATTTTAGAGCTCCTAGCGCTCGAAGTTTTCTTCGGCGTAACAGGCGGTATTCTTTGTTGTTCCGGGCAAATACACTGTTTTTTTGTAGCTTTGTAGTAGCAACCTTCATCTGTTTTCACAAAGCAATCAGCAGGCATCAACTTTTTATTGAACTTACATCTCTGCACTCTGTCTTGTGGAGTCAAAATAGTATGGCTTCCACCACAATAACGGTTGGCCAGCTTTCTGGTAAGCCCATCAGCAGTAGCGTGTGATTCTTTGGTCATTGTTTCAAAGTGGTGCATGTTACGGCTTTTTGGATCTCTCATTTGTTTTCTGATTGAATCTAGCTCGTAAACTAAAAACGGTTTCAAAGAGTTTGGTGCCATTACTGCTTCACCTCTTGGAATCGTACGCGGTTCGTCCAGTCTCATAATCACGTCCTGGTCACAGGAGATACAGTTGACATGTCTAAGAAATTTGGACTTAGTTCCAGCTGCCTCTGCGTCCCGACGAAGAGCGGCCAGTGCTTTGAGACGTTCTTGAATTATAGAGATCTTGCCGTCGATATATTCGCGCAAAGGAGTCA
Source organism: Oxycera nigricornis (assembly GCA_963942545.1). Taxonomy (NCBI): domain Eukaryota; kingdom Metazoa; phylum Arthropoda; class Insecta; order Diptera; family Stratiomyidae; genus Oxycera; species Oxycera nigricornis. Next base: position 16,060,219 of record OZ012661.1, read on the forward strand.
GCTCTTCTCGCCCCACTTTACTTGCAGTCATTGTCCTTACGTCGTCTATAGCTTTTTCCCAATTGTGGCTTTGCTCTGAAAGTTTTTTGAGGGCCTCAACTACTCCTTTGGTTAAATGGCGTTTGGTCGCATCAAACTCTTCAAAAGATACTTTCCGCTGGAGCATATTGTAGTCTGCTTTTTCGGCCAAGAGCTCATCGATTTCGTTCTTATCGACCTGTGATCAAAATTATAAGCTAGAATTTTCTCAGGATGCATGTGATCGCAACATGTTTAGTATGCAGCCATATAAATAGTTACAATTAAAGAACAAACCTTATCCTTCTTTAAAGCTCCTATCTTCCTCGTAATATCCTCAATATTCTCAACAATTTGATCCCGCTCGCCCATCAGAAAACTGCATTGGCCGATATTATTTTCTAGATCAGCTTTGATAGCGTTTACCCTAGAATGGATGTCGGCGATACCGGTAACGTCCGCTTTGTGGGCACCATTTGGTCGACCTTCATCCTCAAAGCGGTCCACCATTTCGGCAAGTTCTTTCTCCAAATCGAATATTTGATGTTCGACGGTGTTCATCTTAGTTTCCAGCAATTCGGTACGCCGTGATATGTTTACCAGATCAATGGAGCCTTTTGTTCCACCTCCTGGAATGAGATGAGGAAGACCTGTTCCGGAAACGTTCGATCCTAATGCTGCATGACCTGAAATGCTTGGTGGAGAAATATTCAAGGATTCGACCATGCTTTTGAGCCGATCAACTTCACTCTTCAGTTCGTAGTAATCGTCAATGGTCTCTTCAGTGCTGCTACGGCGATGGAGGCCAACATTTTCAGAGTTTTCGCTTTCGCGATGATGTGCTTTGCCGTTATCTAAAATTCGATAAGGTTTCGTAACGGATATTTGGACTGATTATACTATACTTACCAGAACTGCCCATTCCACCCCCACTTTTTCGGTCCGATATTTTTTGTTCAGTAGAATCATGACGTTGACCAGGACCAGGTTCAGCACCAACGTGTGTCAATGCTGCTGCTGCTGGTCCATCAGTTACAACTGCAGTTCCTTGTCTAGATAGGGTGGGTTCGGTGCCTGGTTGTTTAAATATGGTTTTCCCCTTAGCGACAGGCTTCCCGTCTGCCTGTCGTGTTTGCTTCGATACCCTTGAATGTTTGCCAATGTTATCATGAACAGTCTTTTCTAGAATATCAATTTTGTCTGCCAAATGGGACACATCGGCCATTGCACTGAACCGATCGACAGAGTTCTTCATTTTGCGATACTCCTCGGTTACATCACGCATGAGGGACGTAAGCTTCTCAATCGCTACTTCAGTGGCATCCAATCGTTTGGTAACATTCAATACATGCCACATCTCACCAACAGGATTCGAACTACCTTCACTTTCTCCTCTTCCCGAGTCAATAACATCCTGATTGTTGGGCAGGTATCGTCCAACCGGATCATGAATGCTTCCGCTTTTCGGACCCAACTTCCTGAAATCGTCCTGCGAGATAATTTGCACCGGTTGCTGAACAGTCCGTCTTATTCGCAAATCAGACTCTTGGACGCCGTCCATCTCTTCAGTTTTTCGGATCACGAGAATCTTATCGAATTGGTCATCCCTCTGTTTCGGCACTAGAGTCCTCTGTTCAGCTTTTTGCTCTTGTCCGAACTGTGCTTCCACTTTAAACTCCTGAACGGTGAGAATAGGTTGCAAAGGAATGTGGTGGATCAACTTCTCCACATTCACTCCATAGTTACCGCGAAACTCCACTCGATACTTGTCCAAGCTAAGAATTTCGGTTATAGCATGCAAGACGCTATGAAGGACGGTAAAATTGACCACACCAATTTCAGGCGTGCCAAGAGCTAGGTCGATCATTTGGGGGATGTCAATTAGAAGGGGTGGCATGATGACCTATTGATTGCAATTAATATGTTCAAAATATATTTCGCTGGATTAAATGAGAATATTGAAGTATTTTGACAATTTTATTAAAATAAACATTCACAGCGTCGAGTGCTTAGTCCTCAAGATTCTAGTCAAAATATGGCAGCAGATATAGATGTATAAAATTCCGGCATGCCGAGAGGCAGGAGCTGATCGGTATCTATGGAAGATTTCCACCTGCCAACGTTGAAAAAAAAATTGGTACTGGTACAAATTTTGTGTTTGCAAAAGATAATATGGTATATAGTGGGCAGGGTTAATTGTGTTACAGTTTTTTTTCAGCATTAGAAAGTGGAAACCTTGACATGATAAGGACAACGTCTTGATGTTGAGAATGACGTAACTTACATGGAAATTTTTAGTCTATTTAAAAAATTTAAAACTGAAAGTTCTGTTACGTGACATTGAAACAAAATTCTAGTAAGAACCAGTGGCGAGGGGTGAAAAATTACTGTGGGTAAGCCGCTTACTATTTGAGAGACATTGACCCTTAACAGACAAAGCCGTATATTATGAGCATATAAAGAAATACTGCCGTAATCATTCTTTCTATTGCATGCATTTTAAATTACGATCAGATCAGATTCCTGCTACAACAATCAAGGTATTGACATACAGACTATTGCAACAGTATGTGTTTCTAATTGGGAGTTTTCGATGATTTTCTAGCATCAATTTTCACAGCTGATTCGCAAGCCGGGAACGCTACCGACTTTTTGATTTGTTTCCATATCCTATTTAGGAAAACCGAGCTGCCAGTCCAACAAACGGGAGTTGAATGCCCACGGCACCTTAAATTATTGATGAATTCGAGACTCGGAAAGCTTTGCTGCAACTCTTACGGATATTGATCGCTTTGCTGGCTATTATGGAACTATGAGGATGTGTAGAATGAAGAGAATGGAGTATGATGGAATAAACACTGAGATCAAGTCGAACGATTGTGCATGTTTACAGTGATGCATGCAAGTAAATAAACTCTTCATTCCCTTATAAAACTGAAACGTTAGACATTTTTGCAACATATTTGGAAAGGGAAGCCGGTGGGAATCGGCTTATATGAACGCCTCGCCACTGGTAAGAACACACTCGAGGTTATTTTTTCAACGTTTGAGGGTTGAAATCTTCAAATAAACAACTATCAGCTTCTGCTTCTCGGCAAGCCAGTTTTTTCCGACATGCCGAAAGCAGGAGGAAATCAGTATTTTTTATAGATTTCTATCTCTCAACGACGGAAAGAAGGTTTCAGAACACATTAGTTCCCAAACGATAAGGTTTGGTATAAGGATACGTACCAGATTCGTGGATTTTAGAATCTTTTTGGTTCGATCTATAATACAGGACTAATATTTATAATTTTATTTCATATTGAATCAATCCTTAGCTTTAATTTGTGATTAGATTTTGATTAGATTTTACATTGGTTCCGTCCAACTACTTCCCAGGTGGTGTCAAATTCGGTGTGATCCTTGCCAATTGTCGAAATTGACCCATAATATGATGTAGCCAACTGCACTCTCTCATCTCTCCTTCAAAATCGTTCACGGTTTCATACAAAACAGGATACAAATGCGGCAACACGCCGTGGTCCAACGTCGGAAACAAATGATGCAAAATATGATCGCCGAAATGTGTTAGCACTAGAAAATGGGATCCTTTCAAATCGGCTCGATCGATAATGGTGTCCATTTGATAAAGTCCCCAATCGCGATTATTACGCATAGCATCTCCGTCATGGAAAATATCAGGATGATGATGTGCTGCATTGAATCCAATCATGCCGAATATGAAGGAGGCACTAAACATAATGGTGATCCAGATTTTTAGAGCTGTTAAGACGCCGATGTTGGTGGCAAGGATCATAACGACAGGCATAGTAAAAGGGACAGCATCGTTGAGTTCGAAGAGGTTTTCGCTCTCCTTGATTGAGTATATCGCTCTACAAATAGTACGGCATTAAGGTCCCGTTTATTTAAATGAAATCACATTAAACACACCTTTGGGCTAGTTGTATAAGTGTTGAACATGTATAGATTACTGGACTATAAATCCACGACACATAACGTTGTATGAAGCTTTTAATGTGGGGATTAGGAACCCAGCAAAAGAACGGTTCATTCAACGACAATTCCAAATCGTGGAACGAGTTCGGGAACATATGATGTGATAATGCGTGAAGAATCCTCCACTCTTTGTAGTTCATCAGCGACAAATTGAAAACGTACATACGCCAGTTGTCCTTACGATGAAAGTAGTTGTGTGAAATGATGACGGTCCAAGTAACAAAAAGACCAGTAACGAAACATAGCACATTGCTTTGAAAGGCTCCACTTAAGATTGCCAGGATATAACAGATCAACAGCATAATCGTGTGAATAAGCTGGAAAATTTGTTCCAGTAATTGAAAATGTTTGAAAAAAATATCACAAATTGAATTACGTCGGATCTTTTCCTGTATTTCTCCTGATCAATATCTTTGAGCTTTTCAATGACACGAGATTTTAACGTTTTGTAGAATCCGTTTTCATGCAGGGTAAGAGTTATATTTCTTGGTTTGCTAGCGTTACGAACTTTAAATTTGGTTAATAGTTGAGATGGTGTATCGTTCAGGTGATGAGCTTCAAAAAGTTCGGTGATATCGGTACCCTAAATAGATAATCCTTATACAAATTGTTCGTCATTATATTTAAGGGAGGAGTATGGTATTTTAATTTTTTACATTTTTTATTATTTTATTAGATAAGATAGATCTTCAAAAGTATTCAGTTAACAGTTTAGGTCGATTGGAGCAAAACTGATCGAGCTACAGGATTTTAAAACTCTGCTCTTTGACGCGCTATAAACTGTAAATCGGCTGTTTCTCTTTTTTTAAACTCGTTTTTCCAACCCTTAACTTTTTCAAAGTCGGCGAACGCTTTAACTCCAAATCGATTTATCCGATCCTTTTTAAATTTTGTGCATTTGTTTTTTACATAAATCACGAGGTAACTAGGTCGAGATATTTCATTTTTAATGACTATAATTTGTTTTATAATAACAAATATATCGATATTTTAATAAAAAAGAAATTAAAAAAAAGTTTTTTTACTTAAAATTGATACTAAAAATTGAAAAATGTTAAAAAATATATCTCGACGTGGTTACCTCGGGAATGTGATAAACTAACAAAATCTTTTTTTGGGTTTTCGTCATCAGATGATCGAGTGATGAGTTATGCTGTGCACCCCAAAACTGCTTTTTTTTGAGGTGTCTACGAAAATGTGCTGTCAGTGGTTCAATAATCGATATTTTTGGATCAAAATTTCAGAGAATACTTTTGAATAATTAAATTATTATGTACTTTGTTCAGAAATAAATTTATATTTACCGTATTTTAAAAAAACAACTTAAAAATATTTAATGGGAAGCGGGGTTTCGCGGTGTCAGATGGCATCCTCTTCAGGTGCTGTCATTTACCATCCGCCATCAGACAGCACGACCACGGTAAGGCTTATTGATGGATTAAGCTCGTTGTACTTCAACTGGTTTGTATAAATATTTCTATCCGCGAAGTATAACGACTGTCAATTTGTTTTTCGTATATCTGCCTACGTCGCTATTCTATATTAGTTATTTAGCATTAAATTAATGATGAACCAGCATAAAATCTGGAATCTAAGAACCTCCACTAATGTGCAATAATAGTGTTAGTGACTTGCTAACCAAAAAGTATACTAGTAGGCGAAGTTGCCGACTAGACTAGGAGGTTTTAACCTATGCTAAATAACTAATTTAAAAATATGCTCAAAATATGTAAAATTAACCATACTCTCCCCCTTAAGAGACTATTCGCAATACCTTTGTAAGTTTAAGCCAATCGGGACCACCCGGATGTCGATCAACAAAATCTGTTAAATCATAAATGGAGTCATGAATACGCCAGAGTCCTTCAGCATTGTCATCTTTTCTTTTTCCTTCAAGCCAACTGGAATTGTAATTTCACAAAAAAAAATGGCATATAGACTAGAGTAGGTATCCTGTATCGCTTTGCAATAAGTGTACCTAGGACAAGGTTCTTAAAATCGACTTACTTAGTCACAAAATATTACTAATTGATAGCTTTGATTTTTTGAAGCTGAGCCCCAAAGCATTTGGCATTGTCTATGAAGATTTGAAGGAATTGGACATATTTTCAGTATTTAATTTGCTGTGAGATAGTGTTTTATGCGATACTTCTACAATGCAACTAAAATGTAACCGTTACCACGATTTCCCAATTAATATATGTAGCAACTAGCCATAAAAATAAATTTAATAAGTAATTGTACAGCAAGCTGTGATTTCAATAAAATAGCGACCGATATGAGCAATCTGACCTACCGGTCTATTTTGCTTCGTTCCCTGCTATAACTTGAACAATTTTAAAATATTCCGCGGTGCAGAAATTTTCCATTCTTTTGCGGCTAGAAAGCCTTCAGTGGCTTGCTAGGAGGCTCGTCATGAACAGTATATCCTGCTTTGCAAAGTTTAGGATTTGATCTAACCTTGATTCTCCGAGAAGGATTAAAAGCTTGGATTGTCTAGGACCCGATTTATACGTCCAGTAATCTTTCATTTTTAATTAATCCTATTTGAAAGACTAGAGACTAAATGATCCTTGGCTTTGCCACAGATTGATTCTGGGCCTATAAAGATACTCTCCGCTAGAATTTTGCAAGGTGACCAGCCTTTTCATGTCCTTCATTTTCCATGTCTCCTAGTATTCAAATCAGAGTGACATCATAACTCTTTGCCAGAGATGTAATTTTGATGGTATTCGCTGGTTTGTTTCGAATAATATTGTGAAAATTTGAATTTTTTATCGCCGCCTAGCTTTCGGATAGTATAAATATTCTTTTTCCATTTCCATCTAAACATATGGCTCAACGTGTGAATAGCCGTCTGATAGACAGCATACACTCAAAGACTGTTTGATCACTAATATCCATGCCCAACAGCGATCATGTCTTATCTTACACATTTTCCCGCATTATCGATTCACACTACGATAAGATAGTTCATCATTAAATGTAATATCCTGAAAACTGATTTACAAAGCGTGAGTATGAGGGCGGTAGCCGCGGAAGATTCTGTTTCACACGTGGTTTTATTCTTGCTCATTTTTGGTATTGCTAAAATTGCGTACATCAAGCGATGGGCTACGAGTTAAGAAAGGTTAGAGAATATGATATTGGACATTTTGGAAACTTTTCCATCGTTTAGTATGTACGATAAGCAAACCAATATCAGAGAATTAAAGTAGATTATATTTAAATAAACTATACGCGGCCGCAACAAAATGCATTATGATACCAAATCACTGACAACTTGTCTACACTTTTTTCGAGCGATTTGTAAGCAACACTGAAATCTTTCTAAGTAGGATAACGATCAACTGTATTTGTATTGAAGTGAGGCATTGCATATTTTTTAAAATTACCCTTAGATTATTCCCGGCATCCATTCGTCACTTATGAATATTTTAGAACATTATCACCAATTTAAACCAGCTAAAATCTTATTTTGATAGGTTTCATTGATATAAGCTTTAAAAAAATCGTGGTGGTGATCTAATTTCTAAATTCTCACCATAAGTACGAAAAAAAAATCTAAAATTGATTTACCTTTGCGTTGTGACAAATGCACTATTCCGATAGCTAGGAAACTTATTTGATATTCGTGAAGTTTTCCAGGTCATTTTCATTCACTTTTCTATATCAATGGTTCTAGTTCTTAAAGTTAAAACCAAAAGGCTATAAATTTAGAGTTTCGAAACCCAAATTCACGACTTTTATGATCAGATTAATGTAAATTTAAATGTTGCCTAAGTTGCGAGCTTAAAAACGAACTGATTAAACAGAACGAATTCAGAACTCAAGCTGACGTTATGGAGTAATGCAAAATCGGTATCTCTAATTATATATAAACTTTTTACACAATACTAAGGTTATCATTTCATATAAATGTTTACTAAACAAAATCTGCGCATCAGGCAGAGAAATAAACAAATCAGTTTTGAACTCAAAATTTTATGATAAGGATTTTTACGTTCATAGTAGGGGAATGAAATTAAAATATTCAGCTGGCGAAACTCTCCTCTTTATTATGATTAACTTTAAATTATGAGAGTTAAAGATCAAAATTCCAATAGTGACGGGAAAAGAAAAATTATTTACAGATGTAAGATGGTTTTTTGACACGCAGATGGCAGAAGTTCAAAGCAACAATTATCAGAGCAGCCTGTGTGCATCAGAGAAGGGACGGCACGGTAAAAAATCCAATGTTAAGCCAACGTAAGCAATAGCTTTTTATACCAAGAGCCTAATATACAATTCACGTTAAGGATAACAAGTTGTGCGCAGTTCAAAAGATTCATAATAAACTGATAGAGAAAAGTCCTGTTTATCAAATTCTTAAAGATTATTATAGATTGTTGGCAAAAGTAATAAGTAAATTGTTTTTTGTAAACTTAAACAGTTGAGAAAACCATTTTTTTGAAATCAGCTTTTTTGTCTTGTTCTAGAGCCTTCGCTGGTCAGTTATAATACAGCGGTCAACACCACAGAAAATTGAAAACAATTCATTTTCAAACACAATTTTTGCATTTTCATTATTGTTTACTATCAGCTTCAATCAATACCAGCAAAACAGTGAATTTTTAACAGCTGAAAAATTCTGAATTTTCTCCCATGTTTAGCGCTTCGAACGATTGCTTGATATTTTTATTATTCTTTTCCATTAAAACGCTATAGTTTTTAATTTTTTCCATATGTATATTTCGGGAGTAAGTTGCTCCCTTCTTCAGTGGTGATTATTTTCTAGGAATACAAGGCCCTTGTTTGGAATTTTATAATGTTAACATTAAGTTTCTACCTGGTTCTAATTATATCTCCTTTTATAAAATTATCCCTAGTCTGTTTGCTTGTACTAAGGCCTTATGCCTATAATTAAGTGTAAACCTTATTTAATTAAATCTAATAGATTGGAGTGACCATTTCCAATGTCTTCGTTGAGCCTCGTTTCTGCTGGCTGCCTCATAATCTACAATGTTTCTAGGGTATCTAGCAACTTACTCCCGAAATATATATATGGAAAAAATTAAAAACTATTGCGTTTTAATGGAAAAGAATAATAAAAAAAACAAGCAATAGCTGAAAAATGTTATGCTGTTTATTACTACTTGCATGGAGATTCGTTGTGCAATTAACAAAATCTCGCTAATCTACTACGTCAAAGAGCCTTCACATAAGTGATAATTATATTACAGATTTTTTCTATCTGATTAGGAGCATGTGCAGAGCACAAATTTATTTTGCAGGAGGATCTGTTTATTTGCAATTTAAAACGTTTTTTTAATAGATCGAAGAAGCGCTCACCACTGATAGCATGGCTAATATATTATTATAGCTAAACATAAAATATTTTGCACCAGTGTGACCGATTTTATTTAAACTTTCGTCTTTCATAAGATTAAATTGTTCACTAGCTTTGCGATTAATGATAGAAAACCAATTTTTGTACTGAATACATTTTCAAAAACAAATTGAACAACACACAACTAAAAATTTCAAGATACTTTTACCATGAATACCCTTTTTTTAGCTTTCTTTGACTGAATTTTATAAATATTAAAAATATTAAACACAATAATAATTATGAAAATACTACTGTACTACTGTAAATAATAATAATGTAACTCTAATAAAAGTTATTGGAATTACGTAAGTGGGGAAGTACCTTTAGACACTTTTTAAAATCGATTTTTTTAATTGTTTTAATCGATAGATATATCGCCTAAGAATATCATGTCAAAGTTTCAAAAGCTAATTCTCAAAATTGTGGAAGAGATGCATCCCGGAAGTGCCTGGCGCCGAGCTTTTTTCTCCTGACCACAAACTTTAAACGGCCTTTTCTCAAAACCATGTTTTTAAAGTTGCGTAAGTGATAATAAAAAAAAACTAGTGAATCGATTTTCATCATCTAGCATTCATTTTAAAGAGCATAAAAACTGTTCTATATAGACTAAAGATTAAAAAAAACAAATTATTTTGGGACTATTTTTGACTGAAAGTACAACGAAATTTTTCGTCAAAATCGTAATTTTTTTTGAGCCTGTTTTGAAGGGTTAATTTTCGAATTTCGCAAATATCTATCTATCTACTAAAAAAAACCTCTGGAGTAAGAAAATGTTTGGTTTGTTGATTTCAGATGAAAATTGCAGCCAGCATCGCTCACGCAATTTACGACTTCAGCGACGACATGGCTTTCAAGATCCTTGAAAAATTTGTTAAGTGAAAGTACTTTTGTAGAAGGTTTTTTTTTCAACCTCAAACATCGCCTAAAATAAATATTATACTAATTTAATAAGAACTGTTTTCATTTCCCCACAAATCAGTTGCAAAAAAGACCTTTTTTCGGCCTCTAAAGGTACTTCCCCCTTAATATTAAGCGTAACATCTACGGGAGCGTCCATTGATTACGTAAGGATTTTGGTGGATGAGGTGTTAATTGAATATTCACGCGGATCAATCGGAGGAGGGACAGGTTACAAAGCCTTTTCTATGTTATTTGTTATTTTCATATCGATGCTTGAAGGACAAAATAGCGCTGGCAAAAATGTATGCAGGATAAGTGGAGTACCTGTAGGGATTAGAACGAATAATGACTTAGGGAATGTATCAATTAAGCCGATTAAATTTTGCGTTTAAAGTGTTACTCGTTAGGGATTAAAATAGAAACGCAGAACTTAGGGAATTAGTTAAACATTGAAGAAGTTTTGGTGTGCCAGACGAAATGTACATCTGATTTGATAGTTTAAATAAACGGTTTTAAACGGAAATTTTGAAAAACAGGGTTTTGAATTTAACTTAAGTTTTTGTTATTACGCACACTGAAAAAATTTTTTTATGAAAAAACCCTAATTTTCTACAATTTTTTTTTTAAATTGAAAAATTGGCTTAAACGATGTTTTTAAAAATATAAAAACATCACAAAAATATTAGTTATTTATCATAGGTTAGAACCTCCTAGTCTAGTCGACAATTTCGCCTTCTAGTGTGCTTTTTGGTTAGCAAGTCACTAACACTATTGTTGCACATTGGTGGAGGTTCTTATGTTCCAGATTTTTAATATAATTAATATAGAATAGCGACGTAGGCAGATATACGAAAAACAAAATTGACAGTCGTTATACTTCGCGGATAGAAATAATTATACAAACCAGTTGAAGTACAACGAGCTTAATCCATCAACAAACCTAACCGTGGTCGTGCTGTCTCGTGGCGGATGGTAAATGACAGCACCTGAAGAGGATGTCATCCGACACCCCGAAACCACGCTTACCATTAAATCACAAAAATGTTAATATACGTCGATTGACACCTTAATGATGCAAATATTATATTTGAATTGCGAGATATAGTGAATGACATAAATGACCTTAAAGGTCATGATGAATTTTAAAGATTTTTTATTTTTAATTTAATTTTTTTTTGTGAACATGAAAAAAACTTTTGTCTTTTGCAAATCAGCTTGAAAATTTATTGTTTGTGAAAAACCCTAATTTTTTAAACTTTTTAAATAATTAAAAAACGGCTTCAAAAATTTTTCTAAAAATTTCATAGGATCACAAAAATGCTAATACGCGTTGATTGACACCTTCACTCGAAATCTCCATTTGACAAAATAATCTAAAAACAGTTAACATTTCTCGTAAATTACCAAAGTTTCTTAATTTTTTAATTTTCTTCAAACAAAGTTTTTTAATAAGTAAAGCAAATAATAGGAATAGAATAATACCCAACTGTATGAAAAATTAAACATTTATTTAGCAACTTTCCATAGTTTTTAAATGGTCGCGACTCTTGAAATATTGCCCTATTATGTCTTTAACATATCAATAAATGTATGTTTACCATATTTTCAAAAATAGCTCTTAAAATGTGTTTAAAGTATTTAAAATTAATCCTACCTCCCCTTGATAAACCATAAATTACCTAAATGTTTTTATGTTCACTGTTTTTCGTTATTTTGAATTTCTTCGAGCTAAAGGCGCACTATTTTCCATGGATGTTTTAATAATTGGATTCCTAACGTCCTTTTGGATCGTTTGGTGTTCGTCGTTACCTTTGAGCATTAACTGATTGCTTCTCGATTTCGTAGTGGCTGTTGCTGTTGGTTTTGGCGCCAGCCTTATCTAACAAATCTTACCTATGATTGACTTATTTCCCAACAATAATATATTATTTCTTTCATCTTTAATTTTACTTCGTATGGTCGATTTCATTCATACAATTTTCATTAAAAATTCATCAAAATCTTGGTTCTACTGTATGTATGACTTTTGTGGAGTTGTTTCAAGTTATCACAGATAGTCCTTGTAATATTCGTTGACTATTTGAAATTAAAGACTATTGTATGTCCAGTATTTAATACATCTTTATTGTTTCTTCCTAACCTTCATCCTTCTTTTCTGTCAGTGTGGTATCACCACCATTGATGGGTGCGTTCAAAAACTACCTGAATATATCTTGATAGCAGTGACATCTGGTGGTGTTATAATATTATTACACGCTTTTTTCTTTTAACAGAGATTTCATTGACATTTTCAATTGACTTATGTTTGATTAAATATTCTAAAATAATTGGACTGCAATGGTTGTTACATTAACTACGGCCAACCATATCTTTGAGGTGGTCTACTGACCCTACCACTACGAGTTCTCCTAACATCTGGTTCGTTTACAATCACCGGTACAGGTGTTTCTGGATCTCTTACCGACTCTGTTTCTGACTCCGAATTACCAGCGGTTTGATATTCATCTGCTGATGCATTACTATCATTCAATTCTGGTAGATCCGGTTCATCCACATTACAATCAATTCTTTCATTGCCACTGTTAACATTTTCTTGTACGTTGCGCCCACGTGGCGTTACAATTTCAATTGGTTTCAATTTATCAGGACTTGCCACATTAAATCTAACATTATCTTCACATAATACCTCTCCCCCATTCACCTCGTTGTTTTTAGTCTTGGCAATGAACCGTCGGTTTCGTCTAAAATGATTCTCAAAATTATCCCTGATAATATATGATCGATTGTTAACATTACTCACAATGGTTCCGTAGTTCCACTCCCTTCCGTTTTTCTTAAAAATAATGAGATCACCTACATTTAACACTGGCAGTGCTTTTGCATTCCGGTCATAATAATACTTTTGCTTTTTACGCTTTTCTTTAATTTTATTTTTAACCGTTTCTTCACTTAAGTTGTTTCGATACAACAATGAATCCGAAATTGGCATTCCCGTCTTGACCACCCGACCAAAAAACAGCTGGACTGGTGTCAATCGCATACTTGCCACAGGGGTTGTGTTATATTCCAAAATTCGATATTGATACCTTTCCGTGTCTCTCTCTTCAACACAACGTTTCAAAATATTTTTAGCAATCGCAACACCCTTCTCGGCTAAACCATTGCTTTGTGGGTACCGAGGGCTTGAAAATTTCATGACAATATTATAATCGTTTGCGAATTTTCCAAATTCACGCGAGTTAAATGGAATGTTATCCGCTTTAATTACCGTTGGGTATCCCAGTTTGTCAAAATTAACCTCTAACTTCGCGATGATCTGACGCGCTGTTTTGTCTTTTAAATGTTCCACAATTATAAAACCCGAATACGCATCAATCACAGACAAGAAATCCTGTCCCGTATACTCGAACACATCCATTGACACTATATGAAATGGATACTTCGGTAGCTCTTCTTGAACCAGCTCCTCTTTTTGATTGTTACGCGTGAACTTTTCACAAATGGCACAAGATGTAACCATTTCTTTTATCTGACCGTTCATGTTTGGCCAGTAATAATGCATTCTTGCACGTGCTAGTGTTTTCTCGATTCCCAAATGTGGTGCATGCAACCACTTACTAAGTTTTCCTTGTAATTCTTTTGGAATAACTAGTCGATGATCACGAAATAGCAAGCCATTCTCAAAATGAAGCTCATTTTTGAATTTGTGGAATACCCGGCTTAAATCATCCAGTAGATGGTAATTTGGCCAACCCTTCTCAACATATTGACAAATTCGTAACAAATTTTCATCACGTTCAATGATTGAACGATACAAATCATAATTTTCTTCCGATAAACACGCTGCTTTAGTTACTGTATGTATTATCCCCGTTAAATCCGTGTCTTCATGACATTCTGATAATTGGGCCCGTGACAGGCAGTCAGCTACGAGCATTTCTTTGCCCGGTTTGTCAACAACAGTCATCTTTGGATATTTCAAAAGTGCCATGAGCATTCGCTGAAGCCGCATTGTCACATCATCAATATCCCGCTTGACTAGTGTTTCCAACGGTTTGTGATCACTTTCCACCGTAAATTGACGCCCATACAAGAAATAATGAAATCGCTGACATGCGAAAACAATTGCCAATAACTCTTTTTCGATTTGAGCCCACTTTTGTTCACTCTTGCTTAACGTCCGAGACGCATATGCTACTGGGTGTCCATTCTGAATGATTACGCAACCCAATCCATCTTGGGACGCATCCGTTTGCACAATGACTGGCAATTTCGGATCATAAATCGCCAATACCGGCTCCGATGTTACGACATTACGCAATTCCCTGAATTCCCGATCATGATTTTCCTTCCATTCGAATTTCACATTGTTTCGCGTGAGATCCCGCAAATGCGCCGATTGCTTTGACAAATTCGGAATAAATTTCGCTAAATATTTCAAAATACCCAAGAATCTTGACACAGCCGCTTTATCCTCCGGCGTTTTCATCTTTAAAATCGCGTCCCGATACTTTAAATTTGCTTTAAATTTTCCATCAAATAAAATATGACCCATAAATTTAACTTCGTGTTTCCGATACTGAATTTTATCCGGGTTAAATTTAATATTGTATTTACGTGCTCTTTCCATTACTTTATCCATTATCCGATCGTGTTCGTCTTCCGTTTCCGCGCAAATAGCAACATCATCGAAATAAATTATTACTCCTTCAATATCTCCTAACATTTTAACCATTTCTCGTTGAAACAATTCCGGTACAAAATTAAGCCCAAATGGCACACGCCTGAATTTATATCGACCAAAGGGAGTCATAAATGTTGTTAGATCAGAGCTCACATCGTCCAATTCCATTTGCCAATAGCCACTTTTCAAATCTAAAACCGAAAAAACGCGCATATTTGCCAGCCCAGACGTTAAATCATCTATCGTTGGAATCAAAAAATGCTCTCGCTTGATGCATTCATTGAGTGGTTTTGGGTCTAAACAAATACGAAGTTCACTCGAGTTAGGCTTTTCAACTATTTGCAAATTATTAACCCAGTCCGTTGGGTAATCAACAGGTGAAATGATTCCATCCTGTACCATCTGTACTAATTGTAACTTTAATCGCTCCAACAACGAATTTGGTATCCGTTTTTTATAATGAAGGACTGGCTTTGAGTTTTCTTTCATATTTATTGTGAATGTTCCCGGAAATTTACCCAAACCTTCAAAGACGTCACGATTGCTTTTTAAAAATTCCTCCCGTGTTTGTGACAAACATGCAACATAATTTACATCCGTTCGTTTAACTAATCCAAATCGTTCGCTTGATTCAAGACCCAGTATCGGTTCACACACATCATCGACAACAATAAAGCGAGAGACATGTTCATTTTTTAAGTTAGTATCAATGCATTTTAGTTTAACCGTACCATAAACATTAACATTGTTTCCATTATAATCAAAGACCGAATAATTTTCATTTTCATTTTCCAATTGAACCCCCAACTTCTTGAATATTTTGGCCGGAATGCAGTCCACATCAGATCCAGTATCTAACTTAAACCTAACTAACTGATTTCCCACTTGAAACTCCTTATACCACCGCTTCGTGTGGTTGGGCACGTTACTTGAATTTATTCTGTTTTACCCCAGCTGATTGAGTGTTGTTGCTGTTTTACATTTTGATTGTTTTCCGCTTTTGATCCACTGTTGTCCGTTTGCTTGCTCTTCGATTTACAAAAACGCTGGAAATGACCCTTACGCCCACATGACCGGCAATTGATATCCTTGGCTTTACACGATTGTAAATGATTTGCATTGAAATCATTACCACAATTGTAACAACGACGAGTTACAACATCAATTGTTTGTTTTGGCTGTTCAGCCACGCTGTCGATACTTGATTGGTTATTTATGTTCAACCTAACCCTATTTTCCTTCGCAGCTTCGTATGTTTTACACATTTCAATTACTTTGTTTAATGGCTCCTCCTTGCCATCCAACAGCTTCAATTGCAATTTTCTATCTTCCACTCCAATGATAATTCGATCTTTTAACATGCGTTCTTCATATTTCAATTCTTTTCCGCACTCACATTTGCTCTTGAAATCGCAAAACTGAACTTGCTTGCGAAGTTCAGTTTCAAACGCAGCAAACGGTTGCTTTTCCTTTTGCAAAATGTTGTTGAATTTGAAGGATTCCATAGTTGTGTTTTTCTTTGGACTCCAATATTCCTCAAACGCCTTCAGAACATCATTTAATGTGCGCTGGTTGACTACTGCGACAGAAGCATGTTCACCCTCGGCTGGTGCAACTACAATATTCTCTCCAAGAATACCATTTTCCGTTCCATCATTTGGAAACAATGTATTATAAATTTCTCGCGCTTGACGGCCAATTAACCACAGACATGTTGCAATTTTTGTTGACTCCGTTCCATTTGCTTTACCTGTTGCTCGCATATACATTAAAAACTCACTTTTCCATGCGTGCCATTCCTTTGCCACGTTTGTGCAATCCAATTCTTTTGGTAAACGATCGTTCGCCATTATTATTCCTCAGTATTTCACCACTTATACGCTGAACTCCTTTGTTCGGTACCGAACACGATTTGATTTCCAAAATTAACTTCTGACACCATGTAATATTCGTTGACTATTTGAAATTAAAGACTATTGTATGTCCAGTATTTAATACATCTTTATTGTTTCTTCCTAACCTTCATCCTTCTTTTCTGTCAGTGTGGTATCACCACCATTGATGGGTGCGTTCAAAAACTACCTGAATATATCTTGATAGCAGTGACATCTGGTGGTGTTATAATATTATTACAGTCCTTAATGGTGAGTGGCCAATGTTCCTTGGGGTAATATTTTCGACTTGCGATAAAATTACTTAGGTCTCTCGTTTTTGAACTCATTCGGTCGCACTGCGTGACGAATGTAGCATACTTGCTAGTAATTTATGTTTTTATCCGATTTTCGCATAAAATCAAAAATTGACGTGAAAAACTTGAATACCGAAAAAATCCCAAGCGCTACTTAATTTATTTTTAAACTTGTTTCACTTTTAATACATCTGAGAACCCAAAAATTAGAAATTGAAGTAAACACGAAAATTTTGCAAAAATAGAATTATATTAAGTAGTAAGTAATTTTTGCCAGTACACCAGTTTCAAAAACCAAAAAACAATAGCATTATCTGAACAATCACAAAAACACCTGCAAGGTTATCACATTTACTTAATGAACGAAGGCTTAAATGCATGTTAATGTGCCGAAATGAACTTCTCCTTGGGTCCCGTTGTTGTAATTCTGCCCAAATATCCCGGAGGATTGCGATTAGGCGTAGTTCTTGCCAACTGTCGGAATTGACCAACAATATGTTGTATCCAACTGCACTCCCTGGACTCTCCTTCAAAATCAGCCATGGTTTCATAGAGAATAGGATATAAATTGGGCAGCACTCCGTGATCCAATGTTGGAAACAAATGATGTAAGATATGATCACCGAAATGTGTTAACACCAAAAATTGTGATCCCTTAACATCCTTCCGGTCAATGATTGTATCGACTTGATACAAGCCCCAATCGCGATTGTCACGCATAGCATCCCCATCGTGGACAATATCAGGATGATGATGGGCTGCATTCAAGCCAATCAATCCGAATGTGAAACCCGAACTTAGTAGAACTATTAGCCAAATCTTTAAGATACTCCCCAAAGCGACAGTTGTTGTTAGATACATTGCTGCTGGTATGGTGAATGGTATTAAGTCATCCAATGTGAGCAAATTCACACCTTTTATGATGCCGGCGACAAGTCTGTAAGTAAATAAATTACAATAGTTTCTAATTACAATTCACACAAAGCCAAAGTGAAAGATAGTTTAATGAGTTCGTCGGAAGATCATAGAAGAGTTTCAATAGATTTTGCCAAAATTGGCCAGTGTAATGTTTTGAATAAATAAACGCTGAAAATCTGACGCAAAAAAACACTTAAGACATCATAGTTGAGCGACCAAATTAATTAAACAGCTAAATTCAAATGTCCATAAATATTTGAATCATTCTCAACATAATGATGACGAATATTATGTAAATCCATACTTATTAGGAATAAATCGTGAGGGAAATTCACTTACCTAGCAAGAAATTGGACAACAGGTATCACAGCATATATAATCGGACTATATAGCCACGATATGTATCTCTGAAAGAAATTCTTAAGATGAGAGTTTGGAATCCAACATAAAAATGGCTCGAAGAGCGACAACTCTAAATCGTGATACGAATTAGGGTACATATGATGCGACATAGCATGCGAAATCCTCCATTCTCGATACGACATCATCGACAAATTGAATATGTACATTCGCCAGTTATCCTTGCGATGGAAATAGTTGTGTGAAACAATCACAGTCCATGTGACAAAAAGTCCTGTAATCAATGCCAAGAATATGCTTTGAAACGCTCCGCTGATAATACATAGAACGTACGAAGTGATGAGTAAGGCCAAATGAATTCTCTAAAATTTTAAAAATTGATTTATATTTATATATTTAAATTTCTTAAAGAAAAGACTCACATCTGATTTTCGTGAAGGCTGCTTCTGATCCACGGTTTTTAATTTGTCTCTCACTCGTCTTTTGAGGGTTTTATAAAAGCCATCATCCTTTAACGTTAATGTTATGTTCCTTGCTTGTTTGGCATCACGAACTTTATATTTGCCGATTATTTGTTCTGGTAGCTCGGAAATATGATGAGCTTCAAAAAGTTCGGTAATATCCGTTCCCTAAAATGGCGAATCCAATTATCTTCACAAAAAAATTAAGACGATTTGATTTTAGCTCTATTATTTTCAAATGATTGATTCGAGAATTGTGAATGAATTCACAGAGTGCGCTAGTGGATTTAGCCACCGCATCAGTTAAAAAATTTGGTAGTATTTAAGACAAGTTTCAACATACTTACTTACCTTAGTGAAGGCTAACCAATCCGAACCACCAGGATGATGCCTGACAAAATCAGTAAAGTCATAAATGCAGTCGTGAATTCGCCATAATCCTTCAGCATTATCATCGTTTTGTTTTCCCAAAAGCCATCTTAGAAAGTAGAAATGTAGTGGATGCACATCAGAAAAATTAATTAAGATAAATATTCTGAAGTATTTGAAGATATGAAAAATATTGAAAGGATGTGTGTAGCGCAGGATGTTCTTGAGTGCCTTATACTTTTTTGTTAGAAAATACAATTTCCAGGGGAATTTTGTAACATAAGTTAAAGACATTTTCCAGATAATTTTCATTAGTCTTGCTTTGGATAACATGACCTCGAAAGAAAATGAAATATTTTCGTCTTCTGTTTTTTTTTAATATTCAGCGTTAATTTAAGAAAATGAACGCTGAATATGAAAGAAAGACGAAAATATTCAATCATAATCAGGAGATTACATTAAAAACTTTACAAAAATTACTTTACTGGAAAAATTATCTTTTTATGTTTATCTTTCTTACACACATTTTCACGAAATCGGGGCAGATGGTTATCAAATCTAATTTAGATATTTAAAATCTACATATGAATTTATTTAGCTGTGAATTCTTCTGAGGACTTTATTGTGAAATTACATGCTTTTCGCAAGTTTTGATTAAATAAAATTTCAACTTAAATATAGCGATAGTATTGAACTAGGTTGAAAGTATCTAGGCATGATCATCGTTCTTAAGGAATCAATCATTTTTCTTTGCATTGAACACACCAACGACTTTTTGAAGCATTTATATATGATTCGCTCAAACTTATATCTTATAAATCAGTTATGTTATAAATGTGAAAGATTCACATCTAATTCTATGTTTGATATCACCTGTGACCATACATACTTTAAATTCTTCATATTTTTTTACATATCTATCATCAGAAATTGCTTTTTTTTCCATTGAATTGAATACCACCTTAAGGAGGAAAATACATGTAAATTTTTTAAAAAAATGCTAATTTCAGATTAAGTTAAAATATATATATTGTTTATTCAGAAAATTTTAAATATGATATCCTTAAAGTACATGTCTCAAAGTACTTGAAAATATTTTTTTAATAATTTTTCAACGCAAAATGGCGGCGATGCAAGCGAATGAAAAAATCACCTCAAAAAATGTCTCGTACAACTTAACGCCTTTTCCGGCAAACCTTCAACATTCAGAGGAAGTATATGCTAATGAGATGTATAATTGATAGTTTAACTAATAAAATTTATAAAAAAAATGTAATTTTTACATTAATTTTAGATTAAGCAAAAAAATCGATTAGTTTTCAAAAAAGTCGCGTTTTAAACATTAATAAACAAATAATTTCTCTGAAATTGCAAAAACATGTAGGTTCAACTATTACATAAGACTCTTTTGTAGATGTGGTATATATTTGAGCCGGATCGGTTCATTATTTTTTGAGATATTTTGTACAGAAGTTAAAAAAGTACAAATTTGAGAAAAACGCGTTTAAAGTAAGTTTACGGTAGATAAAAATCATTGATTATTACTTTTTGTTATAACTTACTCATTATTCAGTGATTGCAGGTCCTATTCCCTTAGAATTTCAGATTTATAAGAATATGGTAGGGATACACAATTAGAGAACCGCCCATAGCGCCGAAGAGAAGATAGGCAGGGACGCGCGGCAGGTGTGCTCGACCGGCTGGGGAACGCTGGGCTGCATATAATAGAATATAACTCGAGAACTAATACGAATATCACTTCAAAACTTTTTTTGGCGTATTTTTAGAGCATTAGAAATATTTTAATTGAATAAAAAATCGTGTTTTTTTGAGCAGTTACATGTATTTCCCCCTTAAGGAAATATTTAGAGCTAGCCCACAAAGCGCGCAAGCTAAAACATAAGCCTATAGATTATGCTGAAGCTAACGTCCTTAATTCAGCTTGTATTATTTAGTATACTAAAATCAATCTAAGTTTTTTAAATTCAACGAAAAATTCATTGATTTTACTTTTGCAGGTGGTGTGGACCATTGTGTGGGGCTGTTGGTCCCAAAGGTGATAAAGTAAATCAATTTATATTCAATGTCTGCTGATGAGGGTCTCAATATTATGCTTCGTCATGTGTTGCACTGTTGCCTGTTAAATATTTATTTGCTTGTCACTGAATGAGTCTATGTTAGGCATTGCTTACATATATATTCAAAGTTTGTGAATTTAAAAAGATATTGAAGATTTGTTTCTTGCAACTTACGAATAGCATTATTCGACAGCTATGTAAAGTGTTTTCAATAATTTCAATGGCTTTTGAAAGAATAATTTTCACGAATAACATTACTGCTAATATTTCAAAGTTTTTATAATTCTTAAATCGGACACACACATCCGATTTCAAGCCCGATTCTTATCGATTTTCGCCAGTATAAAGTTGGCTAAAGTACAACTTCGCCATTCTTACATGCTCATGGCAAATTTAGTAATACCATAGACATTTAATTAGTTCTATCGTACATAGGCAATCATATCCCGAACAGGGTTTTTCAGGCATTGGAAACTACGCCGGACGATCTGCGATTTACAATGAACGGCCGTTCAACTGCTCCAATTGACTGGCCAACAATTGGCGAGGCAATAATGCTATTAGATAAGAAAATTTGCTGGCAAAAAATTCAACGGTCTTTATGCAAAGACTCCATGTTTAGACTTAGTATGAATTTTTAGTAGGAATATGCATGCATGTGTAAACCCAAAAAGTAGACCTTCGAACAAGGTAGTACAAATTTTGCAGCAATAGTCCATTGCTGGGTAATTTCAGCAAGAAAGTTGCTGATCCATTGACATAAAAACTCAGCCCGGGATGCAGCGTTACAAAAGAAAAAGTTATTTATGAAACTTATTTTTACTTCTTTCTTTTGAAAAGAAGACGAAAACTCAATCTCTCAATATCTTCGTTTCTAATAAAAGTGTTGGTGTGACGAGCATATGCAAAATATAGTTACCAACACACCTGGCGGCGGTAACCAAAAAGTTTTAAATAACAAATGGCCCGAAAAAAGGAATCATTGTTCGGAATTACAAGCTCCTGTTTGGACCTTTTAACGAAAAAAATGTTGAATATTCTTTTGAGACAGGTTACTTTTTCGTATTCCATTATATATGGGAAGATTCCATCGTCCTTGAAATTTTTCTACCCTGGGTAATTGCATACTATGTAGATAATTCAACACAGTTTCAAATAGACACAACAACAAAAATGAACCTGCATCCGCAAACACTTAATAAAGTACTTTCTGGGCGCCGACAGTAACGCTTGAATATCATTTGAGGTTCTAAACAAACAGAAGAACGGGAAATATTCTTTTCACTTTCAGGAAGATAATCTACTCGTCTGAAACATCCAAAAAATCTAATTAACATTAAAATAAAATACAACTCTTAAAGCATAAGATGACATAACATTACTTTTTCCTTTAAGAAGTTCCCAAAAAACAAACAAGCAACTCTTGAAGCGCTAAAATAATCGTAACTTGTGCCTTATTCGGGAACTTCACCCTTTAACATCCGACTTCAATGCCGAATAAACCAGCACTCCAAAACTCACCCTACGCGTCTGGTTGGTTTCTATTTACAGCGTGTACTTCGCCCTTCCTCCAAGAATGACAAGGTTATGCTATCAAATCATTCGCTTATCAAAGTGCCGCAGCTTTGTCTCATCTCGTTTGATGCGAACAAATACATAGCTACATTTCCATAGCAATGAACACGACGTTTGGAAAATCAGGACTATATTTTGGGGTCATCGCTGAATGGAATTTGGGTAAAATTGAGAAATTGACAAAAAATACACCGCTACGCTGTACCCTATTATAAAGTAAACACTTTTTAATGATGTTGCGAAGGCACTGCAAAGAAATCTGTATTAGTACGAATCCTATCGTGAGAAAGAAGAACTTATACAGAACGAATTGAATCAGAATGTACGCCCGAATTAAGATGGTGGCGAATTTTAATATTAATTTTTTTAAAAACTATTTGCTGTTACTGCGCCTTCTAAGTTAGTGTGTCATGTATCACTTTAATTGTTTTATCTATGCTCTTGGTCATTATATTTTCTTCGTCTTCTTATGCTAGTTTTGGGTTTCTGCTTAAAAAATAATCTGAAATTATTTTCTGGCTGAGTAAATCCATATTTTTAACTTCCCAGTATATGGGAAGTTCTTGTAATCGCCTCGAAAATCGAAATTGAAATTTTCAACATTTCTTTACGTTTTGAGGTCTATAGAGTATATATAAAGTGTTTTTAGAAAGGGAGACGTATGTGTGTGTGTGGGTGTGTACGTACGTACGTACGTACGTTCGTGGACACTTTTTTCTACGAGCATAACTCACGTAAACAAAGTCGTATCGACTTCATTAAGGTGTCAATCGAAGCGTCTTTGCAATTTTAAGAGCTGATTAGTTTTTGGGATACTCCGGTCGGGGGGGTTTGTTGTTTTGCCCGTATGAAGGTCATTTCTGTCATGCTTTATATCTCGCGAATCAAACATACGATTTGCATAGTTAAGGTGTCAATCGACGCGTAATGACATTTACGTGATTCTATCAAATTTTTTAAAAAAAATTTGGAGCCGTTTTTTAATTTAAGAAAAAAAAGTGCAAAAAATTAGGTTTTTTTTAATAAACCTAATAATAAGCCTAATAATAAGCCTGGTTTACGAAAGACAGTATTCAATTTTTATAAAATTTATATACTTCAAGCAATGTTTGAAAAAACATCATCAAAATTTTTCTCATGATAGCAAGAAACATTAAATAAAAAATGAAAAATCATTAACAGTCATCATGATCTTCACGGTCATTTCTTCCATTCACTATATCTCACGAACCAGATATAATATTTGCATCATTAAGGAATCAATCGACGTGTTTCAACCTGTTTTTGATTATTTTAACATTATAAAAATCCGTTTTAGCGGTTGTTTTGATTTAATAGAAGAAAATGAGAAAATTTAGGGTTTTTTTAATAAAAAATATTTTTTAAACCTGATTTGCACAACACAGTAATAAATGTTTATAAAATTTATACATTCCTATCAGTTTTTGAAGAGAAAGTAGCAAAACTTTTTTCATGACTCTGAAAAAAATTCAATTAAAAATGAAAGAAACATTAAAAGTTACCATATAAAAAGGGTTCTTCCGAATGATATTACCTTATACCTTTTATTCTAAAAACTTTGTTGTAAAGTCAATCAAAGTTTTAAAATGTTTGGATAATTTGAGCAGATTTTTAATAGTTTTTGCAGTCTTTTCATAAAAATAAGCGGCTTAAATTTTGAAAACCACCAAAATTTCAATCAAATTTGCATTTGTGGTAATCAATCATCATCACCCATCCACCAAAAGCCTTACATAATCAATGGATGCTCCCGTAGATGATATGATTAATATTAACTCATTCCTGTTACTGCTATGCATACCTCCCATTATTATGATTAAAGTAGTACTATTTTCAAAATTATTATTGTGTTTAATATTTTCAATGTTTATCTAGATATTACTGGGAAGTTGACCGTGCGGACCTCAAGGGTCGCACTTCGCGGCTTGTTAAATTTTTAAACGAATGCTAATTATTGATACCATTATTTCTTATGCTACCTTGCTGGTTGTTGACTCAGAAATATATAAATACATATGTTCACATCAAGACTCTAAATATCTAAAATTAGGAGATAACTTCTGTTTTTCTCTCTCTTTATAATGCGAAAGACACAAACCTTAGCTACCTAACTGACTAAACGACCTTAAAGTGAAATAAATGTGTTCTGAACCATTGAGGAATACCAATAAGACTTTATGTAACAGAAAAAACAAGTCCTAAAAGAACTTTTAGTTAAGTCCACTTTAAGGATGTGCTCAGAATACATTAATCATACAAGTCTCGGAAAGAGTACGTGATGAAAATTATGTAAAATCTGGCGTGTATAGCCAACTTATGTTTTTGAAAATGTCAGTGCCGTAACTGGACGACAACTTGACTTACATACTTGTCCTAACATACCAGAATTAATTATATTTTTTGATTATCATTTTTAACGAATCTGCGCAAGTGTTGGAATTCGAGCCAACTTCATCATACAGAATATGCATGTAGCGTATTCCTCATCGTAGAACATTATAAGCCTTTGTTGTTCTACTCCTAAAATAATTTACCTTAGTGTTAACTGAATTTTTTTTCCTCTGTTTCAGTATATACTGAAGGTGGTTCATAAATCAGATTGATTGAAATAAAACAAAACCCATCATTTAACCGTAGTTTAAATTGACTGAATTGTTTACAGAGTTCTGGTTTATTAATGTATCTTAAATTACGACTATTATTTTGAAGTTACAAATGATTTGAAATAAATTCCAACTTTAATTTCTATTTCACTTATAACTTCTACTTACCTACGATAAAATTCACTATTGTTAACAAAGCCCTTTTTAGCGATGTATGAGAAAGTGGATAGGCAACGCCGAAACTGGGTTTCTTCATACTATAGGGGATTAACCAGTCTTTCGAAAATTAGTGACAATAATTAAGGCTTTAGTAATATATATTTGAAATAAAATGTGTTTTTCTTCAATTTTTTTCGTGGAAAATAGTAGTTTTCCGAAAATCTAGATAAAGCGAATATAAATAATGTTTATGAATATTTTAAATAATTCTGTAGACGTTTAGTAATTTAACAAAAATTGTTCTCAGCAATATAATAACCTTTTTAATTACTTTAAGTGTTTTATTGCCTTTTTAGAGAATATTTCTCGCATTTCTGCGTTTTCCCACTTAGGAAAAGAAGTGACCTGACTTAAAGGTAAATAGAGCTACATGGGATAGATCGGAGTCAAGAAATGAACCAAACAGGGCTTGTAAAAGACCTCTGAATCATCAGTTCTAAAAAAATTATACAATCAGCACATGTTGCATAGCCAAGATACAAGTATATATGACCGGTCTAAATTATTGAGCCTTCAATTTTAAGCATGTGGTTCATTATTGCTGAAAATAAGATCCGGAAATGGAAAATGGAAATATTTTGCAAAAGTCGAAAACTAAAAACGGTGGTTAACGTTTCTGTTTAAGTGGAAGAAAAAGTAAAAGGGTAATTCTTATTAAGGATGTTATTTAGCAAGTTTTGAAGTTTAAAAAAATTGTTTAATAAAAAATATTACAGAATGACATGAATCTGCGTAACGGTTTTTTTGGTGGGGCTCCACGGCAGGCAGTAGAAGTGCTCCTAAAATTAATCTGGAACAAAATAATGTTTTTTCTTAAACTACATTAGTATAGCTGTAGACATACGTAGGGGATTTTGAAAATATTCATTTTTGTTAAATTGGCGAGCATTTGTAAAATAAATTCATTTTACTACCAAAAAACGGGACTTATTTGTACCTAAAAAATCGAAATATTAACTTATCGAAAATTGGCTAAGTACATATTTCTATGCGAAATGTTGTTTTAAAGATGTGATGTTAATTTGAAGTGAAAAAATAGTATGGTTTGAGTTATGCTGCGTGCCGATTTGAACAAAACGTGTTTCGAGAAAAACGCGTTGTTTAAAGTTTTGACTTTACTTTACTTTATGTCTTCTCTCAACATCTTACTTACTTTGAAAACGGTTTTC